>VBSM01003018.1:1818594-1837522 GCA_008086735.1 Cheirogaleus medius | reverse complement strand
CTGCAAACTAGTTCCGCCTCTGTGGAAAGCAATATGGAGATACCTTAAAGCGATCCAAGTAGACCTACCATTTGATCCAGCAATCTCATTACGGGGCATCTACCCAAAAGAACAAAAGTTACTCTATGAAAAAGACACCTACACTCGAATGTTTATAGCAGCACATTACATAATTGCAAAGATGTGGAAACAACCCAGGTGCCCATCGATGCATGAGTGGATTAACAAAATGTGGTATATGTATACCATGGAGTACTATTCAGCTTTAAGAAACAATGGTGATATAGCACCTCTTGTATATTCCTGGATACAGCTGGAATCCATTCTTCTAAGTGAAGTATCGCAAGAATGGAAAAACAAGCACCACATGTACTCACCAGCAAATTGGTATTAACGGATCAACACCTAAGTGAACATATAGGAATAACATTTGTCGGGTGTCGGGCGGGTGGGAGAGAGGAGGAGGGGATGGGTATATACAAACATAATGAGTGAGATGTGCAACGTTTGGGGGATGGTCATGCTTCAGGCTCTGCCTCGAGTGGGGAGGGGGGCATGGGCAATATACGTAACTGTAATATTTGTACCCCCATAATATGCTGAAATAAAAAAAATTCACAAAATCAAACCATTATAAGTAGTATAAAATAGTATATGAAATTATTCTGTAGAATACGTATCACACTAGGTATAACTTAAATGTTCTTTGCTCTTCAATGTGATGTATACTTTGTAGAAAGAGAACTTTTGACTTATTGAAAAGCTTCTCCAAGATCATAGAATGCCAGGGAACATTTAAGATATTTAAAATTCATGTGTAGTTTAAAAGACATTGACTTTTTGTTCAAATTATAAAATTAATACATATTGTATGACATTTGGAAAATACACAAATCAATGAGAAGGAAAAAAGATCATATATAATTTAACCAAAAAGAGATAATCTTTAAACCAAAAGAGGTAAACATTTAAGTTTTCATCTTTGAAGTCTTTAAACAGATTTTTATGTATCTATCCATTTGTATGTGCAATATGCAGTAACAAAATTGTGGTTGTATTGTACATAATGTTCAGATTCTTTGTTTTTATGACTCTAATGAAAAGAACAATGTTTTCTTCCATTTTGTCTTTGCCACAGAACTGACTTGCTTTTGTGTTTATTATAAAAGTTCTATAACTTGAAGAACAAAGTTCTTTGTAAGCAAAGGTATTTCTATCCCAACTCTCACAACTTATTAGCTGGGTGACTTTGGACAAGATATTTAATCACTCTGTGCCTCAGTCTCCTCAATAGTAAAATGAGGATAGTGTTGATGTGCCTACTTGAGAGAGTTCTGAGGATTAAATGGATTAATTTTATATAAAGCTCATAGAACAGTACCTGACACACGGTGAATGCTCTGTAAGTGTTTTCTGTATTAATTACTTTACTAGCTTTCTGTGGATTAAATAATTAGTTTGCTGCTAAGATATGCAAATCTTGGAGATTTTATTTAAGGTTGGTGATATTATTGCTGTGTAAGTTGATTGTTTCAGGTGGTACATGATAAATATTATATCTACTCTGTATATACCACATGAAGACCAGCCCTTGGTATAGAGAATGGGTGGTAGGAGAGGAGATGCAAATAGGAAATCAATTTAGAGACAGTCTCGAATGAGTAGAGATCAAAGGATACTTCTTTAGATAGAGAGGTATTAACAATGGGCTTTCCCAGGATTCTAGAACTACTCTAATGTTTTTATGAATGCTATAAAAGTAAAAGCACATATTTATATTTCTGGTGTTACAAATAATGTTATGTTCTTCCAGTACTAAAAAGTCAAATTAATGGACATAAACTAAAGGGAGATCTTACTACTCAATTGAGCAAAAGCTAAAAAATAAATTTTTTAAAGTGAACTTTATTGAAGTATAATTTACATAAACTTCATTCATTTTTAAAGAATACAGTTTGGTGAGTTTTGATAAACATATTGACTCAATTAAATTATCAAAAATCCCCTTCACCCCAATCCCACTCCAACACTCAGAAAACCATTGATGTTCTTTCAGTCACTTTGTTTTAGTTTGCATTTTCTAGAATTTCATATAAATGGAATCATACAGTGTGTACTCTTTTGTGTCTGGCTTCTTCTATTCTGCATAGTGTCTTTCAGATTCATCCATGTTGTAGCATGCATCAGTAGTTTATTCCTTTTCACTGCTGAATGGTATTCCATTGCACTACATATACCACAGTGTGTTTATGCATTCACCTGTTGATGAACATTTGAGTTATTTCCAGTTTTGAGTGATACATTAGTGGTTTGCTAAAGCTGGCTTATACCAGCCTGTGGGAGCTGATTGTGCATATCTCTTCTCAACTCCATATCACATGATGTCAGACTGGTAGCTTGAAATCAACCATGGTGGGAGTATTTACACCAAGGAAACTGGCAAATGAGGGCTTTTATTTTCCTAAGGAGCCAGTTTACCAGTACTCCACTATTATAAATAAACAGATGCTATTTATACTTGTGTAGGAGTCTTTGTATGGACATAAGTTTTCATTTCTCTTGAGTAATACCTAGGAGTAGGATTTTTAGATTATATGGTAAGTGAATATTTAATTTTATGAGAAAGTGCTGAAGAATTTTCCAAAGTGTTTGTACCATTTTACATCCCCACAGCAATGCATGAAAGTTTTACTTGTTCCACGTCCTCATCAGTACTTGATATGATCAGTCATTTAATTTTAGCCATTCAAGTGGTCATATAGTAGTATTTTAGTGTGGTTTTAATTTGCCTTTCTATGGAAATAAATAATGAGCATTTTTGCCTGTGGTTATTGGCCATTACTATATCTCCTTTTTTGAGTTTCTATTCATCCTTTTTGACCATTTAGTGGTGAAGGGAGGTATCTGTCTTCTTGTTATTGAGCTATAAGACTTCTTTATATATTCTTGATACAAGTCCTATATCAGATATATGTATTTCTAATATTTTCTTTCAGTCTATGGCTTGCCCTTTCATTTTCTTAATTGTGACTTTCGAAGAATAGAAGCTTTTAATTTTTATAAAATTCATTTTATCAACCTTTTCTTTTATGGTTCATACATTTTGTATCCTATATGAAAATTCTTTCCCTAATTCAAGGCCACAATTTTTCCTTTGTTTTCTTCTAGAAGTTTTGTAGTTTTAGCTTCTACCCTTGATCTTATCCAAAAGGCAGAGAAGCGATAGTTTTAGCTTCTATATTTAGATATATGATACATTTTAAGCCAATTTTTGTACATGGTGTGAAGTAAAGGTTGATGATGATTCTTTCCCCATATGGATGTCTAGTAGTTACAGCATCATTTGTTGAAAATACTATCCATTCTTCAATTGATTTTCCAAGGCAGTTTTGTTGAAAATCAATTGACTATTATGTGTGAGCGTATTTCTTGACTTTCTCTTTTATTCCATTCATCTATGTGCCTGTTCTTTTTTTATTTTTTTTTATTTAAGAACTTGATATATTTCTGTTCTTGATTAATGTAGCTTTGTAGTAAGTTTTTGAAATCAGATAAAGTCCTCCAACTTTTATTTTGTTAGCTGGCTTAATTTTAAAATTGCTTTGGCCCCTTTAGGTCTTTTTATTTCCACATATATTACAGATTTAGTTTGTCAATTTCTACAGAAAAGCATGCTGACTTTTGATTAGGGATTGTATTGAATCTATAAATGAATTTTAAGAGAATTGATGTCATATCAATTTGAAGGTTTATAATCCACAGACATGATATATCTCTCAATTTATATAGGTTTTCTTCAATTTCTTTTGATTATGTTTTATAGTTTTCAGTGTACAGGACTTGATCATATTTTGTTAAATTTATTCCTAAGTATGCCCTGTTTTTGGGTGCTGTTGTAAATTGGATTTTTAAAAAACATTCCATTCCAATGTTTTTATTGCTAGAATATTGAAATGCAATTGTTTTTATATTGTCTGTCTATTCTGTTATCTTTACAAATTCACTAATTAGTTCTAATAGCATTTTTGTAGATACTATAGAGTTTTAAAAAATGTATATGTCCCTGTCATGTGCCAATAAAGCCAGTTTTACTTCTTCATTTTCAGTTTGTACACCTTCTATTTCTTTTTCTTGTTTTGCAATGACTAGGATGTCTATTGAAGCTTTGAATATAAGTGGTGGGATCAGGAGTAAGGATTGCCATGTTCCTGATCTTACAAGAAAAACATTTAGTCTCTTTATCAGTAAGTATATTAACTGTCAATTTTGCATAGAGGACTTTTATTAAATTAGGATGTTCCCTTCTATTTCTAGTTTACTGATAATTTTTTATCATGAATGGATATTGAATTTTGTCAAATGCTTTTTCTACATCAACTGAGATGATATGTTTTTCTTCTTTAATCTGTTAATATGGTGAGTTATATTTATTTATTTGAATGTTAAACCAACCTTGCATTTCTGAGGTAAACCCTACTTGGTCATGATACATAATCTTTTTTATGAGTTGCTGGATTGAGTTGCTAGTATTTTAAAGAATATTTGCCTCTATGTTTATGAGGCACATTAATCTGTAATTTTTTTCTTGTAACAAACAGAAAACATCTTACTGTTGTTCTAAGCCAGGGTCAGCAAACTGTGGCCTGTGGGCTAACTGTGGCCTAAGTCTATTTTTGTAAATAAAATTTTATTGGAACAGCCACATTCATTCATTTATGTATTGCTATCTATGGCTGCTTTCACACTATAATGGCAAATTTGAATATTTGTGACAGAAACGATATGACCTACAAAGTCTAAAATATTTACTATCAGGTCCTCTAGAAAAAATATTTGCTGACTCCTGCTCCAAACTATGGTGCACCTAGATGTGGAATTCTGGGAACAAATCCAGTCATTATTACACAGGAAAGAAAGAGAGGACTGAGAAAAATGGAAAAAAATTCTATCCTGAGTTACCCTGCTCCTTTTTTCTCAAAGCTGCCATCATTCTCAGCTTTCATTTCTCTTCCATTATTCTCAAATAAATGTCTAGCCTAATGTCTTACATCAGCAGCATGGCATCTACTCTTTTGCTCCTCTGACATTTAAAATCAACACTTCTTAACTGGAAATGGTAATGTTCTTTAGCAATACATTCTCTCATCTCTCTTACCCTATTTATCGGAATGGTTACAGCATATATTTCCATGTCCAATGGCTCCAAGTCCTAGAGATTCAATGACTGCTCCATATTATTATCCAGTGTCCAAATGGCCTCCAAGCCCTGTTTCATTTCCTGTAGATTTTATTCTTCTATTTAGCTATACTGGCACCATTCTGGTTCCGAATGGCTTTGCCTCATACATTCCCTTCAAGGCTCAGCTAAAGACCACTCCCCACCCACCCACCACCATCACCAATATTAATGCCTTTCCTGGCTGCAGTTCACACTGAATCTACCAGGAAATAACCTGTACTGCTTAATTTAGGGCTTGATTATATATAGCTTGGAGATGATTAAACCATACGTCTTTTAGTGTCACTACCTCCTCACCCCAGTTAAAACCCTTTGCAATGACTTCCCATCATACTTGGAATAAAATCCAGACTCCTTGTTGTGGTCTACAAAGACCTATTATATGGCCCCTTCCCACCTGTCCATTCTAAATCTTGATCTCATTGCTCATTACTCTGCAGCCACACAGACCCTTCTCTATTCCTAGAATGTCACAAAACTCTCTCCATCCTCAAGACTTTGGGCCTGAATGTTCACTTCCAAACTCATCTCCAAATCTTTGTCTAACTCTTACTCTTGTCTAACTCTAACTCTTCCTTTAGGTTTCAGCTTAAGTTTCACTGACTCAGAAGAACTGACTCTGGGCTTCCTATCTAAATTAGCCTCTATAGTTAGTCTTGTTCATAAAACCCTACTCTTTCCTTTCAAGCACTTATCAGAATTAATAATTATATATTTATTTGTGATGTTAAAAAGTGTCTATTTTACTCAATAGACTGTAAGATCATGAAGGCAGAGACTGTGTCTGTCTCTTTCATTTCTTTAATACTTAGTACAGACCCTGGCACATAGTGGACACTCAAGGTAAATGCTTATTGAAAGAAGGATTTTCAGTTGTAAGAGAAAGTTTCTTATTTACTTATGTCCTTAATGAAAACTGAATCCTACTTACCCTAAGCCACGCAATCCCTAAGCCCTCTACTTACTATAGATTTATTAAGTTGCTTTGACTATAGTACTAGCAGACACCTGCTCCTGGTTTTATTAGGTGAGATTATGCCACTCACTTGTATTAATTTCCTATAGTGATTTTGAGAATTTCCACTGGCAATATCCTCTATGTTTTCCCTTAATAGGCTTACCTGGTTATCCCCAGTGCACTCCACTGTCCAAGCCCCACACTGTCATCTCATCCATGCCATTTTCAGAACTATGCTGTGACTTACTGCAATCAAGTCAAACCAAGAATTTAAGGTGTCGATTCTTCTGAATAACACTGAATATTTTAGACCCAAGTACTCAAATTTATCTTTTCAGAAATTACATACTCCTCTTTTCAATAGAGGCCAAAAGTGTAGGCATTTCGAAGTAGAGATGTGGGGAGAAGATTATCCCCACAAAAATCTTCCAAGCCCTGCTTCAGTTGGGGTATGACTATGGATTATCAGTTGATTAGCAATAGAAAACAAAAAAGGTAATTTTCCTGATTTATTAGAATTGCTGTCTTCAGGTCCAAGCCCCTCCTCACTGGCCTTGTCCTTGTAGGCCTGCACTTCTTTGTCTACTCACAATATGTCTCATTCAAGGATGCAACTCAGTATAGTGGCCAAGACTTTGGACTCTGGAGCCAGATTTTCTGAGCTCAAATCCTTGACTTCAATATCTATTAGCCATGTGACCTTGGGTAAGCTACTTAATCTGGCTGTATACTAGTTTCTACATACATAAAATGGGGATAATAAAAAATGGGAATAATAATAGTACCTACTTCATAGGATTATAAGAGGATATAGTGAATTTATATTTGCAGTGCTTAGAACAGGGCTTAGCATGTGGTAAGTATGTGATTACATTTTTTTGGTTTTCATTTTGAATGAAGCTCTTCCTCAAAAGGAGTGTGTGTACAAGAACTTGCCCTTTCATTCACATCATTGGCCATTTTAATTTAGAAGGCATTAAAATTACTACAAGGAGGCAGGGTATCACCTAGTGTAACAGTCCATCCTATAAATACATGGACAGATCCCCTCTTTGTCATTCTTCCTGTGTGTGTGTTGATATAAGAAAGTTATTAACTACTGGAAACCAAGGATGTGCCCTTTCTCTCTCTGACTCTTTGAAGATACCCAGGGGCTTTTTGGACAGATCTAGGCATACACTGGCCCATAAGTAGTCTATATGCAGCACATTAAGTCCAACACTTTACATTCTGTTATTTAGGATGACCTATCATCCTGGTTTGCCCAAGATATTCCCAGGTTTAGCACTGAAAGTCCTATTTCCCAAGAAACTCTTCAGTCCCAGGCAAACTAGGACAGTTGGTCATTCTATTTGTCACTGATTTTTACTTGCTTGGGCAGATATCTCAAAACCTTTTACCTTACACATGCATCTCTAATACAAAGCTATTGATCTTACCTGTGATCTAGGTGGTATTTAAACTCAAATTTGATACACCCTATTTCATGCCACTTAGCCATGATATATTATTTCTTCTAGAAATAGAAATGATGCCATGGTGTTACCGGAATTTATATTTTCTTATACTTTGACTTCCAAAAATGTTCCTATTTGTTAAAGTAAAAAGTTTTACCAAAAAGGTAAACCATTAGCTCAGTATAAGAGATGTATAGAGTAAGGTATGGAGAAAGGGGCATGGAGCTTCCATGCCTTTTCTGGGCACACCACCCTCCAGGAATCTCCACATATTCTGCTATCCAGAAGCTCTCTTTGCCTATTTTTAAATTGGATTATTTGTCTTTTTCTTATTGAGTTTTAACAGTTCTTTAAATTCTAGATACAAGTGCTTTAATAGATAAATAATTTGCAAATATTTTCTATCAAAATTTGGATTGACTTTTCACTTTCTTAAGTGTCCTCTGATACAAAAAAAATAATTTTGAAGTCCAGTTTATCTATTTTTATTTTGCTGCTTGTGATTTTGGTGTCATTTCTCAGAATCCATTGCCAAATCTAAGATCACAAAAATTTACCGTTATTTTCTTCTGAAAAGTTTTACATAGGTTAAGAGTATCTAGGTCTTTGATCAATTTTTTAGTTAATTTTTATATATGATGAGAAGGTAAAAATACAACTTCCTTTTTTTTGCATGTAGCTCTCCAGTTGTCCCAGCACTATTCATTGAAAAAATGATTTTTCCCCATTAAAGGGTTTTGGCACCTTTGTCAGAGACCAATTGGCTGTGGATACGTGGGTTTATTTCTGGACTCTCAATTCTATTCCATTGATTTATATTATATGTCTGTCCTTATGCTAGCACCACATTGTCTTGATTACTGTTGCTTTGTAGTAAGTTTTGAAATTGGGAAATGTGAGTCCTCCAACTTTGTTCTTCTTTTTTGTGTTTTGGCCTTTCTGGATCCCTTGAATTTCCTCATGAATTTTAGAGTTGGATTGCCAATTTCTACAAAGAAGCCAATTGGGATTCTGGTAGAGATTGCTTTGAATCTATACACCAATTTGGGGGTTTTGTTATATTAACAATATTAAGTTTTCCAATCAATGAACATGTGATATCTTTGCATTTATTTAGTTATTCTTTAATTTCTGTCAATAATCTTTATTAGTTTTTAGGGTGTAAGTTTTGCAATTTTTTTTGTTAAATATATTCCCAAATATTTCATTCTATTTGATGCTGTTGCAAATTAAAATGTTTTCTTAATTTCATTTTCAGACCATTTATTGCAGGTGTATGGCGATACAGTCATGCACTGCATAGTAACATTTCAGTCAACACCACACTGCATATATGATGGTTTTCCCATAAGACTATAATACCATATTTTTACTGTCCCTTTTCTATATCTAGATACACAAATGCTATTGTGTTACAATTGCCTACAGTATTCAGTACAGTAACATGCTGTACAGGTTTATAGCCTAGGAACAATAGGCTATGGCAAAATCCTAGTGGGCTATACCATCTAGGTTTGTTTAAGTACACTCTATGATGTTGCACAATGAGAAAATCACTTAAGGATGCATTTCTTATAATGTATTTCTGTCATCCAGCAATGCATGACTAGACAATTGATTTTTGTATATTGATCTTCTGTCCTGCAATTGTATTGAACTTGTTTAGCACTAATAGTTTTTTAATGAATTCCCCCCCAAATTTTCTATATACAAGATCATGTCATCCACACATAAAAATAGGTTACTTCTTCCTTTCAATCCAGAAGCCTTTTATTTCATTTTCTTGCTATTATGTATTTTTAAATTAATTGCTTAGTGGCTTACCTGAGAGTTACAATTAACATCTTAATTTATAACAATCTAATTCAGATTTATACCAACTTAATTTCAATAGCATACAAAATATTTGTTCTAATATAACTCCATTTCTTCCTTATTCCTTTGTGCTGTTATTGTCATGCAAATTACATATTTATACATTGTGTGTCCATCAACACAGATGTATAGTTATTGCTTTATGCAATTATTTTTTAAACGAAATAGGAGAAATAAAGAATTACAAACAAAAATATATTTATACTCTTGGCCGGGTGTGGTGGCTCACACCTGTAATCCTAGCACTCTGGGAGGCCGAGGTGGGAGGATCGCTTGAGGTCAGGAATTCAAGACCAGCCTGAGCAGGAGCGAGACCCCATCTCTACTAAAAATAGAAAGAACTTAATTGTCCAACTAAAAATATATAGAAAAAATTAGCCGGGCATAGTGGCACATGCCTATAGTCCTAGCTACTCAGGAGGCTGAGGCAGGAGAATCGCTTGAGCCCAGGAGTTTGAGGTTGCTGTGAGCTGGGCTGATGCCATGGCACTCTAGCACAGGCAACAGAGTGAGACTCCATCTCAATATATATTTATACTATTTTTTATATTTACGTATGTAGTTACCTTTGCCATTGATCTTTATTTCTTCATGTAGGTTCAAGTTACTGTCCTTTCTTTTCAACCTGAAGATATCCCTTTAGGATTTTTTGTAGGGCAGGTGTGCTGGCATCAAAATCTGTCCATTTTTGTTTACTTGGGAATGTCTTAATTTCTTCTTCATTTTTGAAGAATAGTTTTCCTTGATATGGAGTTCTTTTAGCACTTTTATAACTTTGATTATGTCAACCCACTGTCTCCTGGCCTCCATGATTTCTGATGAGAAAGCAACTCTTAATATCACTGTGAATCCTTTCTACATGATGAGTCATTTCTTTCTGGGGCTTTCAAGATTCTCTCTGTCACTCTGTTTTGACATTTTGGTCATCATGTGTTTACATGTGAATCTCTTTCAGTTTATCAAGCTTCTTGGATATGTACATTACTGTTTTTCTTCAACCATGGGAAGTTTTAAGCCTTTATTTCTTCAAGTATTCTTTGTGCCCCTTTTCCCTTTCCTCTCCTGGAACTCCTGTATGATGATATGCTCGATGGAGTCCCACAGGTCTCTGAAGCTGTATTCATTTTTCTTTATTCTTTTTTGTTTCTGCTTCTCAGACTGGATAATATTAATTGCTTATCTTCAAATCCATTGATTCTTTCTTCTGCCTGCTAAAGTCTGCTGGTGGACTCCTCTAGTGGGTTTTTCATTTCAGTCATACTTTTCAACTCTGAAATTTCTACTTGGTTCTTTTTTATGATATATATCTTGTTATTGATATTTTCTATTTGGTGAGACATCATTCTCATTCTTTCTTTAGTTCTTTAGACCAATATTATTTAGTTCTTTGAACATGCTTAAAATAGCTGATTTAAAAACTTTGTCTAGTATGTCCAATGTCTTGTCTCCCTCAGGAACAGTTTTTATTGTTTGCCTTTCTCCTTGTTGGTTATAGGCTATATACTTTCTTGTGTTTTCGCATGCCTTATTTTTTTTGGTAAAAATTGGACATTATACATAATATAATGTGTTATGTCTGGAAATCATATTTCCCCCTCATCAGGGTTTCTTTTTGTTGCAGTTTGTTGTTATTGTTTGTGCTGTTTCTTTTTTTAGTGACATTTCTGAATGAATTCCATAAAGTCTGCATTCTCTGTTGTGTGTGGTCACTGAAGTCACCGCTTGGGTAGTGCAGTGGTCAGCTAATGATTGAATATTAGAGATTAGAGATTACAGAGCTAGATATTACCTTAAATTCCTAGAAACAATAAGTCTCCCAGTCTTATCAAAGGACTCTGTGTGCGTTGAGGCTTGTCTTCAACACTCAGCCAGGTGTAAACAACTTGATTCTGCCTGTGCTCAAACTCATAGTCACTCTTTCATGGGGAAAAATAATAATACACATGCAATTATTGATTATTTTCTGGCATAGCTTATTTACTTGTTCTGAACTACAATGGAAAGGTAGGAATGGATTCATTAAATGTCCAAAACACTAAACTTCTTATTAGATTCCCAATGTGTTTTCTTAACTGGAGGGTAATACAAACTATGTTATAACTAATTTATAATTGCTTCAACCTGTCTTTGTACTAAATTCAATGCTTTAGGAGAAATAATTCATTATGGTTTGCTATTCTTAGAATTCAAACTTGACTCCTTTACTCTAATCAGTTATTTTTGGTGTATATATTTCCTTATTGATCACTAAGCTACTATCTTTTCTAAGATGATCTTAAGAAATTATCCAGAAATATTAATTAGTAAAGGATCACTTTCATTTTGACTACCTATGAAACCATCAATATAAATTCTTTGATTTTGTTTTATTAAAAGTGAAGCAGGTTATGAAAAACTCACATACTTTCAAGCTACAATGGATAGTCATTAAAAAGGCCTTTATAATTTGGCAAACATATCTGTTTGACAGTTGGAAACATTTTAAAGAAAAAATTTCCTTGGCTTAAAGCTGAGAAGTTATTTGAGTTAGTCTAGCATGCAAATTAATGTGCTTGAGTTTCACGAAGGAAGATATATGAAGGTCTCAAAGATTAGCAGTTTAGGATTATAAGTGATAAGGAAGGATGGCAAAGTACAAAGAAAAAATGATTGAATTTAATAGTCCCCAAAGAACAATGTTCCAAATCTTGCTCAAAATTTCTCAGTCTACAATTTTTTTTTTGTTTACCATGGTCATTTAGGACTTTTGGCATATCAAATAGGACAAGAATTTATTTAAGAAGAGTCATTCCAATTGAAGAGAAAGGTATATAGGCAACATTAAAATACCAACTCTGGGAGAAGTCTACCTGTAGTGAAATATCTCATTAGAACAGGGCCTGGCACACAGTAGGCACCTAATCAATATTTGTTGAATTTATTGAATGAATTATACTAAAATTTAGTATGATGAGAACATACTAGATGAACTTTATTTGTTATTATTTGTGGGGGAAAGGACTTGCTAATCAAGCATGCAACCTTAACACAAAGAAGTGTTAATCTCATTGATAGTGTAGGCTGACTCTGGGTTGTAAAGACAATATTTTTGTATATCTGCAGAGGTTAGGTTTTTCTAAATAAATTTTGCTGGAAACATGGGATCTTGAGCTAAGAGCCAGCCTTGATAAGGTAATTTACAAATGTATTGTTCATGATAGAACTCCAGAGAGATTTATCTGACTCTGGAAGTATATGATTACAAGGACAAAAGACATTTTTAGATCATAAAAGTGGAAGACCTATCTGGTCCTTAGAAAGATGCATTTATAGTAAAAAAGGTTAGAGTAAGAGCTCAGGATCCTTTCCATTTTGTCTCCAAAGAGCAAAGGTTTTACGTCTTCTTTTTGAGAGAGAAGCAGGCAGCAGGTGCCTCTTTCTCCTGTATATAAAGGAGAAAAAAATCCATTTTTCTCCATTCCTCACCTGTAATACTGACTTTATATGTGTAAGAGATTTGACCTGGCTTTCACTGTGTCGCCACAGGGGTGAGAATCAGGGTGTGGGGAACCAAACTCATTATTTGCTTTTTAAGTAAATAACAATAATCTCTCTCTGATCCAGAACACCTCATGTGCATTCAGAATAAAATTAACAAAAATGAATATTAAAAACCCAACACAGACTGATTGTTTTCAAGAACTGTTGTCACAGCAGCATTTGCATTCAAACAAGAATGTGTGATTTTTTAAAGCACTTACAGGATTCTCAAGTACAATACTTGAAAGTAATAACATGGCAGGTTATAAAATTCCTGTAAATCTCAGTTCTCCCCAAATCTGGCCAACCATCTAATTAATAGGGCCAATTATGAGGGTTTTACAAAATTTAAAGCTCATTTGAATTCTATTACTCTAAAGAGATAAGAGCTTTTCTTAAAAAATCAGAGTAAAACATGCTAAAATATCGAAGGGCTTTATTTTGTTGTTGTTAAGATGATTCCATTTGTTGTTAACTTACAAACAACATATCGTATCAGCTAGGAGACAAGTTTTCCATGAGGGAACAGCTACAGATATTATTTAATTTCTTGTACCCAAACATTTAAAATAACTTAGAAAACTTACATAATATTGTTCATTTGGAAGTAAATGAAACAACTTTTATGTTTAATTCTTTGTTGTTACATTTATATCAAAATGATCGCAGATACAGAGAAGCAAGGAAATGTGATTCTGAATATTAAGCTGACTTTATAGCAGCAGAAAATAACTGACCTGTATTTTCATTTTGTTTTGCTACAGCCGGCTTCCAACTTAGATGCGAGAATTGTACAAGGAAATGCAAGAGCAAGCATAGAAGGAAGACACATTAGTGCCCAGCTTCCTGACTTCCATAAAGATACAGACTCCTTGGAGTAGCCCCTGGCCCAGTCCCGCACTTCCTACCTCATCCCATCTCCTTTCCACCTCTCCTGATACACTCTACACTTCAGCAATGGTGAATTACTTAAAATTTTACTGACTTTCTGGACAGCGTCACATCTCCATGTCTTTGAACATATTGTTTCCCTTATTTAGAATGGTCTTCCCACCTTCCCCATCTTATCTTTCCAGCAAACTCTAATTAATCCCTTCAGATTTTACACAGGTGTGACTTTCTCCTCTATCAGGTCTTGGATTGCACTTCCCCTAACATCTCCATGACTTCGTTATTTGTACATGTGTGTTTCTGTATGCATCAGCCTATACTGTAATTATGTGTGTACATTTCTGTATCCTACATTTCTGGTTCTTACATTCCTTTGCTTAACACAGTACCTGGTACATAGCAGCCACTTAATAAGTGTTCATTGGATGAATTAATGAATGGATGCTTGGATGGATGAATGAATGGAGGCATATGATTTTATTTGATTAACATCACAGAAAAAATAATTTGAAGTATTAAAGGGATAGCTTTGGGATTACCTGACCAGTGCATGGTCTCTATAGCATCCCTGCCAGAGGCTCAGCCAGCTTGAATGTCTCCAGGAAGATGTCCTTACTTCCTAAATGCATTCTATTGTAGGATAGTTTTTTCATTTTTATAAGGTTTTAGTTATTTGTCCTGTTGATCTGAAATATGCTTTTTTAGTAATTTCCATTTATTTGTTCTAGATGTTTCTTTTGGAGTAATACAAAACAATATACTCCCTTTTCCATTTCAAATTTTATAAAAGTCAGCACGGTTTATCTTAGTCATCTTTTCTCCACGCAAAACATACAGTTACTTCAATCCTTTCCCATATGTCATGGTTTCTAGATCTCTCCTCATCCTGGTCACCTTCTTGGTATATTTTCCCACCAGTACTCCTAAAATGCAATATCTTTATTTGAACATGATTCTCCAGATGTGCTCTGATCCATGTCCAGTAAGGTTATTATTTACTGTATATGCACACTATTAACTTGAGAAGCTAATGTCATACCAGGTCATCTTCCCCATCACTCCTACCAAAAATTCACCTTTCTGGAGTTCTTTTTTTGCCCTTAAAAAGAGTTTCAATTTTTTATCTCATATTTAGAGGGTGATCTGTCCCTATTATAAGCTCCACATGGTGAGTGAATATGGGTTTATGGGCTAGCAAGCAAAAATATTTCACAAAAGAAATAATAAACAAACTGGTGCTACAAGATGAGGACAGCATTATCTTAATGCACAAATTGGATCTTCCAGGCAGGCTGACAATTACCTCCTGTACTGTCACTAGCTCAGTGTATATAATAGAAGATGTAGATAGGATAAAGAGGCAAAGCTTTTAGCAATGCTGCTACGTGCATATTCAGTCTAAAGAGACAACCTCACCTCACACCTCCACACATGGACGTACAAAATGATTGCTGCAGTCAGTTTTCCCAGAGTGCACTGGTAAATGATGTGATAGTGCTACCAAGGTCAGGTGAAAGCCAAGAATCAGCTGTATCTAAACTGGATCTACCTGTCCTGTCCTAGGGAACATTAACATGAGCAAGAGGCTCTTCATCAACAGATGAAAAGACAATTATCACACAGCTTGCTCTTTCAGGAGACACAGATTAAATAATACACACCTAAATGGAAAAAATGAAATTTCCTAGCACCAGCCTCGGACCCCACTTTTCATGTCAAACTCTTATATAATCTCACATGGCCATTTTGGCTTCAGCTTTGTTGACAAGGAAAAGACATAAAAATTTCATCCAAAGGAAGACTGGGGTCGCCGTCTTATATACTCATAAAGTACTTTTAATTAGTTGCTAGGATTAAAAAATAATTATCACAGCTCTATTTTATATTTTTTGCATATTGACTATTAAAGGTATATATAGGAAATGTTAGCCTGCATTCAGTATACACCACAAACACACACACACAGGGCTTAGCATTTTAAGGAAACAATACTGGGTTTGTGCTGAGGATTTTTATTCTAGGACATTCCATAAGTTTGCCTCGGTCTCTTCTCCCACACATATAAGAAGATGAATGTCTCTCAAACCACACATTGCTCACTGAATCCTGATAAAATATAGCCACAATTCAAAGTGAATTTCTACAATCTTACATTTACAAACATTACAGAGAAAAGTCTTTGGATTCCTGACAAACGCAGTAAATCCTTTACCCTTTTCTTTCATATGGGCTAAAGCACAAGCTGATGTGAGAATCAGCAGTCTTTGTTTTCTCGTATTTCTTCTGTAGACATAAAGTATCAAATATTTGCTTCTTTATTCCTTGAGTTTCAGAAAGAAGAATTTTTTTCAGAAGCAATTCTATGAAATAAAGAAAAGGAGTTATTACTTATGACCTTTCTTATTAATTAACTTGTAACAATTGTTTAACATGCTCTGGGGTAGTTAATAAATGTTGTCATAGTCAAAGTGAAAAATTTTGACTTAAAATGATACTAAAATATTTACTGATCTTAAGTGTTCACAGAAACTTAGAGTCAGAATGGGCCATCATGACTTCATTTAAGCCAGAATACTAAGAAGATTTTGTATTTATTTATCACTATGTGCTAGTCACTGTACTAACCATTCACAAGTAATTTCTTATTTAATCCTCATAAAATACTATGAGGTAGATACCGTTACTATCTCCATTTTTCAGGAGAGCAAACTGAGACTCAGAAAGGTTAAATGACTTTCTCAAATTCACACAACTGGTAAGTGGAAGAGCTGCCTCTTAACTTCTGTGCTGTTCTGTTTCGCTAATTCTAAAGAAGGGGAAACTGAGGCCCAGAGATTATAAGCTGTGTTTTTCAAGTTGTACAGTCACTTAATGGCAGAGTCAGAATTATAACCTTAGTTCCCTGACTCCTAATATAGTGCTCTTTTTATAGCTTCCAGCCTCTAAACTTTTCAGGAAAATGGGATTATGTTCCAGACCGTTGAATCAATGTTCTTTCTTAAACAAGACCTAAAAGCAAAAGCCGAGCTGGAAGTCATCCTGGTTTTGTCTTGAAAAGCTTATTCATTAAAAAAAAAAAGAAAAAAGAAAATCTGTCCCTTAAAATAGCCCTTTCTGGGTATGCTGCTACATAATGGGCATACTCAGGCAAATGGAAGCAGATCGATAGTGGGGCACAGGACAGCCGTCTTTGCACAGAAAATAATTCAATAAACTTGAATTCACTGGCTGCTTTAGGCACTGGTTATGTGGTACATCCATTATTAGAAAAAAGCTAAAGGAGTTTTGAAATAATTTTCAATAAACACAGAAAAAATATCTTTTAAAAATAAGAAAATGCATTTTGGCTACTGTTCTTGATGCTTGGATGTTGCTCGATATTTAAGTAAGGCAGAATAAGGCTCTTTGGAATGGATTTGAATACTTGTTTCATACAAACCTGAAAGCAGCACTTGGTTGCTGGGTTTATCCAAGGTTGGTGCAGATCACAAATAACAATCACTGAATTGATTTTCAGATTCAATGTCTAATGGTTATGCATTGTTTCAGATTTGCCCTCCTGGTTGTCCCCTGATCCCGCTCCCCTCAATTTACAGTCTCTCAGTGCCAACCTCAGGTCATAGTATATGGTAGGTTCTCAATAATTGTTTGCTAAATCAATGGCTGATTGGTAGTCTGGGCTCAGATTACCAAGGTTCGAAGCACTGGACCCTGCCTTCCAGAAGAACTTAAAAAACATACAAAAGGACATGAAAGAGCTATATGCTCTGTAATGAGGCTCTTTGAATGAAACAGAAGGCTTGCAAGTATTTTTTATTTGCTGTTTTTGCTGTTGCTGATTTTCCCCTCCACATACTGAGTATTTGTGAGTCCAAGAAGATCTGTGGATAGTGTGCTGTCTTTGGCTCCAGACATGAAATCCTTTGATTACAACAATAATGTGTGAAGTAATTAAACCTATGTTAGAATATGGTGTTGGAAAAGCTGTGTTGTACATTTTGTAAGTTCACAATGATATAGAAGTCCTCCTCCCCCCACCCCCCACCTAGCTGTATAGCCAGCAAGGCCATGGGAAATCCTAACCAAGGAAGGAAGCCTCATCCAACCAATGTTAATCTGTCTTCACACAAGGGCAGAAAGCGGTAAGGAAGAATTTCATCTCCTGAGACAGATGGAAACAGAAACTGAGCCCTCTGGCACCACCCATTCTTCACCTAGATGTCCTTTTGGTTCAGTCTTCCATGAACACATTTCCTGAATGTCATTTATAAACTTGAAAGTGAGGCAATTGATCTGGGGAGTTGTTCAGATATTCCAGGGAGGAGAACTGGATTTAAAATAACTTTAAAATCTACCCACAGCTGCTCATATCTCAGGGCATTTTTGAGAAGAAAAGGTCATCAATGAAACCTTAAAACAAGTAAATGTCACCTTGTTTCCAAAGAGTTCATACATTAATACCTTGAATTTTACTGCTTAGAAGCAATCAAAGAATCCTTAAAAATAAAACAAAACAAGTAAATGTCAGAAGCGTGGACTTGCCTGGTTTTCCTGTCACTCCTTTCCCCCCAGTCTCTTCAGACATCACCAGCAAGACATGTTTTGAGATTTTGTCCTTTAAACTCCATGCAAAAACTGAGAAAATCCCTGGGACCCTGGGGCTGCTGCTTTAGGAACGAAAGGCCAGCTTATAATATGGAGTAAGCAGACTGAAGGAAAGAGAGTCAGACCGAGAGAGAGGAAGAGCCCTTCCTGGCTCTGCTACTTTCCACTGTGTGCTCTTCAGCGGATCAACTGTCCTCTCTGGGCCCCAATTTCCTCATCTATAAAAGGAAGGGGCTTGAGAGAGATGATCTCTGAGATCCTTTTGAGTATCAAGAGTTTATGATTCAGAGGAGGGCGGAGCAAGATGGCAGACGAGAAACAGCTCCAGAGAGAGTGTATCTGCAGAAAAGACAGCTTCTAGAAGATATTAGAAGAAAGAAGCAA
>VBSM01003018.1:1781606-1809297 GCA_008086735.1 Cheirogaleus medius | reverse complement strand
TATATGCTCACAATGGAATATTACTCAATTCTAAGAAATGACAGTGAGCTACACTGTTTATGCTATCCTGGATTAAGCTTAACCCCATTATCCAAAATGAGGCGACACAAGATATGGAAAATGGGCTCGACATCTACTCGCCATCAAATTGGTACTGACTGATTAAAAATATGGCGCTCCAATGGTTGTGGTGTTCACCAGGGTTTGGGGGGGGCAAGACCCACATCATAGGGATGTGGCAAGCATTATCCAGGGGAAGGGCATACCTCTAACCCTTCTTAGGGAGAGGCAAAGTTATACAATGTATTCAAAATGTAAAAAAAAAAAATCTTTAGTCAGATGGAGGGCAGGCTGGAGGGGGAAGGAAGTGCAGAGTTACATAATGTGAGCTGCGTGCCACCTGGGGATTGGACTCACTTGAAGCTCTGACATGTGGTGGGGGAGGGGTGGTAGGAGCAATGTATGTAACCCTAACAATATTTGTACCCCCATTACATGAGGAAATAGAAGGGAAAAAAATGGGGAAAAAAATTCTCACTCTTTGCTGATGACATAATATTATACTTAGAAAACCCCAGGATTCAACCAAGAGACTCCTTTAATTGATAAACTAATTTGGTATAGTCTCAGGATACAAAATCAGTACACAGAAATCAGAGGCATTCATATACGCCAACAACAGTAAAGGTGAAAACCAAATCCAAGACTCAATTCCCTTCAAAATAGCAACAAAGAAAATATAGTACCTAGGAAGATATTTAACTAAGGATGTAAGAGACCTCTACAGGGAGAACTATGAAACACTGAAGAAGGAAATAGCAGAGGATGTAAACAGGTGGAAGAACATACCATGCTCATGGGTCAGCAGAATCAACATTGTTAAAATGTCTGTACTACCCAAAGTGACCTACAGAGTTAATGCAATCCCTATTAAAATACCATCATCATTTTTCACAGACATAGAAAAAATATTTTTACACTTCCTATGGAACCAAAGAAGATCCCATATAGAAAAATCAATCCTAGGCAATGTAAACAAAATAGGAGTCATCAATTTACCAGACTTCAAACTATACTACAAGGCTATAGTAATTAAAACAGCTTGGAATTGACACAAGAACAGGGACATTGATCAGTGGAACAGAACAGATCACCCAGATATAAAACCATCCTCATATATCCTACTAATCTTCAACAAAGCAGACAAAAATATACACTGGGGAAAAGAATCCTTATTCAGTAAATGGTGCTGGGAAAACTGGATAGCCACATGTAGAAAACTGAAACAGGACCCAAACCTTTCACCTTTCACAGAAATCATCTCACGCTGGGTAACAGACTTGAACCCTAGGTGTGAAACTATAGGAATTCTAGAGGAAAACGTTGGAAATACCCTTCTAGACATTGGCCTAGGCAAAGAATTTATGAAGAAGACCCCAAAGGCAATCACAGCAGCAACAAAAATAAATAAATAGGACCTGATCAAATTAAAAAGCTTCTGCACAGCCAAAGAAACTGTCAAGAGAGCAAACAACCCACAGAATGGGAGAAAATTTTCACAAGCTACACATCCGACAAAAGGCTGATAACTAGAATCTATTTAGAACTCAGGAAAATCAGCAAGGGAAAATCAAACAACCCTATCAAAAACTGGGCAAAGGACATGAACAGAAATTTTTCAAAAGAAGACAGAATAATGGCCAACAAACATATGACAATATGCTCAACATCTCTAAACATCAAGTAAATGCAAATCAAAACTGCAATGAGATATCACTTATCTCCAGTAAGAATGGCCTTTATCAAAAAGTCCCCAAACAATAAATGTTGGTGTGGATGCGGAGAGATAGGAACACTCCTACACTGCTGGTGGGACTGCAAACTAGTTCAGCCTCTGTGGAAAGCAATATGGAGATACCTTAAAGCGATCCAAGTAGATCTACCATTTGATCCAGCAATCCTATTACTGGGCATCTACTCAAAAGTACTAAAGTCACTCTATGAAAAAGACATCTGCACTCGAATGTTTATAGCAGCACATTTTACAATTGCAAAGTTGTGGAAACAACTCAGGTGTCCATCAATAAATATACCATGGAGTACTATTCAGTATTCAGAAACAGTGGTGATATAGCACCTCTTGTATACTCCTGGATACAGCTGGAACCCATTCTACTAAGTGAAGCATCTCAAGAATGGAAAAACAAGCACCACATGTACTCCCCAGCAAATTGGTATTAATGGATCAACACCTAAGTGGACATATAGGAATAACATTTGTTGGGTGTTGGGTGGGTGGGAGGGGGGAAGAGGGGATGGGTATATACAAACATAATGAGTGAGTTGTGCAACGTTTGGGGGATGGTCATGCTTGAGGCTCTGCCTCGAGGGAGGAGGGGTGGCATGGGCAATATACGTAACCTTAATATTTGTACCCCTATAATATGCTGAAATAAAAAAAAAGAAAAAAAAGAGTTTATGATTCATCTTCATTTCTGATTTCTTTATGATGATGGTACAAGAACAGCAAATGCAATAAAAATAGTTTCATTGGTAGCAAGATAACCAATTTCCAGAGAGTTGTATATGAACCAGTACTATCATAAATTTCTATGAGAAAAGCAGAATCTGTTTGTTTGACATTATAACTGCAAAATCATGGGCTAATCAAAATGTCATTTCCTCTCAGTAATTAAAGCCTTGACAAGAAATCCAAACACGGCCCAAATTGTCTGGCATCAGTGTGTGTGGGAGGCAGTAGTGAAAAGAGCACACAGTCAGAGTTTCGAGCTTGGAATTCAAATTATGGCTCCACCACTTATGAGCTATGTGACTTGGGGGAAGCCACTTTACCTCCCTGGACCTCAGTTTCTTCATCTGTAAAATAATGTTAATTACTCCAGATTGTTGCAAGAATCAAACTAGATAATGTATAACATACCTCAACCTCTTGGCCAGTAGCAGGTGCTCAATAAATTAGTCCCTTCCTCTTCCCACCCACTCCCCCAACATAATACATAGAAAACTCAGTTCCTGCTCTTCAGAAATGTGTAATCTGGTGATCAAGTCAACAAGCGTACACTTGAGAACAATTAGGTAATAGTGTTAGACAGCAGATGAGTTGAAAAGACCCTAAAATACTGAAGTGGTCAGAAGTTTCTTAGAGGAGGTAGGCTTTACTAGAACATATTTTGTTTTCATCTTTTCATTTGAATAACATACATGAAATATATTGTATGCAGAGAGATTTTTGCTCTAAGTGTATGGATGAGGAAATGAATGCAGAGAAGGTAAGTGACTTGTTTGAAGTCACACAGCTCATAATTAGAAGGGCAAGGACTTGAATGCAGCTTTTCTGGCTCCAGGTGTAGTGATCTTTCCAAAGCAAAGAGGCTGGATGGGTGGAGAGGACTTGGTTAGGTAGGCAAAGTATGAGGCAGGAGGTACAGCAAGAAAAGAGACACAGATATGGCAAGATCAGCCATCAGAGCAGAACTGTCTTACCCTTTTGACATCAGTTCCACCAATCCCGATGCATTCACTCTGCCTTCCTTCTTGTTGCAATAGGTAATATACTCTTTCTTTTACCCCAAACCAAAGACTATAGATCACATCCCACCTCACCTTTTTAAGGACTTGCTCCTGCAATTTTCCTGTTTCTTGCTTCTCATCAATTTTTCCCCTATTCACAGAAAAACTTTTCCAAATAGTTGTCTCTAGTTGCTATCTTTACTTTCTCACCGACCTTCCTTTCCTCTCAGGCTCCCAGTTTCACCATTCATTGAAATGGCTGTTATCAAGGTTAATGATGACTTCTACATTTATCAAATCATTCTCAGTTCTTATCTTTCGTCATCTCAGCAGTATTTGACATAGTTGATTAGTCCTCCGTTTGAAACCTCTTTCTTCTTTAGGCCTCAAAAAATTCATGTTTTCCTGGTTTTTCTCTTATTTGGCCACATCTTTACTGTCTTTTTGCTGACCCTTCTTTCCTCTTTGCCTGACTTCTAGATGTTGAAGGACCAAGGCTCAATTCTTCAACCCTATTATGGGCTGAATTGTGTTCTTGCACATTCATATATTAAAGGCCTAACCCAGAGCACCTCAGAATGTGACTATTAATATATTTGGAAATAGAACTGTTAAAGAGGTGATTAAATTAAAATGAGGTCTTTGTGGTGGGCTTTAATCCAATCTGACTGGTGTCCTTATAAGAAGAGGAAATGTGAGCACACAGTCATAAGGATCATGTGGACAGAGCAAAGAACATATGAGGACACAATGAGAAGGTGGCCATTTGCAAGCCAAGGAGAGGGATGTAAGAAGAAACAAACCCTGTCAATACCTTGATCTTGTATATCCACCCTCGAAAACCGTGAGAAAATAAATTTCTGTTGTTTAAGTTACCTAGTCTGTGGTATTTTGTTATGGCAGCCCTAGCAGACTAATACAAACCTCTTCTCTGTTTGTCTATACTCACTGCCTTTCTGATTTCATCCAGTCCCTTGGCTCTAAGTACCATCTATTTGCTGAAAAGTCCTAAATTTATATCTCTAGCCTGCCCATTTCTTACAGCCAACCCTTATTCTGCATCTCTGACTGAGGTCTAATAGCCATATTTAACTTAATGTAGCAAAAACAGTATTTTCTGACTGTAAGATCCATACCTTCAACCACTGTATTAAATTAGAGCCATTTCCTTGTACACTTCTATTAATGTGGGCTGTGATTGAATTATTATTAATAGTTTTACTTTGGTCTATTTGTTTTTGTTCTTATCAAAATACTGGTGAGTCATACTGTACTTGAGATATTTTTTACTTGGAGTGCTGTCAGGACAAATATTCCTCATGATGTACTTTGGCAATTGACTTTTTTAAAATCTAAATTCAGTTCTTTCACTTTATCTTTGTCAAAGCTCATTTTCTTGGTTTTGACCTATCTTCATAGCCTATCAAGATTTGGAAACTTAGTTCTGTCATCCATTATATTTACTCTCTCTCCTATCTTTGTTTCATTTACAACCTTGATAAGCATGACTATTTTCATCTAAGTCTTGAAAAAAAAATAGAACAGTGCAAGATGAAGAAGAGCTCTGTGGCACTCTCATAGAGACCCCTCCAGGTTGTCAGCAATCCAGTAATCTATACTTTGGCTATAGCCACCTAACTAGTGGTAGATATAGCTAACTAAGCCAACATCTAGCCCTTACAATAATGATCTTGTTCTCTAGGATGTCAAATGAGGTTTTGTCAAATGTCCTACTAAAACCCCAATATTACAGAATGATGGTAGAATGGTAGTAGCAAGAATGGAAAAGACAGATAAGATGTTTCAAAGGAATGTGAATTTGATAACATTTGGGTATGAGGAGAGAAGAGAGGCATTCAAGTATAGCACAGAGTTTGCATCCTGACATCCCATGGCTTGTAAATGTGGGTTTTGATTTTTGATTTCCACAATAATTAAAGAAATTTGCTAGGTTGCCCAATAGATGACTCTTAATAGCATTTTGTCGAGTGAAAGAAGCCTAACACAAAAGAGTGTGTACTGTCTGATTTTATGCATGTGAAATTCTAGAACATGAAAACTAATCTTTGGTGGAAAAAAATCAGATCAGAGCAGTGGTTGCCTTGGATGGAGAGAGGTAGGATTTGACTGGGAAGGGATGCAAAGGAACTTCCTGAGGTAATGAAAATGTTTTATATCTTGATAAGCATTTGTCAAAATACATCAAATGATACATTTAATATTTGTGCACTTCATCATCTGTAAAGTTTACCTCAATAACAAGAACAAAATACTATGAATAAATACTTAACTCAAATGACATTGATGGTGGAGTATTCAGAGGGGAGTATACTGATGTCTGCAGTTGGCTTTGAAATGCATCTTTTAAGATGTATTAAAGGAAAGATATGTGATAAAGCAAGAATAGTAAAATGTTAAGGGTAGAATCTAGGTGATGGGCATATGATTGTTCAGTATAAAAGTCTTTCAACTTTTCTG
The DNA here is from genome assembly GCA_008086735.1 of Cheirogaleus medius. NCBI lineage: Eukaryota > Metazoa > Chordata > Mammalia > Primates > Cheirogaleidae > Cheirogaleus > Cheirogaleus medius. Next base: position 1,803,288 of record VBSM01003018.1, on the reverse strand, counting down.
TTTATGTTTGAATTTTTATAATAAAATGTTGAAAATAAAACCAAGATAAAACATTTGATAGGTTGTCTACATTTAAAAATTGGAAAACTTTCATGGAAGTCTGGATATCTGACTTCTCTTAAAAAGATGCAAGATCTGGCAAGACTGGTTTCTTTCATGGCTAGCACTGAATGGTGCACTGCAGGACCCAACACTCCTGTTTCCTCAACAGGGACAAATTGCACTGTTATTTTTTTCTTAATTCTGTTCTACTTCCCTTATTTATACTACTTGTCTTGTAAGCAGTGGAGTTTTTGACCACCGCAATATGGTTAAATGCTCAGGCTTTGGTTTCAGACAGATCTGGAATTATCACTGGAGTTACTTAGTTTCTCTGAACCTCAGTGTCTTCATCTATAAAATAATCATAATACCTACCTCATAGGACTGTTGTAAAAACTTAAAATGAGATGTACAATAATGTACAATTTCTTGTGCCTAGTAAGTTCTTGAATAATAAGGTTCTTTCTTAAGGGTTTGAGTCAAAGATGTTGTCAAGATCAGTAATCTTGATAAGTGGTAAATAGGTGAATGGTGCTAACCTTGACAGAAACAGGGAAGTTGAGACCAGATTGGTTGGAAGAGAGTAGGCTGGGAGAAAGATGTGTCCAGTTTTAGGCAAGTAGAATAGAAGCAAAGGCTGGACATTTGAGTTGCAATATATACTATGCATCTGAAGGCAAGGAGGTGAAGTAAACACCAGAAGTCAGGGCTGAAAATAGAGTTTAAGAGGTGATAGTTGAAACTGTAAGGGTAGATGGGAACTTTGAAACAGACAGTAAAGAGGTGAGGAGATGTTCAAGGAGTGAACCTCAAGGGCCATCCACAAGCTGGAAGCAGGAAGAGAAAAAAGAAGGAGAGAAGCAGGAGTGTGTCCTCAAATCCAGGAGAAGAGAATGTTTTAAGGAGGGAGGGGTTTCAATAATCAAAAGCTTGTGGAGGCCAGGCATGGTGGCTCACGCCTGTAATCCTACCACTTTGGGAAGCTGAGGCAGGAGGATTGCTTGAGGCCAGGAGTTCAAGACCAGCCTAAGCAACATAGCGAGACCACTGTCTCTACAAAAAATTAAAAAAATTAGCTAGGTGTGGTGGCGTGCACCTGTATTCCCAGCTACCTATGAGACTGAGGCAGGAGGATCACCCAGGAGTTTGAGGTTGCAGTGAGCTATGATGTCACTACTGCACTACTGCACTAGCCTGGGTGACAAAGTGAAACTCTGTCTCAAAAACAAACAAAGCTTGTGGAAACATAATGTAGAAAGTTGTCTCCACCCACTTGTCAAACAACAGAGAGACCACAGGACCCAGACAAGGAATCTGTGACAGTCTCTAGCTGGCCTGTTTGCTCCTTCTGTGTTGCAGGTTTAGGCAGGCCATGGTCTATAGTATGTAAACTAAGTGTCATATTCTTTAGGAAAAAGAAGCACCATCTAGTTGTAATGTTTGCAAATTGTTCTGGTAGTCTACTGAAGCAATATGCACTGTTATAGGAAAGAGAAGTAAAATGTCTTCTTTATACCAGATAATAACAGAATTTGGAGGAATAGGTAGGGGAGGCAAGCTTTTAATCTTTTTGTATTTCTTTTCATTGTGACTTGGTATGAAACTGATTTTGAAATCAAAATTATATTTGACATTAATTTGTAAATATGGAACTCAAATGATATTTGGTTAGGGATATATATATACCTAAAATCCATGGCTGAGTCACATTAGTTCTTTGAACATTCCATCATAAATAAAAATGGTCTAAACCAAGGTAGCATTGGAAACATACAGTTATTTTAAAGCCTTTGGTTACATTCATATACTAATGTAATTATATTGTTGTGTTGGGACAGAATAGGCTCCTTTTCTTAGCTTAGTGTCAATTTTTTTTGTTGGACAATGGTTGTACATGGATATTGAAGAAATGTACAGAAAATGCATTCTTAATCTTAAAAAGGTATAATATTAATCCCTCATGGCCCTTATTTTCCAAGATTCATGTTAAATGTGTTCTTAGAAAATGTATTTCCAGAAGCTCATGAAATTGCACTTGGGATTTCCTTTGTTATAAGTTTAGTAAGCTACTGGTTTATCTGCTTAGTAAATAAAGCCTCAGGAAGAGTTTTGCAATTTTCATCTATTTCTGTTGTTACCATTTTCCACTAGGCTGCCTAGCTCGCTTCTTTAAGCCTAACTTAAATGTTCCAAATGTTATCAGGTTTCATTTACAGCTTCCAAGCGATAAGATCTACAAAAATTTCAGAATTCATATATAGGATCAAATTCTTAAGACTCACCCAGAGACCAAACTACTCAACTTTTCCAAATGCCAGGCACAAGGTTTTGTTTACTCACTGACAAATTTCAGTCAGTTATCCAGGTATCTTCAGTTTTCCTTCTAAAAGGTGGGTAAACAACACCATATGACAAAGAAAATGTGTGCTTTAATCATGAATGTACTTACACTTTATTTCTCACGGATGCTATTTTAGCTGTGAAAGTAATTGGTTGTATTTAAATAAATCAGAATTAAAACTGTTACAAACTGTATGTGTTGGGAGAAAGAAGAATTTCTTTTCAATATGTTTCAAAATTAGTTATAAACTAGTAAATGATGGAGGGTGAAAAAATTGATGAGACATCAAAAAACTTCACAAAATAGACTTATACCACCAAAGTATTTTAACATGAAGTGACATGTTTTTGATCTTAGATAGTAATAAAAAATATGTAATTAGGATTGCACAGTTTGCTTCAAATTTAAATGCAGTGAAGATCTTGTTGTACAGCAACTTGTAAAAGATTTTTGCGAGGTAAACTATAATCATCTGGTCTTAAAAAGGAAGTGATTTCAAGAGAGTCTTCTTTCCTCAAATGAAAACATAAATTATTTTCTTTTGTATTTGAAGTCACCCTTCTTCTTTTTTATTTAATTTCATTTTTAATATGCTCTCTAACCTATGGTACTTAGTTAAATCTTCCATGGAATTCTTTGTTTTCATGTACAGTCAACTCTCAATTGATTATCTTAATTCAACAATACAATTGAACAAATATTTATTGAGCAATTGCTAATGGTGCAGCTAATCTAAAACAGTAGACCATTTAAAAATAATTCATATTTGATTTTGCAACACATTATGATTTTATTATAAAAATACCTTGATTTGTATAGTGGTTTATAATTTTCAGAGTACTTTCACATACATTATCTCATTTGATTTTATGCAGATTCAGTTCCCTACTTAGGAGAGGCTGATTTGGCTTAGTCTGATTGATATTAATATTAATTTGCATTCACTAAGCACACACTGGCTGAACAGCAGGAGTAGGCGGCTGCTGGAGTGTGCTAGAGAGATGGGGAAGCTCATCTGCGATTACAGCTCCGAGGTGCACAATAGAGCTGATGCACATAATAGGGTGGTAATGACCACACATACACACTGGCATATATGCCTTAATTTATTTTTCCATTGCTATTAACTACAGAAACATGAATTTTGGAGGTTTCAAATGGATAGCTAATTATGATGGGCAAATAGGATGGCATAATAATTGTGTTTGGATGAGTCACTCACTCGAGATCTAGTAGTTGAGGGAAACTTTGTGACTATCAAGATTGACTCTGGAAAAAGAATTTAAATGGAAATGAACAAAGTAACCACAGATAAGACTTCAGCATTATTTCAGAAAGTGGAGGCTGATGGCTGCAAATCCATTAACAGAGGAGCATTAGATACTGATTTTAGCCACATAGGGAGCAGTGGCCAATTTATTTCTGGAAGCACATTCATACTTTGGTTTCACTGGGAGGGCAACATAAGGAGTACAGAGAATACAACCATCAGTTTTGGAGTTTGGGTTCGAATCCCAGCTCTTGGGCTTGTTAACTATGAAAGTCAGCTGTCCCAGCTGCGAAAACACTTCACACTTCACAAGATTGTTGTGGGAATTCCAGGACAGGATTTCTGTAAAGCTCTCAACACAATGCCTGGCACATAGTAAGCACTCAATATATGGTAGCTATTACTTGTAATAGTTTTTTTTTAAAAATTGCTATTACTGATCACTTATCCTCCCTAGAAGAGCCACCCACCCTCCGACACCCAAGGCAGCTATTTGGAAACAGAGTGGCTATAGCAAGCATCATCTGGGCAGGAGATGCAATGTACATGGGCAGGTAACTAGAGAGGAAAGGAGGCCATATTCCTTTTCCTTACACAGAGAGTGAACTTAGGACAGACAGGAGTCTGAGCAGACTAGCCAGCAGAAGCATTCAGGCAGAGGCAAGAAGCCAATATCATTGCTTCTCACAGAATGATGAGGTGGGCAGAAGAGGAGGAAAAGGCCCTGTTCTTCACTTTATTGAGTGTGGATCACAAAGAAGCTTGCCATCATGACAGGTCTCCCGGAGTCACTTTCAGTTGCCAGAGGCGGAGCTTGAGTTTGCAACTGTGGCAGCACCAGAAAGACAAGAGAGGCCCAGAGGGGTCTGGGCATGGAGAACAGAACATGCAAACAAGGCTCCCAAGCAGTTGGACTTGACTGATCCAGGCCATTGTCAGGAGAAGAATAGAAACAGGGAGGTGGAAGGAGAGATGCTCTCAGGAACAAGGAGGATGTGAGAACTAAAGAAATGGTTTATGTAGCAGTCATTCTGGATTAATGCAACGCAATCAAAACAGAAAGGAAACATGACAGGTTAGTTTAAATTTCTACAGACAGGAAGCTGATGTTAGTCTCTGTGGGACCACAGACTCTTGGAAATCCAACAAAAGCCATGTGCTCTCCCAGGAAAGAAGCAGATGTGCGCGTACCCACAAAAGGTTACATGCAAGTTCAAGGGATGTATGGATCCCCTTAAACTCATACTAAGAACCTCTGCTATCCAGGATGTGGATTAGACTAGAATTGATGTGGCAAGGATGAGCTGGGAGTTCCAAATCTCAAGAGATAATAGAATAGTTGTCTAATGTTTACCTTAGTTGGCTTTTTTCCCAACTTTATTGGGGTATAATTGACAAATATTGAGTGAAATGGGAAGAAGTTAATTAAACCCTCTCATCGACATATGGGCCCTGCCAATCCCAAGTAGCCATTTAGTTACCAAACAACCCCCAGTTTCCAATGAAGGGACCATACAATCACTAGTGAATTCCTCCTGGATCCAAAGGGCTATTCTAATAAGGAAAAAGAAAGAAAGAGTGAAACTCCAGAAAATTCTTCTCCCCTGTTGGGAGAGAGTTTCAGAATTTTAGCTTATGATCTGTTATTTACCTTTTTACATCTTTCTGTACTTTGCACTAAGAAGAATTAATATTGGGCCCCAGAGCTACTGTTTATTTATGTACTACCTTTCCCTTCCTCAGCTCTGCCACTAGCACAGACTCTATGGGAGAGATGGAAGAGCAGTAGCTGAGCACTTCAATAGCCATAAATCGAGTCACCATAATAAATAATGGAATATTTCTTGTTTGGACACTTTCAAGTTTCACAACTCCAGAAATAGCAATTTGAATGACTTAATTTTCTTCTCCATTGACTTTAATGAAGATCTCCTTAGATTCAGCCATCCAGCAAACCTAAACTCTCAAATAGTGCTGCAAGTGTTTGACTTGGGCCAGAGTGTCTGAGAAATGGACTCTAGTTATGCAACTGAAATATGAATTTGGATTTAATGCTCTCATGGCAAAGCCCTAAAAGGTTAGGTGCTCATTTTAAAAGTTAACACACTCCAACACAACTGCAGCAGCATTTTAAACATTGAAGCTGATGGACCTAAAGCCCACAGATGCTTATGCTTATTTTTATTTTATTTTATTTTTTTAATAATCTTTTTTATTTATTTATTTATTTTTATTTCAGCATATTATGGGGGTACAAATATTATGGTTACCTACATTGCCCATGGTCCCCCTCCTCCCTCGAGGCAGAGCCTCAGGCATGACCATCTTTTCCCCTCAAGGACACCTTTAGCATCCAAATATCATCCTGGACTGCTTGGATAATGGATATCTTTTCCCTCTTCCCTTTTGTCCCTTGAGGCCAAGAAGAAACAAATGCAGCCCTGAGTGAGCCCTTGCAGACTTCCCATCTGAGTGCCAGTACAGAGATGTCTCTCATGTCCCTCTCAGCCAAATGACCTCATTTTATGCTTGAGGACACCTAAGTGCAGAGACAGGAAACACTGACTTTGATAAATTTGGAGTCTGGACATGAAAGAGAAAGGCTAAAATAAAGGTAGGAGAAATATGAAAGCAGGGGTCAGAAAGAGCAGGGAACACAGAAATGAAAGTTCTCAGCCCTGAATCAGAGCCCAAACTTAGGTTTAAGACCAGGATGTCAAGTTTTTTGGATTTAAGACATTGACAGCCCAATAAGACAAAAGTGCCTGGCATGGGCATGAGCCTTGTTATAAGCACCTTCCTTTATGCACTTTCTGTGTTTTATATGATGGCCTTAAGATGATATTAGCAAAAATGTGTTGCATATTCATTTAAACGTAATGACAATACTAGAGTAACTATTGGTAAATATTCTCCTTTAGGAATTTTAAAGTGAATTGTTATTTAATCACAAGTTTGTCCTGAGGTTAAACTAATATTAATCATACCCTGAAAATTCCCCTCACTTGCTGGCATTTCAGTACATTGTCTAATTCTTCAATTCAATTTCAGTTTCAATTCTTTTTTATTATTTATTTTTAATTGCCAAATAATAATAATGTATATTTATGGTTACAGTGAGATGTTTTGATCTATGTAGACATTATAGAAAGATCTCACTTATATGTGGAATATAAAAAAGACCACCAGTTTCAAAATTAATTTCCCCGAATGGTGTCAAAAAGAGTAATGTAATTGTCAGTGTGAGCCAGCATTTCTCTACCCTGCACTGTCAAGATTGAACTCAGAAGAGCCTGCATGTCTTGGCTGGATGGGAACTATTGGAAACAGCCTCAGAGAATGGATAAGACCAAACACAGACTCTTGTATTTTTACCATCTTAAAATATAACTCTCTTTTGTGCATTGACTTGATACCTTGACTTCTGGGAGTCTGCTGGCTTTTGGTTAGGCAATGCTTTTTCTACTTTTCTTTCTACTTTTCTCACCAAAAGTACATGAGTGGATACAGATTATTTTATTTTTTTTAAAAAAGATAATATGATTGAATAATGTGCATATTGGCTTGTATTTACTTAGCTCTGTCTATGGGCTAAGCACTGTTCTACATGTATTACCCACATCATCCCATTTGATCTTCATAATAACTCTAAAGTAGGTTGTGGCCCTCATTTAACAGTTAAGAGGCTCTGAGATTTTCACCTGTCCAGGGTTACTCATTTAGTAAGGGGCACATCCAGGATGTGAATCTGGGTTTAGGTGACCCTAAAGCTCATGTGGCAGGCTCTTCTGTCTCTTAATCCATGCTTTCATATATAAATGTTGCTTTGATAGATTCATATCAGCTCTCAAGATAACAGAGCATGACAATACTAGGAGGTCACTGGTCAGAGCATATGGTGACCTTTGAGGGCTTAGAACTTCCACACTGATCCTGGTTTTACACCATCTACCTCACTGTCCTTGCCCACATACTTATGACTCTTGGACCGACATGCCCCAGTTTAAGATCTGGAAAATCCATTCTACCAGTCCTGATATTTTTCTTCCCTTAGGAGTTAGATAGTTAGCCTGTGGTGTGATATGGGGAGAGGAAAGACATAAGACGGGTCCCAGTATTTGTCCTTAAAGAGCTCATCTTTGCTTCCATCTGGATTCAATGAAAGCCCAACAATTGACTACAGAAGCCTGTCGCCAACACTGCTGTATAGCTGTAACAATCTGCAGGAAAAGGGGCGGAGGGAAAGCAGTCTGAAACTGATACACTGTGCAGTCAGAGGCCCAGAAAGAGCTCAGAGTCACCCAACGGAAGACATCAAATCCAACTCATCTGTTCAAAAGCTTTTTTTTTTTTTTTTAAGGGTTAGGGATTTTGTCTTCTCCTTCTAGTGCACAAAATTAGACAATTTAAGCAGATGAAAACCATCAAATAGGCCCTTTGCTAATTGTTGTTTTAAGACATGGAGATAAGCTTCTAGAGAAAATGTGTTTTCAACACTTGGTCACAAGTCAAATGTTTTCCCAAAATGTCTGTAGCTAATCAGAGAAATTCAAGTACAGCCCTTGGCTGATTGATAGGCGTGACCAAGCAATTACCCACACTCTATAAAGCGGCTTCTATGCAACCACCCACATATTTGCTGATACCTGGGAGAAACACAATATAGTTCAAGCTCTGGTGGAAGTGAGAGAAAGCACTGAAAAGGCTGTTTTTTCCACCCCCGAAATAATATATTGCCCATGACCATCATTTCTCAATCTCCCTAAAGAACCAGCTTTCAAAGATTTAAATAACTACAAGGGGATTTAGAAAGTCAGACCAGAAAGAGCCACAGGCAAAGATTAGTGTCAGGAAGGCTGACAGGTAAATTGTCATTGTGGTGTGCTAGGTGGAGAGAAATGTGTGTAGCCCGTCACTAATTTCCCCTAACAATGGGGTGGCCCAGCCCACATGATCCAACTCCACGGATTAGGAAGAAAGAAAAAATAATAATAATGAGCATAAATCAAGCTTACTGCATCACCAAACACATTATTATTATTTAACATTTAATGAGCACCCATGGTATGCTGGAAGTTGGTTCATCTCAACAATAGCAGCTTATTTTTATTCATAGTACTTCATGGAAAGCAAGTAGCACAATATATTAATAGGAGTCCAAATTCACTTCAGGCTTCCAGTTCCTCAGCAGTGGGGAATGATGTTATTGGGGCTAGGCCAGATCTGTAAAGCCAATGAGAAATCAGTCCTTTTGGCTGTTCTTTGCTTTGTCGGGACTGAAAAAGAAAAGAAAAAAGGAAGAGAAAAGAAGAAAGCCCATCAGAGAGGAAAGCAGATTAGGGGAAAACATTCCAAATTCAGAAATGGTGAAAATCAGCCCTATTTTAAAACAAAAAGGCAAATGCATTAGTTCTATGGGGAGAAATGTTCATTCAGCATATACACATCAGCATGTGGACATGTCATAACAGAACAAGTGTAAAACCTTTGTCCTGAATGGAGCATTTCAGTGATTTCTGCCCCAGGGAAGCCCACTGTTCTCTCATTTTCACTCTTCCAAAGCCTAGAACAGGGCCTGGCCTGCTGTGGGAGCTCAGGAAATTGCTGTTTACCTATCTCTTTCTTAGATCACGAGCAGACATGAAATGTGCAGAATCTAAAAATAGCAGTAAGATTGGGTGTGGGATCAAGTTTCAATACATGTAGGAAGGAGGAGCTAGAGACCACTGAGTGGGAGGGGGCAGCCTCAAAAATGGAGAAAATAGAAGTTATCTGTAATCCCACCCAGAAATAACCACCCTTTCATTTGATGTATATTATTTATTTTAGAATAGTCTTTTTTCCCTTGATTTTGATGGTCCTTTGGACTGTCTGTTTTTCCTCACCTTTCCTTTTCTCATGGAGCAGTGTGTTAAGACTCCACAGCAAAGCGGAGAGTAGAATGGTGGTTGCCAGGGGCTGGAAGGTGGGGAAGATGGGGAAATTGTGGTCAAAGTGTACAAACTTTCAGTTATGCAAGATGAATTATTTCTGGAGATTTAACATACAGCAAGATGACAATATTTAACAATACTGTATTGTATGCTTGTAATTTGCTTAGAGAATAGATCTTAAATCTTCTCACCACACACATACACATACGCACACACACATACACATGCACATATACAATGGTAACTATGTGAGGTGATGGATATGTTAATTAGCTTGATTGTAGTGATCATTTCACAATGTATATGTATATAAAAACATCAAGTTGTACACCTTCAAAAGGTACAATTTTTATTTGTCAATGATATCCCAATAAAGTTGTTTTAACAAAAAGACTCCAGAGCATTCAAATAGCACCCATTTCTCTAGCATCTCATAGAGTTCCTAGAATCTTCAGTGGAAAATAGCCTAAAAGGCCATGTTGTTCCACCCCCTAATAGTGTAGATGAGGAGTCTGAGGTTCAGAGAAGGGAAGTGACCTCCCAAGGTTGCACAGCTACCAAGTAACAAAGCCAGTATTTGAGCCCAGGTCAGCCCAAGTTCAAAGACAGACACTTAGTGACTACACTGTATATATGGAATAGACCTCCTTCACTTCTCAGAGAGGAAACAAGAGCTGTTTATGAAAAGACAATCTCCAATAATCTACAGTAGCATACCAGTTGAACTGGGAGAGGAAAGTGCTGGTCAGGGAGAGCCTGGGCCAGCTCTTTTGTTTAACAGGAAGGTGTTTTCTGAGCCAGGCCCTGCAGGTATGAAGCTATTGGACCAAGAAAAGAGAACAGGCATTTCAGACAGGTAGGGAGTTAAGAGGAAATGCAACATGCAGTGAATATGAGCTTGTGTTTCTCTAGGGCAGAGGGAAGGTGGCCTAGGCTGAGAGACAGTGAAAATTGGTAGGAGGATTTGTGTCCTTGTTCCATCATTCAACTCACATTTATTAAGCAGCTATTATGTATAAGGCACTGTCCTAGGCAGTGGTAAGCAAAATCACACATGGTTTCTGCCCTCATGGAGCTTACAGTCCTGTGAAAAACACAGATATCAATCAAGCAATCATATTACTGTAGCAATGCACTGAGATAGATCCTCTGACAGTCAAGAACATGTGACTATGAGATCTGGATAAGGCCAGGGGATCAGAGGGAAGACTTCCTTAAAGTAGTGATGCTTGAACTGAGATCTGAGAATGAGTAGGTCTTAACTAGAAGAAGATAGAGGGCAAGGGTATTTCAGAAAGAGAGAGCCTGTGCAAAGGCCCTGTGGTCAGAAGGAGCCTGGTACATTTGAGGAATTAAAAGGAGGCCAACAATGTTGTGGTGCAGAGTAACAGGGAGAGAGATGCAAGATGAAGTTGTAAAGGTAGTCAGGGGCCAGACCAGCAGAGCGGAGTGTACACAAACGTTGCCTAATAATCCCCAAAGTTGCAGTCAAAAAAAATTTTTTTAGAAACAAAAGTGAGGAAATTTAAGAAGAGTTAAGTAAGTTCTTTGGTCAAACTACCTATGAGCCCTGAGCAGAAGATAGTTCCTTGGTTTCTCATGGCCTCATAACAGGTTCATAGATAACATGGAAAATGTGCTTGAAGGAAAACAATCGATTCCATTTCCTCCTGGCCTTGAAACCATGGATCAGCCCTGTGGTTGAAGGACAGGATAGACTGAACCTGATTTTTAAGCCTTGATTCCAGTTCATTTTTCTGGTTTGCCTGCTGCTCAGGAGTCGGTCTCTTCATCTAGAATCTTCAGTAGGGAACTGAAGCAAGTCTCTGTTAGAATTACCATCTCTTCTAGCTCTGATTTCCTTGGGAGTACAGTTACCTTACCCTCTGTCCTAACAGCAAAGAGGAACCATGGAGGAACTTAAGCAGAAGGAGATGGGGGAATGACAGGATCTGATTCACATGTTAAAAGGAGCGCTCTGGAGGCTGTGGGTAGATAATAATACTAGCTAACAGGCATTGAGCTTTACCGTGTGCCAGGCACAGTGCAAATCATACATTATCTCCTTTAGTTGCCACAACAACCCTAGGAGGTAAGCTGCAAAGAGGCAATTCAGGCATGGAGAGATGAAACCACACAGCTTATTAAAACAACAAAGCTGAGATTTGAATGCAGGTCTCTGCCCCCAAAGCCTGTGATTATAATGGTCATGCTCTCTGCCTACCTTTTTATTTTTAATTGAGGTAAAATATACATAAGATAATATTTATCATGTTAACCATTGATAATTCTACAATTTAATGGCATTACATGCATTTGCTATGTTGTGCAGCCATCACCACCATCTCTACCCAAAACTTTTCCATCATCCTCAGCAAAAGCTCTGTACCCATTAAACAATGACTCCCCATTTCCTCTTCTCTCCAGCCTCTGGTATCCTCCACTTTGCTTTCTGTAGATACTTCATATAATTGAAGTCACACAATATTTGTCCTCTGGTGTCTGGCTTATTTCATTTTGCATATTGTTTTCAAGGTCCATCCATGTTGTAGCATATATCAAAATTTCATTCCTTTTATGGCTGAATAATATTTCATTGTATGAATAAGCTGTACCACATTTTGTTTACCCATTCATCTGTTGACGGACACTTGTGTTGTTTCCACCTTTTGGCCATTATGAATAATGCTGCTATGAGTATTGGTATACAAATATCTGCTTCAACCCCTGATTTTGGATATATAGTCGTCCCTTAGTATCTGCAGAGGATTGATTCCAGGGCCCACTACAGATACCAAAATCCGTGGGTGTTCGAGGCCCATAGTCAGCCCTGCAGAACCCAAGGATAGGAAAAGTTGGCTGTCAATATCCACAGGTTCCACATCCCATGAATACTGTATTTTTGACTCACAGCTGGTTGAATTTGTGGATTCAGAGCCCATGGATATGGAGGGCCAACTGTATACATAGAAGTAGAATTGCTGGGTTATATAGTAGTTCTATGTTCAATCTTTTGGGAACCCACAAACCCTTTTTACACAATGACTGTGTCATTCTACATTTCCACCAGCAATGAACAAGGGTTCCGATTTCTCCACATCCTCACCAACACTTGTTATTTTCTACATATTTGATTATAGCCATCCTAGTGGGTGTGTAGTATTACTTCATTATGGTTCCGATTTGTCTTTCCCTAATGACTAATGATATTGAGCATCTTTTCATGTGCTTCTTTGGAGACATGTTTATTCAAATCTATCACTCATTTTCTTAATTGGCCTGCTTACCCTTGATATATAGTCTTTAAAGAAAGGGCCTGAGGAGCTTGGAGACAATTCTTATCAAGGTATAACCATACATAAGAATGCCTGGAACTGACTGGGCTGACTTGTATGTCCAGAGGAGGACATTTCTCTTCCTGAAATGATGTCCATAATGAAGCACTTTTACCCTCAGTGGCCTGTAATCCTATAGGAAATTGAAGGTCTTTGAGGGGTGGGGATCCTTAAGGCCTGCATTTTATGTCAATTCAATTTCTTTTAACACAGCTGACTAGTATGGCTTTGAGAATTGTTCTGGCTGGGTTAGGTGTCCTCCCTGGCTTCCCACAGTCACCTGTCTTACTGCAATTGCCTGTTCACTCCTCTGGCTCCCCAGCTAGATTGAAAGCTCCTTGAGGTAAAGGATAGTGTCTGCCATGTTCACTTTTTTCCTCACTCCCAATAGTGCCTGGCCCATAGTAGGTGCTCAGTAAATATTTGTCCAGTGAATTTGTGAGTGTGTGTACATGCATGTGGGAAAACACAAGTGCACATGCAGGCAGGGAGCAACAGTTGGTAAGAAGAGCCTGGAGGAAGCAATCTAGGGGACTGTGAATGGCTGGATAGTTACAAGGGTTTTGACATGTTACCATAGGCTGCAGTCCCCTCCTAAGATGCTACATGGAATGATAATGATTATAACTATCATTTGCTGGGCATCCACTATGTGCCAGGCACTTTGCATATGCATCATTTCCTTTAATTCCTGTAAAAAAAAAACAACCTTTGAAATAGGCATCCCAATTAGATGGATTAAGAAATAACTAGGCTCAGAGAGATTAAGCAACAAATTCACAGTCATTTAGCTAATAAATTGCAAAAATAGGATTTTGACCAAAATCTGTCTGACTTCAAAACCTGAGCTTATAGCCACTATGCTGAAAAATGCTATGGTTACTTTAAGTTGGGTGCTTATTGGTTTTTGGTAGTCTCTCTGATACCTATTCCAAATGTTCCTGTGCTCCAGGCATATCCAGCAGAAGGGAGAGAATTGTAGTGTCCAGAAGGCTGGAGGCAGGAGCCAAGTCCTGACAGGACTTCAAAACACATGTGTTTTCATCTTTTTCTAAGCATTTTTTTAAACCCTTTAAAACTGTGGCTTTCAAACATTTTGGTCTCAGGACCCCTTTAGACTCTTAACAATTATTAAGAACTTCCAAATAATTTTTGTTTTTGTTGGTCATATCCATTGCTATGTACCATATTCAAAATTCAAACAGAGCTATTAAAATCTTTATTAATTCCTTTACAGATATGGTACATAGCAATACATATGACTCGCAAAATACTTTTTATGAAAAATAACTCTATTTTCCAAAACAAAAGAAAATTCAGTGAGAAGAGTGGCACTGTTTTATATTTTTGCAAATCTTTTTAATGTATGGCTTAATAAAAGAGTTGCATTCTCATATCCACTTCTGCCTTCAGTCTGTGGCTATGTCGTTTGGGATGCAGTCAACAAAGAAAACAGGTTGCACACAGACATGACATTGAACAAAGGAGGAAAGCACCTCGGGGATGTCCAGGGTTCCTCCAATCCCACTTTGAGAACCCACACTTTGAGAATCACTGTTCTAAAGTCTCTCTGCTAAGCTGCAAACATCACATTAAGGTCACATCTATGCCAGAGAAAAACAAAGAAGTGCCAGGCCTTTTCAGAAGGAAAAACATTTCAGAGCTGCCAGAGCACCACAAAAATAGACTTGACCTAAAAGAATAGGCCTCCATGAACTGAATCAGTTCAGGAAGCTGAATAGCCTGATTGCCCTGGCACAGAATGGGCTAATTTAAGGATTGGCAGATAGACACATAGTGCTGTTTCGGAGTTGGCGGCATGCTAACTTCTCCCCAAAGTGCCCAGCTGGAAAGGGGCTTCTTAAGCAGTCTTATTTTCATCTTAGATTTTGAGCGTGGTGGGGCCAATTAAACACCCACTCAGTGTTCCAGGCTAACACATTGTGTTTTTATTCGAGCGTTATTATTATTAAAGATAATTATAGCAGAGGAGCAGAGTCCAAAACTGCCTATTGAGCCCCTCATACCTTTTTTTGGAGAGAACAAGTGAGTACATTTGGACAAGGAAAGAACCTTGCTGAGTTCTTGGCATTTGAAATTTGGAGATCTGTGTTCATTTATGAGTTGGGGAAGTATTATTCCCAACTCCAAGGTTCTCTCAACATTGGATACAAAGTAACACTAAATCTGACCGCCAATAGACCCCTGGTTTAAGATTCTCCCTTTTTGGAGGGTCAAGAATGGGGTGGAGGTGGGGGGCTGCAGAAACAGTGTACTTCCCTGAAGGCCCAGGTTAGGGGCGAGTTTAAGGCCTCACTGCCAAACCTGGGAAACCAAAATCATCCACTTTTAATGTAATTTTCAACTGATAACTGGAGACATGTTTTAAAAAAATAAAATGTGAAATATGACCCAAAAAACTGTATGTCACTTAAGAACTTATGCAAGATGTCCTTCTTCTTTTTTTTTAATTTTTAAAATTTTTAGATATGGGGTCTCACTCTGTTGCCTGGGCTAGAGTGCAATGGCATCATCATAGCTCTCTGTGACCTCTAACTCCTAGGCTCTAGCAATCCTCCCGCCTCAGGCTCCCGAGTAGCTGGGACTACAGGTGTGCGCCACCATGCCCAACTATTTTTTTAATTTTTTGTAGCGTTGTGGTCTTGCTATTTTGCTCGTGCTAGTCTTGAACTCCTGGCCTCAAGCAATCCTCCCACCTCATCCTCCCAAAGTGCTGGGATTATAGACGTGAGCCAACACACCCAGCTGAGATGTTCTTCTTCCAAGGCTGCTGGCTGCCAAGGGGTCCAGCAAAGGCCCAAATGGAGGGCTCCTTTGGGTGAGGAAAAGACTGTCTGTTCTTTGAGGGGTGGGGATACAACTGCAGGACTGCCTTATACCGGCACTAGCTGCCTTTCCCACTTGGCAATGCCTGTTTCCTTCTTTGGCAACATCCTGTCTCTTGCTAATGTCATTTCCAGGAATACCTGCTGACTTGCTGAGATCCAGAGAAGAAAAACAATGTGCAGCAAATTGCATGTTCTTGTGCTCTACTCTGGCTGCGAGAGCTTTGTGCAGACAATGGAGGGAAATTATTAAGGAAGGAGGTTCAGCTACACAAATGCACATTTCTCCACCTTCTTCCCTTTCTTCTTGTCTCTTACCCTACCATGTACACACACACACACACACACACACACGCGTGCGCGCGCGCGTGCAGATACTTCCACACCAGGTGTTGTGTGATACTATTTTGGAAGGTGAAAATTAGATAGTTCGGTAAACATGAGCTCAGCTAGGACATTTTTGTGGTGAGACAAAATTTCATGTTTCATCTAAAGCATCTGTAATTTGGAAGTTCATTGTCACTGCGGAGCAGGCTTTCTGCCAAAGTGTAGTGGAAGAAAAGTCAGAAGAGTCTACTCGAGTGATCAGAGCGATCTGGAAACTCTCTAGTATAAGTGTCTGCAATGAAGACGTAGTATTCAGAGTGAGGACTATGGCATTCTGGGACTGTTATGTGCTCTGTGACACTTGTACTGCCCTGGTTGGGCTGCACAAATGCTACCTGGATATATTCTCTCTCTTTCTCTCTGCCTATGTATCTCTTTGTCTCCCTCCTTTGCTCCACCTGAGTCCTGCTCTCTCTGTCACCCCCACACACCCACACTTCAGTACCAGAGAGGTCTGCATAAGGGAGTGTTCACTTCACCTGTCTGACTATTTCTGTCTTTGAGTCCCCTGCATCTTAACCATTCAGCCTGTAGAGTTGCTCACCCTAGCTGGCTCCCTGCGGTTTGGAGTCTTGCTCTCTCAGCTGCTCTGGCTTACTTTCTCTTTACCTCCCCCCATCAAACCAGTCACCCTCTAGCAGTCACATTGCTAACCCAGGCCCTTTCAGATGGCCAGGGCCTCTGAGAACTTCTCCATTGACCCAGACCTGGCATATTTCCCCAGATGCCTAAGTTTGTGGTAGCTTCAGCTTAGTTACACCAGAGGTGTGAACAGGGGTCGAACTTCAAAATTGTTTCCTCAGGCATCAAGGGTGTCCACAGAAGAATATAACAGGTTGTTAAAGAGAGAAAGCAGGTTTTGTGGAGGCTGCATGGTATAATGACCTTCGAATGTTCTAGACTTCCTAGTCCCTGCTAAGACTCTTACTAGCATTGTGATCTTGGGCATATTATTTAACCTATCTCATGCGTCAGTTTCCTCATTGTAAAATGGGGGAAGTAGTAGTCCCTGCCTCCCAGGGTTAGTGAGAGGATTAAATGAAATCATGTGTGTTGAGTGCCAGGTACATCATAAGTGCTCGAAAAGATGTGAGTTTTTTCCTCTTTGTGGCTGAAGGTCTCCAGGGGCTCTCCTATTTTTCACTTGCTTTCTTTATGTGTAAGTAGTATTCCTGATTTTTCTGATACATTAAGCGTGTAACATGAGCTGATCTGCATATAATGAAGACGTGCTTAGCAAAGTCAAAGCCTGAAAAATTCCCAGTTTCCTCATTCAACTTAAACAAAAGAAAACCCAAAACAATAAATAATAAAAATTTTGATGGAGAATGCTTTATTCAATGTCAAGAGCATGAACACATGTGTAAATTTTCATGTACATTCTATGCTAAGAGACACTCCTTGGCCCCAAAAGATCCTTTTGTGGTATATGTTTATTACAGAGAGAGAGACAGAGACACTGAGGCTCAGAGACGTTTGTATATAATTCACTTTGAATGTGGACCAAATGCACAGCAGATGGTAGAATTCCAGCCCCCAGAAACGAATGTTCCAGCTAGCAGAACATACTCCCCCCAGTGCACTATGAAAGTATGGTCTATGTTGGGGTGGGGGTTTGAAGGAGAAGGAAGCAGGATGATAAAGCCAAAGGTCATTCAATAAATCAAAGGCAGAGACAGAACCAGAGCCCTCAAGATTTAAGCCCTTGCTATTAGATCTCAATCATTCCTCAAACACTCTTTATCGGATCTGCCATTGTCTTAGGATGGCTGCCAGAGGTGATGACAACAGTAAATAACCAAGTCCCCATTGCAATTCTTCATTTATCTGTTGACCACACTTCTGATCCTGTCTCCATCCTCTCTGCAGCAATAGCCACCTTATCATTCCACTCCTCTTTTGTTTCAGGCTTTCCTCTTCTCAAGGCCTCAAAAAGTACCTGTAAAAACTAATCTATGAAGCACCCACCTGGCTCAGGGCCTGGAGCTGGAGTCCCAGCTCTTGGTCCATGAGCTGAGGAGTCAGCACTTGACATTCTCTTTGGCATTGAGGCCTGGGATGGGAGAGAAAACTGGGGTTCAGTTTGCTCTTGGGGCAACAAATTGACAAGAAACAACTAATGAGCAGAACAAATGGAATTACTTAGAAGTCACTTGCCCAGGGTCCTCAGTCGGGTCTCTATAATCCCAGAAATATCCAGGTTGGGCATTTTGAGCACCTTATCAAGGTTGGAGAGATTCAGGGAGAAAGTCAGGAAAACAACTGTAGAAAAATACTGCAAGGAAAATGAGGTGGCTGAATGAAAGTTGAGTGCTATATTATGAAACTTATATACATCGATCTTCTCTAAGAATTCATCAGCTAACTACAATGTGGTATTAGGCTCAACTGTCTCATAATTAGGCACTAATTCTCAATGAAGCTGATATTATAGAATAATAGCTCAAGTCAGAACTCAGAATGTCTCCATGTAAAGTAAAAGCTATTTAATACATTAAGGAGGTCAGTCATCAGACAGTGTCTACTTCCAATGAATTTGATTCCTGCAGCATTAGCCACATCAGTGAAGGATTTTATTTTAAAGATAATTCAATGATTTCTGCAGCCATGAACACATTAATGACTGCATTACTGATAAAGCTTACATTTTTTCCTCAAAAACACAAAATCTGAGCAAGGAATGCAACCAATGGACTCTATTATGTTTACTGTTTCAGGGCCTGAAAGATGATAGTTATGCTAAACTACTCTCTAAATTTTACACAGATTATTTTTATTTAGCACACCTCCCCATAGCTAGAAAATATTTTTGCATAGGAATGATCTATGTTAACAGAGGTTATCATCATCCCTATCTATCATGAACATAGTTCTTTGCCCATAAAACTGTTTCCTAATATTTTTAGCAGTATTTCTAGAAATCACTCTGCTATGGACTAAATATTTCTGTCTCTGCAAAATTCATATGTTGAGGCCCTAATCCCAAATGTGACTATATTGGAGATAAAGCTTTTAAGGAGAAATTAAAGTTAAATAAGGTCAAAAAAGCAGCACAATTCACAATTGCAAAGATGTGGAAGCAACTCAAGTGCTCATCAATACATGAGTGGATTAATAAAATGTGGTATATGTATATCATGGAGTACTATTCAGCTCTAAGAAACAATAGTGATATACCACTTCCTGTATTTTCCTGGATAGAGCTGGAACCCATTCTACTAAGTGAAGTATCCCAAGAATGGAAAAACAAGCACTACATGTACTCGCCAGCAAATTGGTTTCACTGATCAACACCTAAATGGACATATAGGAATAACATTTATCTGGTGTGGGGCAGATGGGAGGGGGAAGGAGGGTATGGGTATATACATATGTAATGAGTGTGTTGCGCACCATATGAGGGATGGACACGCATGAAGCTCTGACTCTGGGGGGGAAGGGGAGGAAGGCAACACACATAACCTAAACATTTGTACCCCCATAATATGCTGAAATAATAATAATAAAAAAGAATAAGGTCATGAAGATATGGCTCTAATCCAATAGGACTGATGTCCTTATAAGAAGACGAAGCGACACCAGGGATGTGTGTACACAGAAGAAAGACCATGTGAGGACACAGTGAGGAGGTAGCCATCTGCAAGCCGGAAAGAGAGCCTTCACCAGAAATTAGCCACACTGGCACTATGATCCTGGACTTTCAACATCCAGAACTGTGAGAAAATAAATTTCTATTGTTTAAGCACCTATCCTGTGGTATTTTGTTATGGCAGCCTGAGCTGACTAAGACAAACCCCTAATGGGTGTCAGTCGTATGATGTAAGAAAATCTAAGGAGAGTCTTAGTGAGATACATGAGTGGATTAATAAAATGTGGTATATGCATACCATGGGGTACTATTCAGCTCTAAGAAACAATGGTGATATAGCACCTTTTGTATTATCCTGGATAGAGCTGGAACCCCTTCTACTAAGTGAAGTATCCCAAGAATGGAAAAAGAAGCACCACATATACTCACCAGCAAATTGGTATTAACTGATCAACACCTGAGTGAACATATAGGAATAACATTTATTGGGTGTCAGGCAGGTGGGAGGGGGGAGGAGGGGATGGGTATATATATACATAATGAGTGTGATGTGCACCAACTGGGGGATGGACACGCTTGAAGCTCTGACTTGCGGGGAGGGGCAAGGGAAATATACGTAACCTTAACATTTGTACCCCAGGCACACACATCTATGGACTATTTCCTCAGAGTAGGAAATTTTAAAAAATCCCTATTTCATGTCTTTTGAGCATAAATTTTGCAACTCTACACCTACATGTTCATTCCTTGCTGTACAGAGTTGGAGATCTTGAGTCTTATTGATGTTCCCCTATTCTTCCTGCCAAGTACAGCTAAAACCTTTACACATTATGTATAAAACAAATATAACAAGAGTCTGAAAGGTGGACAGAAGAAGGGAGGCAAACTATAAACCTCAGGACCCAAAGAACAACACAGTGGCATGGTCCAAGATATTTTTGCCTTATACCTCTAGGACTGAGTGTTAGACTAAGTTGGCAACACAGGAATGCTAATAGACACAGACAGCAAAAGTCCCAAGAAAGGACTTCTTTTCTAGCCGAAGGACCAGAAAAAGGGCAGCCTAGCAAGACAGAAAGCTTTTAGTCAATAACCACTTCATTCCAATCAAACATCACAGAAAAAACTGTGGACCCCCACCTGAGCAAAAGGCCAAATGTGGGGCCTAGACTTCCATCCTCACCAGGTGCCCCAACTCCCCTACTGGGGTGGTATCTGAGAAGCCCCAATGGGAAGCTGAGATATCACCACCCAGTGTTAATGAGGCCACCCTCCATATACATTCATGATAACAAACTCTTAGAAATATTAAATTGAGACACAGAAGGTATAAAAAAGACCCACATGGAATTTCTAGAAAAGAAAACTACAAAGTTTGGAGATGTTAAGATGAAAAAATCCACTCAGTGGTAATAATGACAGATTAGACACTGCAAAAGAAAGGCTAGTGAATTGAAGATAACAATAGGAACTATCCAAAAATGAAACATTCGGAGAAAAAAATTAATGAAAAGAGTGTCAGTAAGAATTATGGGACAACTTTAAGAAACCTAATATATATGTAGAGTCCTCAGTGGAGGGGAGGGACAGAAAAAAATATTTGAAGAAATAATGGCTGAAAATTTTCCAAATTTGATGAAAACTATGGACCCACAGATCCTAGATGCCCAACAAACTCTAAGGACAAAAACATAACACTACATTAAGGAATACCACAATCAAATTGCTCAAGAAAAATAAGGATTCCAGAAGATTTCTCATCAGAATGACTGTAAGTGAAAACACGGTGGAGCAGCCTTAAAGTGCTAAAAGAAAAAAAAACCTGTTGACCTAGAATTCTATAACAGGTGAAAATATCTTTCAAAAATAAAGGCAAAACAAATACTTCTTTTTTTTAATTTTTATTATTTTATTTCAGCATATTATGGGGGTACAAATA
>VBSM01003018.1:1756751-1777278 GCA_008086735.1 Cheirogaleus medius | reverse complement strand
TGGCATGTGGGGGGGAGGGTGGTAGGGGCAATGTATGTAACCCTAACAATATTTTTACCCCCATTACAAGATGGAATAAAAAATAAAAATAAAAAAATATATAAAAAAAAATAAAAAGGGCACCAGGAAACTTTGAGGTAATAATGTGTTCATTATCTTACGGTAACATTTTCCTGCATATATAGTGATATATACAAAATATACATACACACACATACATATCTACAGTTATTAAAATGTAGCATTTTAAATAGGTTTAGTTTATTGAATGTCAATAAAACAGAGAGGGAGAGAGACAGAGAGAGAGAGAGAGAGAGAGACAGAGAGAAACCATGGCCACTGGAGCCAGGAAGTCCTTTTCACCTAAAAGTGTAGGTCCAAACCTAGCTAGGGATGGTGATAGCACAAGAGATCTATTTCCCACTCACTCAGTTTGTGAGTAAATTCCAGGTTCTGGCTTTTATCCACACATGTTTACTTTTACTTTCACTGACATCCCTGAGAATTAGAGGACTCCTTTTGCAGGGAACTGCTTTGGCAAAAGATAGCCCTGAGTATGTAATCTTTCTCACATCCAAGCTCATCCTCAAAAACAATTGCATCAGTCTTGGGTGCACAGATGCATTATTACAGATACGAGACTGACCAGAGTGCATACCATAAAAGCAAGCAGATGAGCATGTTCATGCTATATGTGTCTATAATCCAGCCTCACTCAATGAGAGAGAGACAAAACAGATTTTGGACTCTCTGGTCCTGCTTTTCAAAGACTCATTCCAGTAAGCTCTGGTCCTGGCTGTTGGGACAGCTGCAGCCTCTCTTGAATTTCTTTGGTCCCTTTAGCCCCTCAAGAAAGCACATTCCCTTAGGTTGGTTTTCCAGTTATTAACTGTAACTCAGGAAGAATGCCCTAAGTGCCCAGGGTACCTGTAATGGCAAGTTCCAGCTAGGTCCTGGCATTCATAGACTGTACTTCATGCAGGAAACTTCTCTATTATAGTGCCTGGCACACAGAACAATATTTGTTGAAAGAATGAATGAAGTAAAGATAGAAAATGTCCTATTTCATTTTCACCTTGTCCTATGATAGTAACAGGAATGTCTGTGGAGATGCAGGCAGAGTGTACAGAGCTCCTTTCCATACATATCTCATTTGACTGTGGCAAGAACACTCCCTTTGGAGAACCATAATAGTTTGTCCTATTTTACAGATGAGTCATCTGAGACTTAAAGGGCATGAAGTGGCTTGCCTAAATGAACAAAGCTAGTGAGTGAGGGAGCCACACCCATGTCTAGATTGTCCAATTTCAACAAAAGGTGCTTTTGAGACTGAGACAGTGTTTACAAAGTGCTTAGCATAGGGTCAGCCCGGACCCTGCTCTTAGCTTCCTGCCCTCCAATCCCCATGTTCTTCCTACTATACCTCACCATTAATGAAGGGAGGGGATAGAACTCATTATTATTCTCTCTTCTGATATCCCCAAATTTGGATCCCAACTCTCATGTTTTATTTAACTGTTCCTATACTACCCACCACTATGAGAAATAAGATCTTTGCTTCCTCAGCAGCCATCAATCCTTCAAAGTGAAACTCTAGTTAAGTTGTACATATAAACACCACCATTTATCAGAATATCCTCAGACTATAACTTATTGATTACAGCTTCCTGTTTGCCTCTGCACCTTGACATCAAATATCTTAACAAGAAAATATTTACTGATTCTACTCAAAACTATATCCCTCCTTCCAATAAGAAAGAACCTGACCAGTACCAGAAATCCCATTCAAAATCACTTCTCGTTGGCTGGATCTGAGAAGACTTCATGCTAGAATTATCCTTGGGTTGGGGCTTTGGAAAGGCAGAGTTCAACAGGTAGACTGCGGGAAAGGAAGGCTTTAGAGACAATCTGAGCAGAACAAGGCAGGGAATCTGGAATGCAGGAATGAATTTCAAGCAGGAAGAGTAACCCCATTTGGCTATAATTATAGGTGGAGAGGAAGAGTTGGTGGTAGCAGAGGAGAAGCCGGTGGTGGTAATGGTGATGGTCTTGAAGGAATTAAGAGAAAGAGAAAATGGTGAAAAGCTATCCTAGGGCCAGATTATGGAAAGCCCTTTTTTTTTTCCTCTAGGTAATAGAGGAGCCATCAAGATTTCTCAAAGTTTTCTAATGGAAAGTTAAAATTTAAAATACTTCTATAAATGGTTATCACATTATAATTAAGAATGATCATAATCACATTTAGTGTAGTTATAACCAGTCATCCTGCCTCTCACCTGGGACTGTGACATATATCTTTCACTTAGAGGACCACAGGACAACAGTTTCCCCCCAAAAACAAGCTTACAAAGTGTTAAGATGCCTGTTAAGTAATTATTACAAGGGCTTCAAATAAAGAGGATTTTCCTTTTTTTTTTTTTTTACACAGTTTCCCACACAGATTGAGCTTTTTCACTTTGGATGGGGGAATAGACTCTTTGATGGCAGAGGAGGGGGGTTAAAATGTAGGGTCCCTAGGCAGGGTGTGCTTGTTTTCTAATCAAGATCGTGGCCTTGGTGCCTTCTCTTCCTTCCCAAAATCCTTCTCCCAAATTCCCTACATTTGATTAACTGCAAACATTCTTTGCACAGTCTTCCACAAGCTGGCAGTATATTTCTATCTCAGAAATGCTTTTTTGTATTATGAATCAATCTCAGTATGCAGCAAAGTGACGACAGTCATTGTCTCTGGATGGTGAGATTACAGACGATTCTTTTTCGTTTTGGTGTTCTTTTTGCTTATCTGTACTGTCTTGCTTTGCTGCAGTGAATACGTATTACCAGTGAAAGGAGAGATATAATAAAAGCAGTTCTAAAGAAGATTCAATTTCATTATCATATCAAGTAAATAAGACTGGTTACAAAATTGTGTAAGCAGTAAGGTCTCAACTTAGTGAAATACATAAATGATTAGGAGAAGAGAATGGGAGGAAATATGCCAACATGATCAGGACTCTGTGTGCAGGGCCTGGGCTAGGGTGAGAAAGGAATACGCTGAGGGTATTAAGTAGCACTAAGGGTAGACACCTGAGAGTGAGGGCCTCCTTACATTTTGCACCCTAGGCACTTTGCATATATCATCCTACCCTGGGCTCTGCGTGGGTGACTGAGATATGAAGAGGTTTGAACTCTTTAAACAACCCATTTTCAAATGACTATTTGATTGTGTACTTGTAAGGGAAAAATGTAATCATTATATTATCAACTTCCCCCAGTCTATCAGCAACCAGCTAGCTTTATGACTTCTCTCTCCAGTATGTTCCTAAGTCTGCCTGCTTTTCAACTCTTCTCTTACCAATACTCTGAACTCATTTGGCCCTTGGCAAAGTTCTAACCATGGGTCAAGCCACACAACGGCTTTCTCTGATCCTATGCAAGGGTAATATCTGGCCTCAACTGGGACTGTGTCTCAGCACTGCCAAGTAATCCTGTGTCCCTTGTCAGCTCCCTCTTCCTTTCTCTATGAAAGTTACTTCAAACATTCCCCATTCTCCTTAAACTACCTCTTCACATCACTTCCCTCATTCTGAGTAAATGACTTTACCTCCTCTATCAGTTTGTGTCCTGGCAGGAATCAGATGCCATGCCCAAACTTGATAATTATTAATAAAATGAGGTTAGTGAAGGGACCATTTACAAAGGTGAGGGCATAGATTTGTGATACTATCGTGACATAGGGCAGACCATGGGGCCAGAAACAGTGGAGGGTGTCAAACCTCAAGGCTTGCAGGTGCTAGGAAAACAAGCAGTCACCAGAACTTGCAAAGGGTAACTGTGTAGAGAGGGCTGTCTGATGGGAGCTGTGGCCTTTGGTAGAGAGAAAGAGTTGATCTGAAGCAACCCAGGAAGGAGGGAACTAGGGGCCTAAATGCCCAGGCCTCACTCACTTCACCCTCTCCCACCTCCTGCTGGACCTCCCATTGGCCAAACCCAACCTGAAGCTCCATACAGGTCAGCCTATCACTTGCAGAGTAGGATGGGGAAGGGTAGAGTGTGGATCTTCAGGCAGAGACATCCTAGTGCAGAGAAAACAGAGACTATTATTGGGTAGGATTTCCCTCCATTTCTGCAATTTTGTCCTGAATTCTTCTGCAGTTTTTCTTTTTATTCTCTTATCTCAATAGAAGTGGTGACCCTTATCCTCTACGGAGCCAGTCCTGTGCTCTGGTGCTCACTCATGCTGACTTTTCTGGGATCTTGGGTCACTGGTTATCCTACCTTGTACTTCTATCTTCAAGCTTTCTCTCTTCACAGGTTCCTCCCAATTTAGCATTTGAACATACTCATGCCTCTCCCATCTTAAAAGCAAGCAATAAATAAATAAATAAACACTTTCTCTCATGATTCCATGGCCTCTTCCTCAATCCCTCTCCTCCTCTTCATAGACAAGGTTTTGATGGATTCATCTACCCTTGAATGCATTTTCTTACTTCTTCATCTCCCATTTGCTCATTAACCACCTAGTCTGGCTCCTGACCACTCTACAGGATACCTTTTTTTGTTTTTAGTTTCTGAAGCATTTGACACTGGCTAATTTCTCCTTCTGGAAACTCTCTTTAGCCTTGGTTTCCTATGGAAGGGAGGAAAGTGTCATAGAAAATAGCATGTCCTTTTGTATCAGAGGATATAGGGCCAACCCAACTCTGTTGAGCAAATTAAACCTTAAACCTTCTGAGCATCAATGTCCTTAAGCTTGAATTGATATAGTAATATTACCTACCCTAGGAGATGCTCAGAAATAAGATGATCTATATAAAGTGCTTAGCACAATTCCTGACACACTGCATGTACCCCATAAATGACAGCCATATGTGTGTCTTCCCAGGATCATGACTTTTTTATCCCTTCTTTTCTTTATCCACACTTCATGGGATTCATCAAAAAACACTGTTTTAACTACCATCTATATGCGGTGGCCACCCATCTCTATCATCCATGCAGACTTCATCCCTCTACTCAAGATTGCTTATTGGATATATCCACAATGATGTCCCACTTGCATTGCAAACACCACATGTCTGAAACCTCACTCATGGTCTTCCTTTAGTCTTTTAATCAGTGCTCCTCTTCCAGTGCTCCTTACATCAAATGCTCTCAGTTGGATGAGGCAGAAACCTGGGCTCCATTTTTGATGCACTACTCTCCCTAACTGCCCCCTCTTAATTCAATCAGTCCACCTCTTACTGTCTATTTTACTTCTTCGTGTGCTTTGGATTCCTCCACTTCTTCTTATCACTACATTACTTCATACTCTCATTACTCTTTATGTGATCACTGTAATTGTTTCCCAACTATTGCTAGTCTGCTGCACCAACCCCACATCCCTCATCTTCACCTGCCAGAGTGCTCTTTTGAAAATGTGACTCTGATAATGCCACTGTTTCCAAAGGTCTTCAAGATAAAGTTTAGAATCCTTAGCCCATCATATGAAGTTCATCATGGTCTGCCTCCTGTCTATTTGCTCATGTCTCTCCAGGTTAATCTACTACCTCTCCCCTAATACCTCCTGTACACTCAAACCATACCAACTATTTTCAGGTCCATCAACTTTCCATGGTCACTTGACAGCTATTGCTGTTACTTTCTTTCTCCTTGGAAGATCTGTTCTCCAGCTTTCCCCCTGCTTTGCCTTGCCTTTCCTGACTAGCTCTTATATACTCTTTGAGGCTCAGTTTAAATTTTACTGCATCCTGAATCTTCTTGACCTGTCATTGTACCTGCCATGCTGTATTGTAATCTTTGATATACTTCCATACTCTATATCAGAAGTCAGGAAATGATAGCCTGCTTTCTGGTTTTATAAATCAAGTTATATTAGAACACAACTATGCCCCTTCATTTATGCATTATCTATGGCTGCTTTTGAACTTCAACTACAGAGTTCAGTAGTTGCGACAGAGAATGGCCTACAAAATCTAAAGTATTTACTCTCTGGCCCTTTACAGAGACTGTTTGCCAACCCCTGCTATAGATCAGTGTTTCTCAACTCTGGCTACATAGTCAAACCACACAAAAATGTCCTAATGCCTAGGTTTCAGGTCTCCACACACACCTAGAGATTCTGACTTAATTGCTATGTATGCAGTATTGAGAGTTTTAAAAGCCCCTTAGGTGAACGTTATGTGGAAGTTTGAGAACCGTTGCCATAGATTGTAAATTGTGAGAGTTCTGGAACTGTGTCTGCCTTTCATCTCTCTATCCTTAGTTCTAGCACAACAAGGACCTCATGGTAGGTGATTGGGAAATGATTGTTGCATGAATGATAGCAAAATCAATAATAGGCAACATTTACTGAGCATTAACTATGCTCCAGGATTTATGCCAACTGCTTTATGTACATTATGTCATTTTATCCTCACAATAAACCTGCAAGGTAATACTATTATTGTCTACATTTTACAGATGAGAAAACTGAGGTTCAAAGAGGTTGAATGACTTATTCAAGGTCACACAGTAAGGAACAGAGTTGTGACTTGAAGTCAAGCTATTTTGATTTTAGAACCTGTGTTCTTCATCAAACCAATCTACTATGTCACTTTGAAGAGTTGCAAGAAATCATTAGAGAAGAAAGTATCTGTATGTGGTCACTCTCAGTGAGTTGGTTTACTGAGAATGAGGGAATTGAGATGTGGGTAAGAGGAGCATTTTTAAAAAAGCAAGGACATGGGAAGATCATAACAATAACACAACCAATAACAATAGCATCTCTCATTTCTTCATCACTTACCAGTGGAGGAGTCCCACTTACTCAACAGGACAGAGACAGATACACACATCAAGGTGGTAGGGTGGGAAGAACATTTCTTCCAGAGGCAGAGGATGGTGATCACTGTCCAGATTTCACCACCTGGTGGCTGTGTGACTTTGGATAGGCCACTTAATCTTTCAGAGTCTCAATTTCTTTCTCTGAAACTGGAAGCTTTATCTGTTTCATAAGTGTGTTAGGAGGACACGGAAAGATAACAAATGTGAAAGATCTTTGCTGTACACATATAAGAGACTGTTGATATGTAAAAATGCACAAAATATATAGAAAAACAAAATCTCAGAATTGAGGGAAAAGCTATTGAGGCTTATTTTTAAGTGACCATATATATAATTATGTAGATATATGAGAGATAGATAGATAGTTCTATCTATATGTATAACTAAGAAAGTACAAATCAACAAATCAATAATATAGTTGTGAAACACTTCACAAGAAGACTCCAGTTGGTTTTTGTTGTTGTTTGGTTTTTCAAAATTCAATTGCTATTTATAGTTACGTATAACCACACATGCTGTTTCCATGGCTTCTTGATTTGTTATGCTATTTGATATGATTCTAGAAGCAATGCTAGCATCTTTCTCCTCATTATAGAACACAAAAAGGTATAAGCATATGAGTATATTCAAACAACAGGGTGTGTGTGTGTGCACGCATGTGTATGTGTGTGTGAGAGAGAGAGATAGTTTTGAGCTGGACTTTATCAATAATTGAGTTTTTGCCAACATTTCTGAAGCCTTTCCCATTTGTTTTATGTGCCCTGGTGCTACAGTATTACTACAATAAACCATTTTACAGGCTGTCAACAAGAAATTTTTAACCTTTGGCCTTCCAAAATAGTGAATGGTCCATTTCTTCTAGAGCCCTTTTCCTTTCTAGGCCACATCCTCCTCCACTTCTTCAGAAAACCACCATCTACACCCAAATTCTGTTTCAGAAGTAATTGTGGAAATATTAAGACTATGATGTCTCATTATCAAAAACAAAGATGGGTGCAGCAAAATTACGAAACTCATGGCAAAGAACCATCCCATTTAGTCTCAATGTTGGCTAATGTTAGGGAATTGAGCTAATGCTTATCTGTCAATTATTATATCTCTGCACTGAAAACAACTACCAATATGTACACCAGTAAAATGAGCACCAGATGTGCTCTCTATTTCCAGAGGAGTGAGAGGATAACAGGTGTGTTTTTCAAAAAAGAATTGCCTTGCTGCCCCAAAGTAGAAACTCATGGCAGAAAACATGCCATTATTATGTTGTCTTTCTTCTGTAGTTACAGTTGAAGGCATCATATGAGATTCTCAATACGATTAAATGCATTTTCATAGATTTATGTGTGCATGTAAGATACCCATGTAAAGTTTTGGGGCAGTTGACCTACCAAAAGATAGGAGTAGAGTAGAGTGTTATTATCATCTTGAATTTCCCAAACTAAGCCAAGCTAAGAAGGGGAGATGGTAGTTTTGCCAGTACAGTGATTCACCCTACTTTAAGTGGACAAGATCTGAAATCTCCATAAAGTACCTGGATGTACTGTGTCTCCCTGAAAATAAGACAGGGTCTTATATTTATTTTTCCTCAAGAAGACACCCTAGGGCTTATTTTCAAGGGATGTGTTTTTTTTTTTTTTAAGTACGGTACAACAATCTACATTTATTCAAATATAGTTAAGTTGTCTTCTTCTGGAATATCATCATAACTCTCCAAACCCCGAATTCCATCCTGAATTTCTTATGACTCTATTTCCTTTAGAATCATTGGCCCCAATCTCTCATGTAGAGCAGTAGAGCTCTCATGGGGCAGATGAGAAGGGCTGCTTGTCATCTTTACCACTCCTCGACGAAATGCATGGGTTGTGCAGACACACTCCGTAGCCACGTCCATCACTAGGTCTTATTTTTGGGGTAGGGCTTATATTACACAAATGCTTAGAAATCCTGCTAGGGCTTATTTTATGGGTAGGTCTTATTTTCGGGGAAACACAGTACCTATCCTCTGAATTGACTTCACAGTAAATGGTGCCTGAAGAGTTTCAGCAGAGAGCATTACAATGCCTTCCATTGATCCAGGACACACCATTTATGAGACACTTAGTTAATTCTTCTAACTACTGTATGGGACATGTTTGAGTATCATCTCCATTTTACATAGCAGGAAACAGACAGAGGTCAAGACTTGAAGGGCAGAAGTTTGAGGGAGTGGACTTCTAAGGTTCTTTGTCACTTTGTGATTTAGTGGTAGAAGTGGGTACACCACAGGCAGATCTAAGGTCAGATCTGGAAATGATGTCTCCCTTCTCTGAACTTTCCTACACTTTACCTGTGCCTCTTGCAGCCTCTTACTGCATTATTCCCTAAGGTGTAGTTTTGCACATCTTTTATAGTCTCTCCTAGACCATGTAGGATCTGTGTTTAATTCATCTCTGTAGCCAACAGTGTCTAGCACAGTATCTGGCACTAGAATGGGCTCCAACAAATATTTGTTGACTGAACAGACAAATGAATGATATCTTTTTGACACTGGCCAGTTCTTAGAACCTGCTGGGCTGGAGGAGGTCTTTTACCAGAGCAGCTTAATTTTCCTGCAAAGAACTTTACAGGCTGCTGAAGCACCTGGAAGTTCACTAGAATTACTGGTTTTTGTGACTATATCTTTAGTTTAAATTATAGTTGGTAATTCACAAAGCCAATTTCATTGCACTTAGTTCATCTTTATTTCCCTTTGGAGAGTGAATGGAAAATAGCAGTATGTGTTAACCCTGATTGATTGGCAGTGGCTGCCTTGAACACATGTTCAGAAGGGCTATGAGACCAAATCTGGTCAAAAGACTGCTATGATGGACTGGTAATGTTTTCATGAATACAATGAGGAGAGTATAGGTACAGGTGAGCAACACTTGCCATTCCCGTTTTAAAGTTTGCCCTCAGAGGCTATTCCCCACCTCTCCAGCTAGGACACCAGTTTATAAGATATGGATCATAATACATTGCAAAATTCAGTTTTTGAGTTCCTACTTAACTTCTTATTTCTCATGAACAATTGATACCCACAATACTTTTTGCCTTAACAAAAGTTATGCTCCAATGTTATAGCAGTTATGCTCCAATGTTATAGCAGATGTGAATTGGATTAGCAAATGTAAAAAATACTACATAGGTAGAA
The DNA here is from genome assembly GCA_008086735.1 of Cheirogaleus medius. Lineage (NCBI taxonomy): Eukaryota > Metazoa > Chordata > Mammalia > Primates > Cheirogaleidae > Cheirogaleus > Cheirogaleus medius. The sequence continues at coordinate 1,767,308 of VBSM01003018.1, read as the reverse complement.
GAGACTGTTGTTCTCTCACTTCACTCTAGTGCAGTGGTTCTCCAAGTGTAGTCCCTGCACCAGCAGTATTAGCATAACCTGGGAACTTGTTAGAAATACACATTCTCAGGCTGCATCCCAGATATACTGAATCAGAAACCACTGTTCTAGTCTCTCTAAATAATCCAGAGAGCTAAACACCTGATCATCTTCAATTTTGCCTTTTCCCTGAAGGAAGGAAGTACATGATTGCTAGGCTCAGGCTCCAAAATAAGAACTGCATTAGGACCAGGAGTCTTTTAGTCATCTAAGGAAGAGTTCATTCCTAAAACAAAACCAAAAACAACTCCTACAATTCTTTTTCCAATCTACCCAACCAAAATATCAGTAACCTATAGGGAAAAGCATCATAGTTTATTATGACTAACATGATATTTAACATGGGGTCTGTGTCTAAATGCAGTCCTTACACAGACTTACCTTTGGTTTCACAGAATGATAATTATATCCTAATAATTATTAAATAAAGAGGATCTTTGGAGTGTGGTTCTCACAGAAGTACTCAGTCTTATCAGCAAAGCAGTGCTATGTGGATTGTTTGCCAAGACATGGGAATAGCTTCATGATGATCATTATACCAAGTTAGGCATTAAAACACTCTTGTCAAAAGAGAATTCTACTTGTGATACAAACAGCTAACATTTTTTACTATCTGCTAAGCATGTGCTGAAGGCTTTATGTAAATTCTGTCATTTAATCTTAATGACCATCCTTGAGAGAGGTACTATTATTACTCCCATTTTCTAGAAGAGGAAACTGAGGCTCAAAAGGGTTAAAAAACTTGCTACCCCAAATCAGACAGTGGAAGTTGAGCCTGTAGCAGAATCTATCTTTTTGAAAGCCAAAGCTCTATTCCTTAACCTCTCTGCTATAGGCAATCTTGTATTCAGATTCTCTGGGGGAGCCCATTTTTCTTCCCTACCTCAGGCAGGGCAAACAAACTAAACAATCTTCTCTCACTTTCCCTGCACATTAAATACACACACACACACACACACACACACACACACGAGAGAGAGAGAGAGAGAGAGAGAGAGAGAGAGAGAGAGAGAAAGTTGCCTGACTTCCTGGGGTCCTCATTACCATTTGGAAATAGACTTACATAGAGCATGAGAGATTGTAATAATCCTAATTGTCTTTTTTCTGTTTAATCTAACTCTGAAGCAAGTTACTGGGGAAGGCTGCAGAATCTTTTTTCCCCAATGATTATTAAACATTAAAGAACTAATCTTCTTACTGGGATGCCCGAGTTCAATCTTCCCTTAAGTCTCATCTAAGTCTGAGAATTTGGATGAATGAAGGAATTATCCATGACCAAATATTGCTTATTCCTTGAAAAATGTTATGATAAAAATAATATTTCTGTTAGAAAGAACAAGCCATGTAGAATCTTAGAGCATTGTCAGGGGGAAGGGCATACCTCTAACCCTTCTTAGGGAGAGGCAAAGTTATACAATGTATCCAAAATGTAAAAAAAAAAAAAATCTTTTGTCGGATGGAGGGCAGGCGGGAGGGGGGAGGAAGTGTATAGTTATGTAATGTGTGCCATGCGCGCCACCTGGGGATTGGACTAGCTTGAAGCTCTGGCATATGGAGGGGGAGGGGTGGTAGGGGCAATGTATGTAACCCTAAAAATATTTGTACCCCCATTATATGATGAAATAAAAGGAAAATAAATAAATAAATAAAAAGATAATAATATTTAATGTTTAGGGGATATTGCAGGACTAACATACCTATTGTGATGCCTAGCATAAAGTAAGTCCTTGGCAAATGATCATTAATTCATAAATGTGTTTATTCATAAATAATTTGTCATGTGTGGGGAAAAGTGAGAAATAAACACTACAAATTTAAAAAAGAAAAGAGATAAACAAATACATCATTTCTAACACTACCAAACACTAATGGCGTTTCTGTGTCAAGCACTGTGCAAGGAAATATGAGAGATATGGATGCACAATTCTCAATAAGGAAGTTTTCATCAGCCCATTTGGACATGGGGACATTTTCTGCTATTTTACTAAAATGCCAGTGTCAAAATTGCTGCAACAGACTGTCCCATGTCACTTCACAATGTGGTTTTTGTTATCAAGAAGCTTAGAGTCATGGACGACTGAGTGCCAATGTATTGGTGCTTTATAAGCATTATCAGTAATCCTCACCACAACACTTCAGCATGGATGCTATTTCTTTTTTATAGAAGAGGGAACTGAGGCTGAGAGAGTCACACATTAGGTGAGTTACTGTATTTGTCAGCATTCTCCAGAGAAACAGAACCAATAGAATATATATATATATATATGGATTTATTATGGGATTTGTCTCACATGATGATGGAGGCAGAGAAGCACCATGTTATGCTGTTGCTGTTATAAGTTCTGGAGTCTGAAGGCATAAAAATCAGGAGCTCTGATGTATGAGGCAAAAGAAAATAGATGATTCAGTTCAAGAAGAGAGCAAATTCCCCCTTCCTCTGCCTTTTTATTCTATCCAGGGCCTCAAAAGACTGGATGATGCCCACCCACATTGAAGAGGGCAGATCTTTTTTACTCAGTCCACTGGTTGAAATGCTAATCACCTCTGTAAATGCCCTCACAGACACACCCAGAAATGCTGTTTTACCAGCTACCTGGGCAACACTTAGCCCAGTCAAGTTGACACATAAAATTAACCATCATGGTGATTGAGCCAGTATTTGAATTCAGGTCAGTCTATTCTTTTGGGCCAAACTAGATGGAATGGTAGGAGCAGCAGCTAGATTGCAGTGGGTGAAGGAGTCATTTGTAAGCAAGGAGACAGAAAGTAGAATATAGGTAACTCTTTCCCAAACCTGGCTATAAAGTTTCAGAGAGAAATGTGTCAGAAATATGAGGGTCAGGGGAAGTTTGTTGTTCTAGCCTGTTTTGTTTGGGAGTGGGAGTGTTGAAAGAGAACACAATGCCTGCCTTCTAGGAATTTATAGAGAGATCTACTCCTCAAATTTGCCATACAGAAAGCCATCATAGGCCAGATGCTGTTTGAGGACCCAAAAGCCAGATGTAGACACTAATTAGTCTAAACAATCTTCTTTGATATTCAGTAATCCAAAGAAGAGACAGCCATCATAAGAAAATTATGAAGGAAGCAGGTGTGGGAGACTGGAAATAGAAACCTATATCTTGCAGATCTCTCCAACATGGCATTCACAGCTTGACATTTTTAAGGATTATCCTGACATTTGTCTATGGTAGGCAAGATCTTAAGATGGCTTCCAAGATTTCTGCTCTGTGGTGTACATGTCCTGCATAATTCCCTTAAGTGTAATTGGAACCTGTGAATATAATCAGATATTGCTGCCATGATGATGTTTCGTTGTATGGCAAGGGAATATTATCCTAGATGGCCTGACCTAACAAAATAAGCCCTTTAAAAGCAGAGAGTTTTCTCTAGCTGGTTGCAGAGGAGAGAGTCAGAAAGATTTGGTACGCTATTACTGCTATGAAGATGAAGGGGACCACACAGCAAGCAATGTGGGTGACCTCTGGCTGACAGCCAACAAGGAAATGCACTTCAGTCTTACCACCTCAATGAACTTAATTCAACCAACAACCTAAATGAACTTAGAAACAGATTTTTCCCAGACCTTGCAGATGAAGGCCCAATTGATATCTTCATTTCAGCTTTGTGATACCCTGAGCAAAGAAGCCAGCTGAGCCATGCCCAACAGAATGGTGAGCTAATAAATGAATGAGATTTTAAGCCTCTATGTTTGTGGTAATTTGTTATGAAGTAATAGAAAAATAATACAACCTCTTCTGAGAAGCTCTCCCTGACTAACACGAGCACAGCTATGCTCCCGAGAGCAAGAATCATGCCTTATACATCATCATGCCCTTCACCATGCTTCGTGTACAGCTTGACGCAGTAAAAACACTCAATAGATGAAAGCTGACTGCTAGAAAAATGTCAGAGAGTAAACATTCATTTTACAAAGTAATTCTTGGCTGGGCATAGTAACTCACATCTGTAATCCTAGAGCTTGGGGAGGCCAAGGCAGGAAGGCCACTTGAGTGTAGGAGTTTGAGACCAGCTCTGGAAACAAAGTGAGTCCCTACCTCCACAAAAAAATTTTTTAAAAAGTAATTCTTGCTTTATCAAATGATGGGAGAAGTGCTTTCTGCAAATGAATGATTGAGTGAATGAATTAGTGATTACCTCTTGTACTGAAAATGAGTGAATGTCTACACATATAGTCATAAGAATTCAACTGTTATGCAGTGAGGCAACCTCTAAGCATGCTGGCACTGCAAAGTTCAAACAGTACTCAAATTGGTGATGGCAGCTCTGCTTCCTATGCCACTTAAACCCTGATTTACCTGGGATGATAGAATATTTGCATAATCCAAACAAGCTTTTCCATAATGAATTTAGTCATCCTAATCCTTCACTGATTATCCTGAAACATTCAGATTACTTATACCTCTTTATCTTCCTCATCTGTCAACAATTATACAGATGTGGCAGCTAATTTTCCTTGCACTGAAATAGAACTTGGAGATATATGTCCAAAGAGGGTAATATGAATGTATAAATGCTGCAGGAAGAATAAGGCTTTAAGTTCTGCAGGGAACATGTGACTGCTAATGATTTATTTTATATATACATACATACACACATAAGTGCATATACGTATGCTTGTGTATGTGCGTGCACACACACATTTTACAGTTTACAAAGCCCTTCCACATCTATTGGTTTATTTGAGTCTCACAACTCTCTCAGGCAGACAAGGCAGAGATTTGTATTTCCATTTGTAAATGAGGAAACAGAGGTGAGTGAAATTATTTGCCCAAGTTCACATAGCAAATCAGGGGAGTTACTGAGGGAGCTAAGTCCCCAGTGTCTACTAGTGCTGCCTGTAATAATTACTTAGGAATACTTCTGTAGAGCTTTTGATGAATACCTAGAAATGCTCATGGAACTAACTTATAGTTCCTAGCTAACAGAAGGCCCTTTAAAATGATTTTTTAAAGTCAAATAACATCCTAACCAAAAATGTGAAAATTTGACTTCATCTCATCTCATTTATTCCAGAAATATTTGGTGAACACCTACAACGGGCACTGTTCTTGGCTCTAGAGATGCAGTAGTGAACAAGGCAGTCATGGTCCCTTCCTTGTGAAGTTTACATGGTCCAGTCATTCACTGAGTTATATAGAAATGCCACTATTTACTTCAATTAATCAGCCCACACTCTTTCCTCCTTGACTCCCTTAAGTAGAAGTAGCTTCCATCTGCTGAAAGGGAGAACCATTATTGGGCATACAGAGGACTTTGAAGATTTTTGTGCCTCATCTATTTTTCAGAAAGGTGTGATGGAATGCTTCTGAGGTATCCTACTGAAAACCCAGTTCTTCCCCATTACTGGTATTAATTCTTTCCACATCCAAGGTCCAAATCAGATCAGTGATGTTCCTGGCAGCTGCTAAAGAAAGTACAGGTCCCAAGCATATATGAGTAACATCATCCTTAGAGCGAGGCAGACAGGGCACTGTTGTACAGCAAACAACACTGTGAGCCAGTGATTTAAGACACTGGTTGGTATAATTGGGGTAAAGTTAGCTGCTGCAGTAAACACATTCTCCCCCATTTTTAATCAGTGTTACAACATAACAAAAATTGTGTTACAGCCTGATGAAAGTTAAGCAAATCTCCTTGGCAACTTTCCTCCAAAAGACTCAGAGATCCCAGCTACTTATATAGTTCAATGCCTCCATTTCAGAAGTTTTTAGCTCCCAGCCACATGGATGAAGAACAGAGCAAGAGAAAGGACTCCACCATTTTGAACTGCCTTGGACTGAAACGACACATCACTTCAGGTCACATTTCCATTGGTAAGAACTTACAGTAGCCCTCTAAGAGAGGCTGGGAAATGTACTCTTCCTAGGTGCTCAAGAAGAGAAAATAGGGTGACAAACATAGCATCCTGTTTGCCACATGTCCCACAGAAGGAAGTGAATTTTCCATCCATTTTCCCTTGTGGGCTGGTTTTAGTCAAGGCCCTTTTGCTACACGGGAGACTCACTCAAGTTATTCCCAAGGCAAATGAAGAAAGTATTGCAAAGGGAATGCTTGGATTGGAACTGGCCTCAAAAGGTGACAACAACAGAGACAGGTACTGTCTCTAGAGCTCAGTCAGGGGCTGCCATCTCTTCCTCTGGGTGTGTCTGCTTTATCCTGCATGTTTTCTCCATTCACCTCTCTACCAATTTAATTTCATAACAATTCCACCTTGTACATAGCATACAATGGCCTCCCTAGCCCTAAGTCTTTCTGATGATTTTTCAGCTCAGGTGCTCTAGAACAGTTTCCCAGATTCTTATAAAATTCCTAAGGGCATAAGTCTATTGCTTTAGCTCTTTTTCTTAAACCAGGCCATCCAAGCCACTTAGGTCCCTGGCCAAACTACATATGAGCCACCATTAAACCAAGGGCCCACCCCTAATAACATAGGATAGACCCATGAGGCTGGAACACATAATCCCCTGACCATTCAACAAGGTTATGGGACAGGTAGTTTCTCTTGAAGATTGTCCTGCTATGGCACTGCAGACAACGATTGACATATTTAGTATAATGATGTCTTTAGGACAATGGGTCTATCTGACCACAGAGCAGAAAGCTCCTCAGTGCCACAAGCATGCAAGGCCAGTAGATTATCCCACAATTAGCTTGTGGGAATATTATGTATTAGCTCACTTGGTCTCCAGTTTACCATCTTTCTGATGTACCTTCCTATGCAACAGAGGTCAAAAAGCCAGAAACTACATTTCCCAGTCTCTCTTGTACCTGGGGTTCTGGATACAAAATAGATTCCTCCAATTGGATGCACTTGCTTGGAGTTGTGAAGGCAGAAGTAAAGCATATATCATCTATCTGCCCTTTTATTTGTTTTCTGCTGGCAAGCTAGGTCTCAAAGACATGCGATTTTTCTGTACTGGTGAGCCGTCACCATTCTCTAGCTTCCTGGGTGTCGGTAAGCAGTTGTAGCAGAAACACTGGCCAGAGTCCATGTCCCATTACCCAGTCACCATCTTTGTGGGGGTCAAGAGGCAGTTGGGGTAGAAGTACTGGCAGTGGCAGCTTCCTAATTCCATCTTGCTGATTCCTGGATCACAGCAACAGCAGCACATTCTTGAATTTGGTGGTTCCATCAGTGGCCTTACAGGTAGTAGTTCTTCAGATGGGCCAGTTCTGTCATGTTTTAGGAATCATATTTGGATGTTCAGAATACAGCCCACTCCTTCATCCCCTCAAACAATTTTTCCTTATGGATTCCCTGTATTAAATAATTTCTGATTAGTATACCTTGAGTGCTTTCAGTTTCTTGCCCTGAACCCTGACTGATACACCAACAAATGTACTGCCCTTGTATGGAGTGGGAAATAGAGGAGCCTAAAACTCAAAGTCTATTCATCAACCCAGTGTTGACATGTGAGATTCTGGTAAAATTCTCTAACTGGAAGATGCCTATGAATCATCCCTACCCTCACTCCACCCCCGATTTAACTCCAAAAATGTAGACAGTTTTATCAATCACCAAGAAACTTTAAAGTGTGCTGCAGCAAATTTCAAAGTTTAAAAAAGGTTTATTTTAGATTCAACTCAGCAAACAGCGATAGAGTGCCTCCTCTTTGCCAAACACTGCAGTAAGCTGGATGATGCAAAGATAAGGAAAAATCAGCCTCTGTTCTCGGAGAGTGTACTGCCTCTGTGTTGGGGAGAATGACTTTAATACAAGACAACTCATGATAAATACCAAAGAAGAGTTCTAGTCAAAATGCAATGGGAACATGGAGGATGAAGAAAGATATAAACTCTTCCTGGGATGGGACAGAGAATGAGTCCTAGATGATGTGTCAGCTAAGCTGGATCTTGAAAGATGAGTAGGATTTTGTCAAGAGGAACAACACTGCTCTTCCAAGAAATCCACTAAGCTCAATCTTCATTTTGGACTTAAAAATGGACTTTAAAAAGTCCATATGAGTGTGTTTTTCACTATGTCTTTTTTCCCTACCTTTACTTTTCAAAAGCGAATATGAACCACATCTACATCTTGGGGCAAGCAGGGAGTGGAAAAAAAATCATGGAGATGAATTGCACTGTGGAATTTGTGAGTGGATGCTGGCAGTCCACGCTGGGGAGGCAATGATTATAGCTAAGCACTTACTGAAATTACTTTCTATCAGTGAGACGAGATGTAATCAAGTTAAAGGATGCAGGCCTTGGGCAAAACAACAAAGAAAGAAACCAGAGTGGAAATTATTTTCTAGGGGCCTCTCAGCAAATCAGAAGAAATTCTAGGAAAAGCAGGATGATATAGTTGAAGAAGCAGGGCATGGAGGGCCAGAAGGACTTGAATTCTGGTCTTGACTCACGCTAGTCAGGTCTGTGACTTTGAAGAGCCTCTTCCTGTGCTAACATTTGATGATTTATTTATTTGCCTTTGGACAAATCAATAGGGAGCAAGTGGAGCCAGCAAACATTAAATTCCAGAAGACTAAAACCAAAGAGACTGAAGAGACCCTAAATGTATTTATCCCAATCCCAATTCTCACCATTTCTACCTTCTTTAAAACAAGAGTGGCCCAGGAATTCACTTTATTAAAAATTTTCTCCATTGAAACACTGGCCTGGAGAATTCAGTATGTGACTTACCCCCAGTTAGACCCTGTTTATCTCTTTAAGCAAGTCAAACTCTTTGTAACATCAGGTCTTCAATTGTTAAATGGCAACAGAAATAAACCCATGTAAAATGCCCTTAAAGTTGGGAAAACAGAGGTCTAGAGAGATTTAATGACTTACCTAATGTCAAACAGCTAGTAAATGTCAGGGCTGGTCCCAGAAACCAAAGCTATCTTGCTCCGGAGCCTAAGTTCTTAGGCACTACCCAAATAATACTGAAATAGCTAAAGCACTTACTAATGAATCTCTACAACTTCTTCTTGAGGTATGATTAGTTAGCATATCTATTTTTCAGAGGAAGTGAGTAAGGCTTGTGGATTTTATATCGGTTTTCTATTGCTGTGTAACAAATGACCACAAACTTAGTGGCTTAAAACAACATTCACTAATTATATCACAGTTTTTACAGGTCAGAAATCTGAGGAAAGTTTACCTGGGTCCTCTGCTTGGGGATTCACAGGCAGAAATCAAGGTATTGGCCAGGTTTGGGCCCTGAGGCTAGAGGTTCTCTTCCAGGCTTATGTGGTTGTTGGCATAATTTATTTCCTTGCAGCAGTAGAACTCAAGGCAGCTTCCTCTTCAAGGCCAGCAGGGGAGAGAGTGATTTCTTCAAGTCTCTTCCTTTAAGGAAGGTCTAGAGGGTTCACTTGATTAGGTCAGCCCCATCCAAGATAATCTTCCTTTGGATTAACTCAGAGTTAACTGATTAGGGAACCTTACTTACCTCTGCAAAATCTTGCCACCTTTGCCATATCCTGTTGTTTAGAATCAAGTAATAAGTTCCACCCACATGCAAGGACAGGGGTCTACAAAAGGATATAGATAACCAGAATGTGGGAATTACAGGGGCCATCTTAGAATTTTGCCTAGCATAAAGTTTAATCGACATTTCCAATTGACGTTTTCTATGTTTCCATGAGAGGCACCCAAATTATTCAATATTTCTGAAACCATAATTGTAATTATTGTTTATAAGCCCTGCTAAAAACAATAGCTCTGTTTTTGTTGCCATTTTACAATTTAAGACATAAAGTTACAGAAGCAAGTGCTGACAGAAATACTGCCTACCTTTCAGGGTTGTTGAAAGGATTTCATTAAATTTAATAAAATATGTGAAAACCCCTCACATAGTAATATGCACAAAGTAGGTGCTTAATGAATAATGTCCATGGTAGGGAAGAGTAGAGAGGCCCATCCTGCTGCTGGAGACTTCTCAGGCCTCTGGGAAGAGCCTTCTGGGGGCAGGCCCTTACTCACTGCATCCTTTGACTTGGAAACACAAGGTGAGTTCATTATGCTGACTTCAGGGGCTTTTGGGGAACTGAATAGTGAAAAAATATCTAAAACATTTCAGGAAAAAATATGCTAAATGGTAAATATAAAAATAATACGTCATCCTTTTGAAGGCAAGGTATGACATATATGCTAGCTGCTTCCGTTAGACAATTTGAATGTTAAAAAGCATGTTTTAAACAATCCCATCAAAAAGTGGACAAAAGACAGGAACATATTTTTTTCAAAAGAAGACAAACAACCAACAGACATATGAAAAAGACCAACAGACAATATCACTAATCATCAGGGAAATTCAAATTTAACCACAATGAGATACCATCTTACCCCTGTCAGAATGGCCATTATTAAAATGTCAAAAAAAACAACAGATGCTGGCACGGATGCAGAGAAAAAAGGAATGTTTATGCACTGTTGGTGAGACTGCAAATTAGTACAACCTCTATGAATGGATAATTAAAATTTGGTATATGCTCACAGTGGAATATTACTCAATTC
>VBSM01003018.1:1727109-1756651 GCA_008086735.1 Cheirogaleus medius | reverse complement strand
AAATAAAAAAAAAAGATGCCTGAAAGAGCTAAAAGTAGGTCTATTTGAGCCAGCAATCACACTGCCAGGTATATACCCAAAGAAAAAGAAGTCATTTTATCAAAAAGACATATGTACTCGAATGTTCAATGTAGCACAATTCACAATTGCAAAGACATGGAATCAACCCAAGTGTCCATCAATAATACATGAGTGGATAAAGAAGAAGTGATACACACACACACACACACACACACGCACACACTATGGAGTGCTACTCAGCCATAAAAAGGAATGAAATAATGTCATTGCAGCAACTTTGATGGAACTTGAAACGATTATCCTAAGTGAAGTATCTCAGGAATGGAAAAATAAAACACCACATATTCTCACTAAGAAGTGGGACCTAAATGATGAGTGCACATGGGCACAAAGAGATGTAAAGAACATTAGAAACTAAGAAGAGAGAAAGATAAAAACTTACCTATTGGGTACAATGAACACTGTCCTGGTGATGGGCACACTGAAAGCCCTGACTTCAGTATTATACAGTGTATCCATTTAACAAAAACATTAGTACCCCCTTCATATTTTGAAATTAAAAATAAATAAATAAATAAAAAGCATGTTTTGTTCCTTAGCCATGAGTTTATATTCTTTAAATTGAATAAGGTAGATAATAAGATACCTTTTGTTTGCACAATAAAAACTATCATTTCAGCTCCCATTTTTATGTGTGTGTGTGTGTGTGTTGGTGAAGAGTAATGGGGTGACCCTCAGGCCTTTACGTATTCCTACATATTCTCTCTTATTTTCTTCTTATTTTTCTTCTCTTATGTGCACTGCCACTTCCCAGCTCTATATTATTTGATTGTCCCAAAGCAGTTATGCAAAGGGAGCAGTGTGGATGAATGCCTCAATTAACAAAAAGTACTTTTGCAAAATCATGTTACAATCTCTTTTTTGTGTTATATATTCAGTCACTATAACTACAAGGAAGAGAAAGAGAAACTCTAGCAAAGGACACTGTCCATGAGCCAAGCCCTCTAAGTAAACTTCCATTACATGAATAAGTGTTAATAAAATCAAATTTCGCCAGATAAATTTCAGGAGATTTATTTTGGGGTTTTTGTTTGGTGTTTTTTTTCCCCTCTAAAGTCAAAACCAAATTAATTGCCATTATTATTTCTAAAGCCTTTCTGTGCAGTACAATGCATGACTAGATGTATTATTCTACATAAAACAGTGCCACTTTCCATTAATCCTGGCTTATACCAATCCTTGTACCATCCTGGCATATACAAGTCAAATGTAAGGGCCTAACCCAAATACTCACAATTCTTGTAACTGGCAAACTCAATCACATGGAGTTGCTGCATGTTCTCTTAGCTTAACCTGTCATACTTTATAACTGAGTCAACCTCTACGAAAGCTTATCCAGTCCTCAGGTGGTGAGATACATGGTACAAAATGATGTGAGGGTTGGCTAATTCTATCAATGCCAAGAAGCAGTCTTTTTTTTATTCTTAATAACTTTCTTTTTTCTTTTTTTCTTTCAGTATATTACAGGAGTGCAAATGTTTAAGTTACATATATTGCCTTTGCGCCACCCGAGTCAGAGCTTCAAGTGTGTCCATCCCCCAGATGGTGTGAATACATCCATCCCCTCCTCCCCCCCTCCCATCTGCCCGACATCCAATGAATGTTACTATTATATGTGCACATAGTGTTGATCAGTTAATACCAATTTGATGGTGAGTACATGTGGTGCTTGTTTTTCCATTCTTGGGGTACTTCACTTAGTAGAATGGGTTCCACTTCTATCTAGGATAATACAAGAGATGCTAGATCGCCATTGTTTTTTGTGGCTAAGTAGAACTCCATGGTATACATACACCACATTTTATTAATGCTGGCTTGTACCAATCCTTGTACCATCTTGGCATATACAAGTCAAACGTAAGGGCCTAACTCAAATGTACTGATAGGCACTTGGGTTGTTTCCATGTCTTTGCAATTGTGAATTGTGCTGCTATAAACATTTGAGTGCAGATGCTTTTTTTATAGAATGTCTTTTGTTCTTTTGGGTAGATGCCCAGTAATGGGATTGCTGAATCAAATGGTAGATCTACTTTTATCGCCTTAAGGTATCTCCATATTGCTTTCCACAGAGGTTGCACTAGTTTGCAGTCCCACCAACAGTGTAGGAGTGTTCCTATCTCTCCGCATCCACGCCAACATTTATTTTTTTGGGACTTTTTGATAAAGGCCATTCTCACTGGAGATAAGTGATATCTCATTGCAGTTTTGATTTGCATTTCCCTGGTGATTAGAGATGTTGAGCATTTTTTCATATGTTTGTTGGCTATTAGTCTGTCTTCTTTTGAAAAGTTTCTGTTATGTCCTTTGCCCACTTTTTAATGGGGTTGTTTTTTCCTTGCTGATTTTCCTAATTTCTATATATATTCTTGTAATCAACCTTTTATAGGATGTGTAGCATGTGAATATTTTCTCCCATTCCGTAGGTTGTCTGTTTAAAGAGGCAGTCTTAATAATTCATATATGGTAGAATTCACTTCAAGGATCAGTTATTTAATCACCCAAAAATGTACCTAAAGAACCAGAATTATCAATATTTGTATGTCTATGTTGATATAATTTGGTATAAAACTTTTTCATTTCTACTCTCCCTTGAACACAGCAGAGAGAACTCTCACAGTCATGTATGGCTTGCAGTTTCCTCTTCGAAACCACAGTAGGACAATAGCAAGGAATGTGTCCTGAAAAGGACTTTCCTCAGCTCCCAAGTGGTCATTTAGCAAAATGTCCTTCAGTATTTCACATGACCTCATCACCTCCCCTTTTATTAGACTCTTAAATAAGTCCTGAGGAACAAGTTTGTAAAATCAAATGCTTTCCTTCCTCCCTCTTTTTCTTACTGGAACGTTTATTGTTCATTAACATCCTACTATGCTCCAGGAAAATTTCCCAGATATTTTATAGATGCTATGTTATTTAGCTACTCGATTCATAAACAAAAGTTGTTTATTTTAGCCAAATTTTAGATATGAGGAAATTGAAGCTAATAGAGACTAAATAGCTCCCCTCCCTGCCAAATCTGAGAACTATTCATTGGTAAAGCTAGAACTTCAACCTTAGGTGTTCTGACCATAAAGATAATACTTTCCCTATGATACTACCTGCAAAAAGTAATACCATTCTTTACTGTTTTCCACCTATGCATTTTTTATGTTTTCCAGCTTTTTTAGCAAGGCAACATGTGATGGTGGGAACCAAAGGTATTTGGAAGTAGACAGTGCAGAAAATCTTGGCTTTTCATCTTTTTTACTTTTCATTGGTTATTTATTCAAACTGCATCACAACAAAGGGTACCCATAAGATAATGGCAACTAAACAACAACTATAATAATAGCTAACAATTTCTGAGCACTTACTATGTACCAAATTCTGAGGTAAGCACTTCATTCACATATTTCAGTGTTTTGTATATTAGAATAACCTGTTTGTGTATTAGAATCACCTGGTATCTTATAAAAACTACAGATGCCTGGTCCTCAATCCCAGAGACTCTATATCTGTTACATTATCTCATTTATTTTGAAGATAATGAACTTTTTGAGACATGAACTATTTATTAGCTCTTATTTACCGATGAGGCAAGTAATATTGAAAACAAGTAGATTAAAATCACATAACTAGTAAGTAGAAGGGCTAAAATTTGAGCCACATCTGTTAACTCAAGAAAAGGAGATCATAGACTCCCCAGTCAGCTACACCTGGGATAGAAACTTGTTTCTCCTTTAATTCTGTGAGCTCGGGCAAGATAATTATTTTCTTTTGATAGTAATTGTTTACATACCAAACTGGGATGACAATAGCATCCTAACAAAGTTGTAAGGATCACCTAAGGCACCAAGATGGTTTTGTTTTTTTCTTTCCTATTGGTGAAAAAAGAGTACAGACACAGTCAATCTCCTTATGGGGAAAACCAGGAAAGGAAGCTGTCTTCAGCACAGTTACTCGTCCACATATTCTCTTTTTTTAACTGACAGGTAAAAATTATATATGTTTATGGTGTACAACATGATGTTTCGATATATGTATACATTGTGAGATGGCTAAATCAAGCTCTTTAACACGTGCATTAACTCACATACATATCATTATTTTGTAGTAAGAACACTTAAAATCTACTCTTTTAGCAATTTTCAAATATACAATATATTGCCAACAAATGTAGTCACCATGATGTACAGTGCAGTTTATGAACTTATTCCTCCTGTATAACTGAAATTTTGTGTCCTTTGACCAACATCTCTCCATCCCCACCCCCACCCTCAGCCTCTAGTAACCACCATTCTACTGTCTGTTTCTATGAATTCAACTTTTTTTTCTTGAATTCAACTTTTTTACACTGCACATACAAATGAGATTTGTGATATTTGTTTTTCTGTGACTGGCTTCATTTACTTAACATAATGTCCCCCACTTCCATCCATGTTGTTTGTTGTGAATTACAGCATTTATTTCTTTTTAAAAGCTGAGTAGTATTCCAAGAATTCCATTATGTATATGTGCCACATTTTCTTTATTCATTCATCTGCTGACAGACACTTAGGTTGATTCCATATCATGGCTGTTGTGAATAATGCTGCAATTAACATGGGAGTACAGAGATATCCCTTCAACATTTTTGTTAATATTTTATATCCTTTGAATATATACCCAGAAGTGGCATTTCTGCATCATATGTTCATTCCAGTTTTACATTTTTGAGGAACCTCCATACTGTTTTCCATAAAGGCTGTACTAATTTACATTCCCATCAACAGTATGCAAGGGATCTCTTTTCTCCACATCATTGACAACCCTTCTTATGTTTTATCTTTTTGATAATAACCATTTTAACAGGTAGGAGGTGAAAATTATGGTCTTAATTTTCATTTCCCTGGTGATAGGAGATGTTGAATATTTTTTTCATATACTTCTTGGCCATTTGTATGTCTTCTTTTGAAAAATGTCTATTCACGTCATTTGCCTATCTTTAAATTGTTTTTTGTTTGTTTATTTCTTTGTTTTCTTACTATTCAGTTGTTTGAGTTCCTTGTATATTTTGGCTATTAATCCTTTATCAGAAATACCATTTGCAAATATTTTCTCCCATTCTATAGGTTGTCTCTTCACTCTGTTGATTGTTTCCTTGGCTGTGCAGAAGCTTTTTAGTTTAATGTAATACCATTTGTCTATTTTTGCTTTCAATGCCTGTACTTTTGGGGCTATATCCAAAAAATCATTACCCAGACCAATAATATCATGTAGCTTTTCACCTATGTTTTCCTCTAGTAGTTCTGCAGTGTCAGGTCTTATGTTTAAGTCTTCAATCTATTTTGAGTTGACTTTCATATATGATGTGAGATGATTCTTCTGTATGTGGATATCCAGTTTGCCCAGCATCATTTGTTGAGAGATTATACTCTTTTTGTGTTCTTGTGTCTCTCATTTTGTGTTATTGGTGTCTTTGTCAAAAATCAATTGACCATAAAAATATAGATTTATTTCTGGGCTCTTTATTTTGGTTCATTGTTCTATGTGTCTGTTTTTATGCCAGTAATATGCTGTTTTGATTACTATAGCTTTTAGTAGTGTTCAAATCTGGTAGGCTGATGCTCATTCACATATTTCTAGCAGCAGTTTCTTCATTATTTCTGGGAATGCATATGTACTTGAGGGATAGAGTGACCGATGTTACCAAAATTCCCAGGGGAAAGTTTATACACAGCATAATGCATGATGAAGGTAAACCTGGCTGAAGAAAAAATAAGATGCTTAGAAAAGTTATTATCATTACTCATATTCAGTAATACCTGATTCTAATATTAATAAGAAACCCAATGACAATGAATATTAAAAAGAAAGAAGTAATCATTAGGAATAGTTCTACCTCTATAACAAAGTGGTTCTTAATTCTATTATTCTTTAATGTCCCACAGAAAGAAAAGAATATCAAAATTGATCTGGACTGAGAAACTGAAAGAAACCTTTGAATGCTAAACCCACACCTTATGGGTGCAGTACGCACTATCTGGGGATGGGTACATTTGTAGCCATGACTCGGATGGTGCAAAGGCAATATACGTAACCTCAATGTTTGTACCCCCATAATATTTTGGGGAAAAAAAGAAACTTTTTTCTACTCTAAAGTAATTTGGCATCTTGGAGGTATAGAAACAGTGACTTTCTTCTGGGCTGTTTGGGGATAGCCCTTCCCAAAAGAAGAATGCTCTGGTAAGGAGAGATTAATCTTTAAGCCCCCAGGCACACACATCTATGGACCCTTTCCTCAGAGGAGGCCCTAATTGCTGGTATCCTCCCAAAGTCTAAGAATGCAGGATAAAAAGGAATGAGCACAAGAGAATTCAAGGAGTTGTGGAACAACCCCAGGAGGAAGGAAGAGAGTAGACGGGGTTGAGTACAGTTATTTTCCTAACTCACAGCTGTTGACCACAGAACGTGGCTGTCAGCGTGATTTTTCTTAACTGCTGCTAAGTAGGGCAAGGAAGTTACACAATTAGAAGTGAAGAGGTAGAGTTTCATGGAATCATTGTACAGTAGGAGAACTGCAAAGGAACTGAAAGGCCAGGTGTTTGAGCCCCTAAATTTGACAGATGAGGAAACAGTGGTGCAAACATAGCAATGGACTTGCTCGGGCTCATAGAGCAAGTTAGGAGCAGAGTCGGGGCTTGAAATAAATTGAGAGCTCATGAGGGCAAAGCATGAATGTTCTTCTTCTCTGCAGTCTCCAGTGGGCCATGCTTGGCACTTTGCCCATGGATGGTCAGTGAACAGTTGTTTATTGAGTTGCACTGACTTCAGATGTTTTGACTTTATGACTCTCATGACATATAAAGTGATGCCCAAGATGTAGCATATGCTGAAAATATGTGGGAGGATGAAGGAAACTGGATACACAGCTATACATAGTCTAGGTACATAGCAATAATTCTCAGGAAAATATTTTAAAAGAAAAATAGAGAAAACTGTACAGGAATAATGCAGTGATACTCAAGTGGAGGGGGTGCTGGTGGGAAGGGGCATATGCCTTTAATATAGAATGCCCTCAAGGCATGCTATTTTTGAAATGTCCAGAGGTCATTCTGATTCACCATCTCCTTCACCACTATAATCAGAACTACTGGAATACAGTGTTAAAAGATAATATTGCAGTCATAAATTACTAGATTAAAAAAGAAAATTGTTCTTTCAGTAAATACTTGAATAGGAGCCATTGTTGAGTTTGTATCCTTGGACAAAGACAGCACTGATAGAGAAATGTCAAGAGTGCTGGCCTGTGCCTATGAAAGAAAATTGAGTAAAAATGTTGGTGACATTAATTTAGCACCACATAGATTTCATCAAGGGCCTGTGTGATTCTAGAAAACCAACAGCATCATCTCCAGATAAAACTAAATGCAGTCTTATGCACAGAATTTAAAAGCAAAAGGTCCCACATTTTAAAGGGAATGTGAAGTCAGGCACCAGGACTGCCAAAGAGTCTGCACTGTCATCTCCAAAAACTTTGCCGCCTTTACAACAAGGCGTGCTCGTCTTCGTCTTTGTTTGGGTAACGTCCACTAAACTAGGAAGGCCTTGAGGGAAGATCTGCTTGCTTCATCTTTGGGCCCCCACAGTGGCACACAGATGGAACACAAGATATACCTGCTAAATAAAGATTTCAGTGGCTACCCAAACCCCTTAAACCAGCTTCTTCTACTGTAATTAAAAACAAAACAAAACAAAACAAAAAAAACTACCCACTAGTTTCTACTTGATTGATAGCTTGGGAGAAGAGAAGGGCAGTTAGGGATCAAGACACAAAGGGCTTTGCGTACCAAAGAGTTTGGATTTCATCCTAGTTATAAAGGGAAGCTGTTTAAGGATTGAAAGTTTAAGTGATCTGATTTATGCTTTCAAAAGCTCCTTCTGTCTGCTGAGTTGAGAATGGACTTCAGGGACCAAGGGTGGACACACGGAGACTGGTGAGGAGGCTACTGCAGCCAGCCTAGAGTGAGAGGATAGTGGCTGGGATTAGGGCGGATCATCCTGAATGAACAGGAGAAGAGACGGGAACAAGGCAGTAGAAGTGGACAGAGGTCAGGTCCTATAGGGACCTCTAGGCCACGCTAAAGACTTTTGGATTTTATTCTAAGTGCAGTGAGAAACTTCTGGAATATCGAGAGCAAGATGTGCCCTGGTTTATGTTCTAGAACTGTAGTCCCCAACCCCGATCAGCTGCCTGTTAGGGACTGGG
Organism: Cheirogaleus medius; assembly: GCA_008086735.1. Classification (NCBI taxonomy): domain Eukaryota; kingdom Metazoa; phylum Chordata; class Mammalia; order Primates; family Cheirogaleidae; genus Cheirogaleus; species Cheirogaleus medius. Next base: position 1,748,343 of record VBSM01003018.1, on the reverse strand, counting down.
CCACAGAGGTCTGCCACCCCCACCCTTCACTTCCCACCCCCCCATCAATGGAAAAATTGTCTTCCATTAAACTTAGGAAGGGGCATGCACAGAAAGAGGTGAGCAGTGCAAGCAAAGCTTCATCTGTATTTACAGCTGCTCCCTATCACTTGCATCACCACCTGAGCTCCACACCCACCTACCCACCCCCCTGTCCATGGAAAAATTGTCTTCCAGGAAATCCGGTCCCTGGTGCCAAAAAGGTTGGGGACTGCCGTTCTAGAACATTTTTCTGGCTGCCATGTGGAGAATGGACTGTTGGAAAGCAAGAATAGATATAGGGAGAAAATAGAAAGAAATCATGAAGTGGAGGTGAGTTGCTCACCGACTTAAGAAAAGCAGCTGAAAAAATACAACTCCTTTTATGATGTGTGGACATATTGCAAGGCATATTTTCTCATTTGATTTGAACATAAAATTTTAATGGTTTAATAGGTATGTTTTGTCATTCCAGCAATTGATGGACCTTCAAAAATGATGTTTGGGAATGCTGCTACCAACTTGCATCGTTCTGAAAGAAATTCCAGAATGGTATTCTAACATATTCCCTCACAACAACCTAGATCCAGAAAAATAACCTAGTTCATTTTCTATTCATTTGCCCCCACTCCTTCCAAGAGCTTGTAATATAGTTTATCTTCAGAGAGCTTCTTGTTTGAGTTTATTGAGAAAACACCCACTTATGAATTAGACCAACCTACATTTCTTTCCCTTACAACCTGCTGGATCCTGGGTCTTTGTAAATGTTTTAGGCATGTGGCTTTCCACTTACCATTTTCCAGTGGCAGTGGTTTGCAAACAATTGTGAGTAGGAGTGGTGTGGAAAAGGGCTTCAGGATTCACAGGAAGGAAAAAGAAAGACAGTTGTGCAAGGGGTAGAGGTATAGCTGGGCAGCCTGGGTGATGAGTGACCTCCCCTCCCTGCCTCTAGTATGTCAGAACTTTCACTGACAACACTCTGCAGCCTGCAAACATCAACAGGAGAGTGGAGGTTGGGCACTGGCTGTTGGGTAGAGTTTGTCCCATTGAAACCTTCAGACAGAAAGGTTTCTAGAATCCTGGCCGGCAGGGCTGAAAGGGCAGAAGCCAGACAAAGTTTGATCTATTGTCTGGAAGACGGGTCAGGGGAGAAACAGGGGAGGTGGGGGAGTGGAAAGAATGTGACTCCCAAAGGCAGCTTCAGTGGCAGAGGTGGAAGCACAAAAGATCATGAATGACCAGGGAGAAATTTCAGAGTTTGAAATCATGGGGGTGGTGGGAGCAGTTTGGAGAGGACTTTAGTGTGGTGGCATGTTTGGAGTAAGGGGAAGGTGAAGGTCAATGACAGTGAGAGGAAAGTCAAGGAACTCAGGGACCCAGGTGTTTGCAGTGTCATCACAAGGACACACAGAAGTCCCCAAATATTCTGGCAATGGACAAAGGCAGACCAGAAGCCAAAGACCTAGAGACTGGAGGCAGTGTGCATGCTCCAGGGGCTTTTGAAGGGGGCCAAAATGTCAGATGGTAGGGCACAGGGTTAAGTGGATCTCAGTATCAAGGAAGCACTAGCTCTTTTCAGTGGGGGTAAGACATACAAAGAAGGTAGGACTAAAATTTGGGTCTTCTCTCGGTCTGTGGGAGATGTCTTTCTGGAGGGCCCGTTGGGGGCTGGATGAGCAGGGTTGAGCCACCCACCCACGTGTCCCAGCTCAGAGTGGGGTCAGAGGTGAAATAACCACCATAAAGCCCTGCTCTAAGCACTCTCCAAACAGTGCCCCAGTTGGTCCTCCACAAAAGCATTATAAAGTAGGTGCTATCTTTAGCCCATTTTACAGAAGACCCTGCAGCTAGGAAGTGCCAGAACTGGGATTTAAACCCAGGTCTGACCAGTACCACTCCCTGTGCTTTTCACCAAAACCTCCTTCCTGTCTGTCAGGGGCTGGGTTGGGCTGCATGATTGCTGCAGACCCAGTCTGAACCCCATCACCCATTCCCCTTGGTTCCTGGGGACACAGAAGCTGGCCTGGCTAGAAGGTGGGGTTCTTGGAGACTGAGGTTGTAGCAGGGAGTGCTGACTTGAAACAGTGGGGGAAGGGCACTGAGGCCAAAAGAATGACCAAGGCTGACAAGCACTCAGGAGAGGTCAGAGCCAAAATGCCAGGAATGTGTTCAGAGGGTCCAGGGCCAGGAGACAGAATGTAACAGAAGCTAGTATGGACCAGTAGAGGTGGGGGAAGAGAGGGAGGTTCTTGAGCCCAGAACCCCCACTAATACTTGTGTCACTGATGGAAGCGCTGACCATTCGCTAAGCAGCACACAAAGGGCTTTACAGTGTGACTTCTTTTCATCCTCACAACAACTCTGAAACGTAAGCACAGCATTTTCCCACTTTTTCAGAGAGGAAACTGAGGCTCAGAGAGATTCAAGGACTCAGCCAAGGCTACACAACAAGGGAGTGGTAGATCTGGGAACCAATTCAAATCTGTCTGACCCCAGAGCCCAGGCTTCTACCAGCCAACTTTTAAGATGAGTGTGTGGCAAGTATACATTGGTGAGAGGTCACCGTGAAGTCCCAGAGGCAGAGTGGCCAGATCTTTCCAGCCTTGCCAAACAAGGATTCAATGCCTGTAATACCTGCAACAGACAGGTCAGGATTCTTCTATCCTTTACCAACATTTCTCCAGGTAATTAAGTTCTCCCTCCCAGGGGAAAAAAAAGTTAATTGCTAATTCTAATTTATAATCAACATCTATTAACCTAATGCATCGTCACAACAACCTTATGAAGTAGATCTTGTTATTAGTCTTATTTTCCAAGTGAGAAAGCTGAAGCATGGAGAGTGTATTAGTTTTCTATGGCTGCTGTAACACATTGCCACAAACTTGGTTTAAAACAAGACAAAATGTTTTATTTTCAATTTTTGAGACAGGTTTTCACTCTGTCACTCCAGCTAGAGTGCTGTGGCACCATCATAGGTCACTGCAACCTCAAACTCCTGGGCTCAAGCTATCCTCCTGCCTCAGCCTCCCAAGTTGCCAGGGCTACAGGTGTGCACTACCATGCCTGGCTAATTTTTCTGTTTTTTGTCGAGACAGGGTCTTGCTCATACTCAGGCTGGTCTGGAACTACTGGCCTCAAGCGATCCTCCTGCCTTCCTAAGTGCTAGTATTACAAGCATGAGCCACCACACGTGGCCAAGAAAAAAGTATTCTCCTCCAGTTCTGGAGGTCATAAATACAAAATCCATATCACTGGACATAAATCAAGGTGGCAGCAGAGCCATACTTCCTTCAAAGGCTCTAGGGGAGAATCCATTCCTTGCCACTTTCGTCTTTGGTGGCTGCCATAATATCTTAACTTGAGGCTACATCACTCCAATCTGTGATCACTCCATGATCACGTTGTATTCTCTTGTGTCTGTGTCCAGTTTCCCTCTGCCTCTATCTCACAAGGATACACATGATTATATTTAGGGCCCACCCAGGGTAATCTCCCCATCTCAAGATCCTTAGCTTAATCACATCTGCAATGTCCCATTTTTCATATATGGTAACATTTACAGGCCCAAGTGATTAGGACCTAGATATTTGGGGGACACTATTCAGGCTACCATGGAGAGGTTAAGTAACTTCTCCAAGATCACACAGATATCTATTATTTTTAATTCTTACTATATGATTTGGGACAAATTACTTAACCTTATTTCTGAAATGGTAGTGAAAATCCCTGTCATGTGGTATGCAAATGAATAATTATTAAAATCTTCAGGGAGAATGTGAAGATACAAAGACAGGGCTTCTCTTTTTTCCAACTTTGTAGCTGCCCCAGGTCCATAATAAGTATGCAAGACAAGTCTATTGAAGGAACAAATAAATGCATGAATGATAGCACAATATGTTCATGCTGACCTCCATTCACAAAGCCCTTTCTATCCATCTTCTCATCTGACCTCACAATGGGCCTTTGAGGTGGGTAATGTGGGCTCTATTATGCCAATTTTATCCAGGTAAAACAGGCTCAGGAAGGCTAATAACAATAATAGTATCAGTCGACATTATGGCATGCCAGGTACCATGCTAAGCCCTGGTCCAATGTTGCACTGCTAGCACATTACATGAGGTAAATGATAGAGCTGAACAGGTAAAAGACTGGGCTTTTCAGTGCTCAGGGCCCAAGCTGTGAAGGAGGTGCTTCTAGTGACCAAAGGCCCTAGATTTTCCTCCTGGAGAGGTCTGGTGAACCCCATGTTTGTAGGATGTCTGGTGAACCCCATGTTTGTAGGATGTCAGGCCATATGTTGTGTCTTGGGGTTAGAAACTTTTATGTCAGAGACCTCAGTACAAATGCAGGTTCCATTGTTTGGCTTAAATTACTTCACCTCTCTGAACCGCAGTTTCCTCCCCTGTAAAATAAAGATGGCAATGGTTTCTACTTCAGACAGTTGTTGGGAGGATGAAGCAAGGTAGCCTTGTGTAGGTATGTAGTGCAGGGTCAGGCCATCATGTAGGGTTCAGCAGCTGCTATTGCTACCGCTGTCACTGTTGTTAGCATTGTTGTCATCCATTGGCTATATAGCCAACTTGAGTGTGGAGAGTTCCACTGCCTGAATGATCTTGGATAAAGGAGGTTATTTTCCAGTCAAAGCTCAAAAATACTTGGTACTTGGTACTACTCCCTTTCATTCCTTTTCAAGGTTGCCTTTATGGTTATTTATTTGAGCTGTTTTCCCTCAGTTCAGACGTCTTCAGGGGTTGGAAAAAAAGATGCCACACAGAGGTGCTCCAGTACTAGATGGACTCTCTTTTCTCCCTCTTCTTGGCCTTCTCTATGCCCAATACATTTCTGCTGCCCAACCAGCCCCCCACATAGACATCATCCAGGGTACCACAGGGCCCTGGGCTATGACTTCCTCTGGCAAAGAGCTGCCTTGGAAGCTTGGACCACCGAAAGGAAGCTTAGTTATCCCTGATACCTGTGTGCCTTCTGCCTGAGGACAGGCCTATAGCCAGCTACCTCTATGTCACTTGGGTATTTGGCATGGGCATAGCTCTTTAGGGCCTTGTTTATATCTTGTTCAGCAGCACTACACCACTCCTGCTATTTCACAGAAGATGAGGCCTCCCCTGGGACAAGTGAGTCACCTTACTCGTCATCCTACAACATCACCAGGCTGGCTAGGGACCTAGCCAGCTGTACAATCTGGGAAGCTTTCCAACTTCATCTTTTTAATAAAAACCGAGACTGCAAACTCAAAGCTGGCTGCTGGGGGAAAGGGCTGCCTGTACAAAGCTACATTTGAAAGCCTTTCTGACTTCTTCTTCTTTGAAATTGAATATTTTATATACTATACTTTATATAACATAAAAATATTACATATCAATAATAGTAATGACAAAGACTTGCTATGTAGAAGACACTAATTAACACATATATACATTATCTTATTTAATATTCACAATGACTTTATGAACCATTTTACAGTTGAGAAAAACAGAGGCACTCCTCTAAGGACACATAGCTAGTAAAAGGCAGAGCTCGAGTGTAAACTCAGGCCTGTGGGATTCCAGAGCATGTGCTGTTCATGTTTAACCACTGACATGAACTGAGATGACAGTCATTCTTTGTCCTTTTTCCTCAAATGGTTTTTCAAAACCACTTGCAAAAGAACCCCAGTTTCCACCAGAAGCAGACACTGAATCTTCTGGTGCTCTTTTGCTCTTTTTCATCTCTCTTCTTCTTCCCTTCCTTACAAATTTCCCCTCAGAATCAGGGCCATGGCTACTAGTTGTGCAATCTGTGAACTGCACAAGGCCATGTGGCTGGAAAGTGAGGCAAAAGGAACATGAAAAACAGCCTGCACCTCTCACCAAGCAACTTTTCCTCAGGATTGCACTCAAATTGAGGGTCACCTTTTTCTAATTCACACAAAGACACTGCATGGGCCAGTCAAGTTCCTGCTCAGAACAGGGATGTGCCATGAGCTGTTTGACACAAGACTTGTTGAGTTCTTCTGGCTTTTAGGAGTGGCAGATTAATCTATGGTGGTGTTGCATCCATCCATCCATCCATTCATTCATTCAAGAAATATTTACTGAGCTTGTATTATGTGGCAGGTATTATTTTTTTTGTTCATTACTAGAATTTTTAAAAATATTTTTATTTCAGAATATTACAGGGATACAAGCACCTTGGTTACATATATTGCATTTGTACCATCCAAGTCAAAGCTACAAGTGTGCCCATCCCCTAGAAAGCACACACTGCACCAATTAGGTGTGAATTTACCCATCCCCTCCTGCCCCCCTACCTGCCCACACCTGATGAATGTTACTTCCATATGTGCACATAAGTATTGATCAATAAGTGCCAATTTAATGGTGAGTGTACGTGGTGTGCGTTTTTCCATTCGTGTGGTACTTCATTTAGAAGAATGGGCTCCAGCTCTATCCAGGATAATACCAGAAGTGTTAGTTCACCATTGTTTTTTTATGGTTGAGTAGAACTCCATGGTCTACATATACCACATTGTATTAATCCACTCATGTATTGATGGGCACTCGGGTTGTTTCCACATCTTTGCAATTGTGAATTGTGCTGCTATAAACATTCGAGTGTAGATGTCATTTTTATAGAATGTTCTTTTTTCCTTTGGGTAGATGCCCAGTAATGGGATTGCTGGATCACATGGTAGTTCTACTTGTAGCTGTTTGAGGTATTTCCATATTACTTTCCACAGAGGTTGTACTAGTTTGCAGTCCCATAAGCAGTGTATGAGTGTTCCTATCTGTCTGCATCTATACCAACATTTATTGTTTTGGGACTTTGTGATAAAGGTCATTCTCAATGAAGATAAGTGCTATCTCACTATGGTTTTAATTTGCATTTCCCTGATAATTAAAGATGTTGAGCATTCTTTCATATGTTTATTAGCCATTAGTCTTTCTTCTTTTGAAAAGCTTCTGTTCATGTCTTTTGCCCACTTTTTAATGGGATTGTTTGATTTTTTTTCTTGCTGTTTTACTTGAGTTCTTTATAGATTCTGGTTATTAGCCCTTTATCAGATGTATTGCATTCAAATATTTTATCCCATTCTGTAGATCATCTGTTTGCTTTAGTGATAGTTTCCTTGGCTGTGCAAAATTTTTTTAATTTAGTTAGGTCCCATTTATTTATTTTTGTTGTTGCTGTGAATGCCTTTGGGGTCTTCTTCATAAATTCTTTGCCTAGGCTGTTTTCTATAAGAGTGTTTCCAACATTTTCTTCTAGAAATCTTATGGTCTCATGCTTTAGGTTTAAGTGTGTTATCTATTCTGAATTGATTTTTGTGAGGGGTACGAGATGCTGATCCTGTTTCAGTCTTCTACATGTGGCTATCCAATTTTCCCAGAACCACTTATTAAATAGGGATTCTTTCCCCAGGGTATGTTTTTGTCCACTTTGTCAAAAATCTGATGGCTATATGAGGATGGTTTTATATCTGGGTTCTCAGTCCTGTTTTGTTGGTCTATGTCTCTGTTCTCGTGTCCATACTATGCTGTTTTGGCCACTAATAGCCTTGTAGTATAGCCTGAAGTCTTGTAAACTGATGCCTTCCAATTTGTTCTTTTGCTTAAGGTTGCTTTAGCTATATGGGGTCCTCTCTGGTTCCATACGAAGTATAGAATTATTTTTTCTAGATCTGTGAAAAATGATGTTGATATTTTAATAGGGATTACATTGAATCTATAGATCACTTTGGGCAGTATAGACATTTTAAGAATGTTGATTTTGGTGATCCATGTGCATGGTATGGTTTCCCATCTGTATATGTCCTCTGCTATTTCCTTCCTCAGTGTTTCATAGTTCTCCCTGTAGAGGTCTTTCACCTCCTTAGTAAAATATGTTCCTATGTATTTTATTTTCTTTGATGCTATTGTGAAAGTTATTGACTCTCTGATTTGGTTCTCAGTTTGACTGCTGTTAGTGTATATGAATGCAATTGATTTATGTACATTGATTTTGTAACCTGAGACTTTACTGAAATTATTTATAAATTCCAGTAGTCTCTCAGCAGAATCTTTAGGGTTTTCTAGATATAAGATCATATCATCAGCAAAGAGCGATAGTTTGACCTCTTCTGCCCCCATTTGGATGCCCTTGATTTCGTTCTCTTGTCTGCTCTGCCTAGGACTTCCAGCTCTATGTTGAATAGAAGTGGTAATAGAGGGCAGCCTTGTCTGGTTCCAGTTCTAAGCTGGAATGTTTTCAATTTTTCCCTGTTCACTATAATGTTGGCTGTGGGTTTGTTGTGTATACCTTTTATCATTTTGAAGTAAGACCTGTCTATGCCGATTTTTTAGGTGTTCTTTTCATAAAAGGGTGTTGAATTTTGTCAAATGCTTTTTCTGCACCTATTGAGAGGATCATGTGGTCTTTGTTTTTACTTCTATTTATGTAGTGAACTACATTTATAGATTTGCGTATGTTGAAGCCTCTCTGCATCACTGGTATGAAGCCCACTTGGTTATAGAGGATTATTTTTTGATAAGCAGCTGAATTCAATTTGCTAGGATATTATTGAGAATTTTTGCATCTACATTCATAAGGAATATTGGTCTGTAGTTTTCTTTTGTTGAGCCCTTTCCTGACTTTGGTGTCACAGTGATGTTGGCTTTGTAAAACGTTTTGGAAAGGATTCCTCCTTTCTCGATGCTGTAGAATAATTTCTGCAGGATAAGCACCAGTTCTTCTTTGTAGATCTGGTAAAATTTGGGTGTGAAACCTTCTGGTCTGGGAGGATTTTTTTTTAGGAAGGTTTTTATTACTGCTTCAATTTCAGTGCTTGATACTGGTCTGTTCAGGAATTCTATTTCTTCCTGACTGAGCCTAGGGAGGCTGTGTGTTTCTAAGAATTTGTCCCTTTCCTCCACATTTTCGAGTTTATGTGCCTAGAGATTTTTGTAGTATTCAGCGATGATATTTTGTATTTCCATGGTATCAGTGGTAATTTCTCCTTTTTCATTCCCAATTGAACTTAGTAGAGAACTTTCCTTTCTGCTTCTGGTTAATCTAGCAAGAGGCATGACAATTTTGTTTACCTTTTCAAAGAACCGACTTTTTATTTCATTAATCTTCTGTATAATTCTTTTCTTGTCAATTTCATTTAGTTATGCTCTTGGTTATTTATTTTCTTCTTCTGGGTTTGGGATTGGTTTGCTCTTCCTTTTCTAGTTCTTTGAGGTGATTCATTAGATTGTTAATTTGTGATCTTTCTGTCTTTTGGATATGGGCTTTTATGGTTACGAATTTTTCTCTCAGAACTCCTTTATCTGTGTCCCACAGATTTTGATAACTTGTTTCCCCTTTATCATTAAGTTCAAAGAATTTTTTTGATTTCCATCTTAATTTCCTCTTTGACCTATCATTCAGCAGTAGGTTGTTTAGTTTCCATGACTTTGTGTAGAGATGAGTATTTCTGTTGGAGTTTATTTCTAATTTCATTCCACTGTGGTTTGAGAAGATGCATAGAATCATTTCTATTTTTTTAAACTTGCTGAGACATGTTTTGGGGCCTAGGATGTGGTCATTCCTAGAGAATGTCCCATGAGCTTATTGGAAGTATGTATATTCAGTGGTTTAGGGGTAGAATGTTCTGTAAATGTCTGTTAGACCCATTTGTTCTAGAGTTCTGTTTAAATCCATTGTTTCTTTTCTGTTTGGAGGATCTGTCCTGCTCTATCAAAGGAGTGTTGAAGTCCCTGGCTATTATGGTGCTACTGTTTATCATTTTATTTAGATCAGGTAGGATTTGCTTTATGAATCTAGGTGCACTTGTGTTGGGTACAAAAATATTTAGAATTGTTATGTATTCTTGTTGAATTGTTTCCTTTACCATTATATAATGGCCATCTTTGTAGTTCATTACTTTTGTTGATTCGAAGACTAAGTTATCTTATATGAGAACTTCTACACCAGCTTTCTTTCGGTTTCCACTTGCGTGGAATATTGTTTTCCATCTCTTCACCTTGAGTCTGAATCAGTCCTTGTGGGTTAAATGTGTTTCCTAAAGACAGCAGAGACTTGGCTTATGTATGTTTATCCATTTGGCCAGCGTATGTCTCTGTAGTGGGCAGTTTAAGCCATTGAATTGATAAGCCAATGAATTGATAAGCGGGGTGGATTTCTGTTCATCCAGTTCAGTAAAACTTTGTCGCTTTGTTTTAGCTCTTGAACCATTGTGTTGTCTGGTCTTTTGTCTTTAGCTTTTGCATGATTTTGCACTGGGTAGTGTTTATTGTGCTTGTCTGTGAATAATGTAGCTCTTAATACTGAATGCAGGGCAGGGATCTTGTCTTGACAAATTCCCTCAGTGTTTTCTTGTCTGAGAAAGACTGTATTTCCCCTCATATATGAAACTTATTTTGGCATGATACAGAAATCTAGGCTGTGCATTATTGTGTTTGAGAAGACTGAGAATGGGACCCAATCCCTTCTGGCTTGTAAGGTCTCAGTTGAGAAGTCTGCACTTAGTCTGATGGGTTTTCCTTTATAAGTTACCTGCTGCTTTCACCTTATGGCTCATAAGAGCACCTCTTTCATGTTTATATTGGCCACTCCGATGACCATGTGTCGTGGTGTTTGCCTCTTTGTGATGAATCTCCCAGGAGTCCTCTGAGCTTATTGTATCTGGATATCTAGATTTCTAGCAAGGCCAGAGAAATTTTCCTCAGTTATCCCCTCAAATAAATTATCCAACCCTCCTGTATTTTCTTCTTCACCCTCTGGGATGTTTATGATTCTTACATTAGGCTTCATTACATAATCCGATATATCTTATAGGTTTTGCTCGTTCTTCTTATTTCTCTGCTCTATCTTTGTGACTGATTTGTTTAATTGAAAGTTGTTGCCTTCAAGCTCTGAGATTCTTTCTTCTGCCTGATCTAACCTGTTCTTAAAGCTTTCCACTGTGTTTTGTAGTTCCTTGTTGAATTTTTCATTTCCAAAGGTTCTGTTTGATTTTTCTTTATTAACTCGATTTCTTTAGTGAATTTTTCATCCATTTCCTGCATTGTTTTTGTGGCTTCTTTGTGTTGGGTTTCTATCTTATCTTGTATTTCATTAAGCTTACTTACAATTCATGTTTGAAATTCTTCATCTGTTATTTCAAAATTCTGCTTTTGGCTTGTATCCATTGCTCACAAGTTGGGGTTCCCTTTTGGGGGCAACCTTTTGCTCTGATTATTCATATTTACAGAGTTCTTTTGCTGATTTCTTTTCATCTGGAGCAGCTTTTACTTCTTACTTTTGGATTTTCTTTTGTTTAGTTAATGACATGCCCAGTTTAATCTCTGAGTCAGTAGGTGGTGCTTGTAGGTGAGAATCAACCTCTATGATTGAGTAGGTAAATGTTGTAAAGGGTATGCAAATTGACCTCCCTATCAGTAGGTGGTGTTTGCTGGAGAGAACAAGCTGCACTATTGATTTTGGATCCTATGACCAATTCTAGTTTCTCAGGAGAAGCACTCTAATGCCCCAGTTGGTGGGTGGGGCCCTAGAACTTCCAGGTGAGTCCTTTATTCTCCACCACAGCAGAGGTGGGTGGGAAAGTGAGGCTGGGCAGGGTTAGGTTAGGTGAGCCTGCCCTCAAGCTCCATGAATCTTGGATAGGGATCTGCAGGGGTCAAAATTCCATTCCCCACTTCTAGGCAAAGCTGTCAGTGAGGGTCTGAAGTGGCCCCACTCCACCGGAATGTCTGTATGTAGAGGTGGGGCTGTCTGAGATCTGCAACTTGGCAATCTGGAGCAGGCCTCACTCCTTTCAACCCTCCCCTATTTCTTGGTTTCCCCTGGGCCTCTGCCAGTGTGCAAGACCTCAAGACAGCCAAGCTCCCCCATGACTGTTATGCAGGCAGGGAGGATCCCTGCTCAGGATCCTGGCCTGAGCTGGAAGCACAGCTCTCCCATGGGAAGGGGGTGTCCCACCAGCATGTTGCAGTTAGGACCTACACTGTGCTCTCCCCTGATCTGTCCCTGCAGGCACCCACACCTCCCAAGACTATATCACAGATAGCCTGTCTGTGCTCCTGGGTACTGGACTCGATGCCTGGGTGTATAGGATCTGGTCTGCAGGCCAGAGATCAATCCCTGATCATACCAGGGATAAGGATGCCAGTCCTGTTTTGCCCACAGGGTGCCCAAGGTAGTTCGATGACCCTCTGCCTTGGGGCTTGTCTTGCTCTAATGGGGCTTCCAGGCAAGCAACAGCAGGGTGGGCTGCTGGGCAGGGACCTCCCAGTCTGAGCACCCCTCAGTCTGCTGCAGGACCCCAAATGGAAAGGTCTGAGCCCTGCTCCCTGTGGGAGCCTCCATGTGGTGGCTGAATTGTCTCTCTCTCTACAGCTGTGAATGGGGTAGGAGGAGGGGACAAAGAGAGACTGGGTGGAGGAAAGCCAGCAAGCAGGTCTTCTTCAACTCTCTCTCTGTGAGGCAGTCCACACAGAATGATGGGGCTCTGGAGTTATGTAGAAAACCCCCAGACCCACTGGATCCCTCTGGCTCCTGCTGTCTGGGTTGGAGTTGGGAATTGTCTGTATGGGGATGAGCAAGACAGAACCTGAGGTGTTGACCCTCCATGGGGAGGACAATGTTGGCAGGAGGGTTGAGAAGTAATATGGTGCTTGCTATTTGGCTCGGGTCTGTGGGATGGGAGGCCCCCTGGGGGGGCTGGGAGCCTAATGTTCTGTTCACAAGAAGCTCCCCGCTCACTGGAAGCAGCAGTCTCTGCACTCTTATGGGTAGAAGGACTCTCCAGCTGCTCAGGAGCATGCAGATGGCGGCAGACCCAACCTGGAGGGCAGGGTCAGAGCCTGGCAGGCAGGAGGTGCCTAGGGTCTAGGGCGCGGGCTCAGGTGAACAGGCCACAGTCTGCTTCTTGGTGTGGCAGGTATTGTGCTGGATGCTGGGAATACATGAGTGAATAAGACTCTCATGAAATTTATAGTCTAGTGGACACACATAACAAAAAAGTAAACAAAGAAATAAATTCAAAATTACAAATTATTAACAGCTGTGCAAATAAAAATAGTAGAGAATTATGGGATAGAAAAACAGGAAGGCCCTACTGCCAACTGCGTGGTCAGGGAAGACCTCTCTCAAAAGGAATATTTAAGCTGAGATCAAGGGATAAATAGGATATATCTAGGTGAAGAATGGAGAGAACCGTATTCTAACCAGAGGGTACAGTATGTATGCAGTAGGCTGACAAACTGTCCTAGTCTGCCCAGGACTGAGTGATTCCTGAGGCGTGGGACTTTTAGTGCTAAAACCAGGAAAGTCTTGGGGAAACTGGGATGAGGTAGTAAGCATAGTGTGAAGGCCCTGTGGTAAGAAAGAGCTTGATGTGTTCAAGCAATTGGAATAAACTAACAGAGTCGTTAGCTTAGGGTGTAACAGGGAAAATATTTGAGTTAAGGGTAATGGACAGATGGGAACCACATCATGCAGAGCCTGGAACACCATGGGAAAGAGCTTGGATTTGTTCTAAAGAAAGCCACTAAAAGGTTGAAACAGTGTCATAACCTCATTTGAAGGGCATTTTTAAAAGATCTGCTGTGTTGAAGATGGATTATAAGAGAATAAGAATGGAGTCAAGGGAGGACAGTTAGGAAATGATGACAGTAATCAGGGAGAGGTGATGGTGGCTTAGATCAGGGTGATGACAGTTGGGATGGTGAGAAGTAGTGGAATTCAGGGTATAGATTAAAGAGAGCAACAGGCTGGGCACAGTGGCTCACACCTGTAATCCCAGCACTTCGGGAGGCCAAGGAGAGAGGATTGCTTGAGGCCAGGAGTTAGAGACAAGCCTGGGCAACATAGTGAGACCCCATCTGTACAAAAAAATAAGAAAAACTAGCCAGGTGTAATTGTACTTGCTTGTAGTCTCAACTACTCGGGAGGCTGAAGCAGGAGGATCGCTTAAGTCCAGGAGTTTGAGGTTACATTGAACCATAATTGGGCTACTGCACTCTAGCCTACATGAGAAAGCAGGGCCCCATCTCTAAAAATAATTTAATTAATTAATTAAATAAAAATCTTAAAAAAGAGAGCACCAGCTAGACTTCAGTTTGCCTACTACAAACAGCTTTTGCCCATAGGCATTCATTGAAAATAATCAGTGGCAATTGTTTAACAAAACAGCTTCCTTAGGAAGTTTGGGGCAAACAATAGACTAACCAAAATGCTTAAAAGGAAAAGCTGGCAAATGAGATGTCCATAAGGGTCTTTGAAGATGTTTGACATTTTCCTGGAAATCTAGAGGGCCACATACATCTGTAGGACTGTGCATGTGCATAAGATTGTGCATGTACTCAGGAAAGACCTGGGAAGGCCCTAGTGTCCCACCTCTGGCTGATCTTGAAAGTTTGTGCAAGCAGGAAGTGAAGGCTAAAGTGGAGTTACTACTGACTCCTGGAGTGTTGAAGGCATGCCTTAACATGTACATGTAGCCCCTCAACAAAGACTGGGAGGTTTGTTCGATGGAAATCTCTGTCCAACCATTAGCTGACCACCAGGATAACCAAAAAAAGACTTTGGTGGCCACACATGACCAAGAACACAGGGTTCACAGAATTTGTTCAGAAAAGTCACTAAACAAACAACAAAAACAATAAAGAACAATAGGCGAGGCATGGTGGCTCACACCTGTAATCCTAGCACTCTGGGAGGCTGAGCTGGGAAAATCGCTCGAGGTCAGGAGTTCGAGACCAGCCTGAGCAAGAACAAGACCCCATCTCTACTAAAAATAGAAAGAAATTAATTGGCCAACTAAAAATATAGAAAAAATTAGCCGGGCATGGTGGTGCATGCCTGTAGTCCCAGCTACTTGGGAGGCTGAGGCAGAAGGATTGCTTGAGCCCAGGAGTTTGAGGTTGCTGTGAGCTAGGCTGATGCCACAGCATTCTAGCTTGGGCAACAGAGTGAGACTCTGTCCTCCCCCCACCCCCCCAAAAAAAAGAACAACAATAACAAACCCTGGTGGGGAGAGTTGGAGGAAAACCAGGAGACTCCAGTGTTATGGGACAATGGAAATTAAGGAAATTTTTTGAATAAAGAGGCAATGTCCAATTGTATCTCATGCTGCCAAGAGGTCATGTAAGATAAAAACAGAGAAGTGACCATCGGATTTTTTTTAACATGGAGGTCATTGGTAACTTTGATAAGTACAGTTTTAGTTAAGCAGTGGGATTTGAAGCTTGATTAGTGTGGATTGGAGGAGGTAAAGAGAGATAGACAGGGAGCATACACATAACTCTTCCAGGTGACTCTTTTTACCACAGAGGCCTCAGGCTGTACCAAACTGAGGTAGATGAATAGTATGAAGACCATTGAGTGTCCTTAGATCTTCTCTGTCACACTCTTCATAGTCTCCATTCCACTTGCTGCCTCGGATTCAGAAACTACTAAGCTAGCTGGGTGCCTTTGGTTCAAGTCCTTCCCCTCTTTGCATCTTACTTTAATCATTTGTAAAATGATGATTTGGAGCTAGGTTAACATAGCCCAAAGTAAATTCACGACATATTAACTGCAACATTTGTTTAGTTAACATAAAGAATTTTTTGGTCTAATATGACTGGAGAACACAAGGCTAAACAAAGTTAAATAGATATTCTTTTTGTAGGATTTCTCAGAGGCTTTAATAGTTTAATGTAAATTTCACATTTCCAAGAGTGGAATATAATATGTAGCATTTCTCTAATGTAATTAAGCAAATAACTCTTATTCTCCGATGATCTATAAACAGCCTGTGAAAATAGTATTCCAAGAAGTATGTGTTGAGAAATACTGGATCTCTAAGGGCTCTTCTAGAGATAATCTCTTTTGACTCTTACACTAATACAGGTTTAATACATTTATTATTTTATGCCTCAATCAGTCCAAAGTATCAAAATTATTATAATAACAACAGCTGTTATTTTATTGGGTCCTTAGTATGGATGAGATTTTGTATAACGTGCTTTACATGTATAATGAGAAAAAAAATCAGCCTTCATCCCATAAAAACAGGGAGATGGAAGGCAACTTGTCTAAAAATTTAAATTAAGTTCTTTTAGGAAGTCATTTTCAAGCCTAGCCAGACCTTTGCTTACTGAAAGAAAAGCTTAATGCTAAACTTTAGGGTTAAGGGGTAAAGACAGCTGAATTGCTCTGCATCAGGGAGTGGAAAAAAATTGGTTCCTTTTTATTTCCAAGAGAAGGAGTACAGAGCCGAAAAAGGCAATCTGGGTAAGATGGAGAAATGGCCAAAGGATTTTGAAGAAAGTTTTCAGTTTTAACCTGTTTGCTCTGCTGAAACAACTTCTCTACTTCCCCATACTTTCTATAAAGTATGCTATACACATACAGGCATTGTGAAATGTGGCTTTTGTTGGAGGGTAGTGATGTTGTTGTCAAAATCAAAGACAGGGTTTGAATTCTAAGTTTAGAGCTAAAAAAAATCCAAACGGTCATAATATGAAGAACAAGAAAGGCAGAGACAGAGGTTACCATACAATTGGAAACCCACAGAAATTTGCAGATATCTTGGGGAGGAGGAATGGGAGTTTGAGCCAATGTTATCCAGGTCTTAAAGGTAAGAAAACTTGAGCGGCTCACATATGTGTTCCACAAGCAGGATCTTACTGAATCCTCACGACAGCCCTATGAAGTAGGTGCTGTTATTCATTCCTACTTCTCACCTAAAGAAACTGAGTCAACTCAGGCTCAGAGATGTTAGGTGATTTGTCCAAGGTCACACAGCCTGGCAGTGGTAGAGTCATGATTCTAGACCAGATCACTTTGAGTCAACCACTTATACTCAACCACTTTCCAAACTGCCCCCTAAAAGGGACTGCAGGTAGAGTGGGCATGAGGCAAGATTCGGTTTCTTTTCTGAGATTTTGCTCAGTGACTAAGCCACACATACCCAGGCTGCCAATGGATCAATCCTCAAGCAGGCAGCACAGGAGTGCTCAGGTTTCTTCCGGGGACACTGTGGGCATCCCAGTGCCCGCCAGACACTGCAGCCATTACCTCCTGCTCCTAAAAAGAAACCATGTCCCCCACCATGCCTGTCTAATTCTTATTCATTCTTCTAGATTGAGCCACATGTCAACTCCCTGATGCCCCCCAGGAAAAATTATAGTAAGTATCACATGTCCTTCTCCCCTACTAGGCTAGACACTCCCCCAAGAAAAGGGATCCAGCATTAACCTTCTCCACCATATCTGCAGTGTCTAGCAAATGTGGGGTCTGGCAAATGTTCACTGCATGCAATTACATTTTGACTCATGTCAGGTGTAGACCCTTCTGAGAAGTGATGGCACCCACCCCCACCCCAGCTGGCCTCATGCCTCACCTCCCCAGGCTCATTGCACTCTGATGACAGCTGGCAGAAGGGTGCTCAGCCTGTTCATATTCCTTTTCCTTTGTGCAGACAGCCTTATTTTTCTTGGTGGGGCTGCAAGCAGGGTGGAGATGGAGTGCAGACTAATTTCATCTTATTTTTAATCTGCAGGGGCCAAATACTTTGAAATCAGCTCTTCAGCCTGAAAGGACAAAGCTACCTTAAATAGAAAGTCAGCCTGGTATAGCCAAGTGCCATTATATTAATATGCAAAGCTACCAGTCAGCTAATCTCCACAAACCATTTGTTTCCTTAATTGCCCTCTTAGGGCAAAAGTGAAAAAAAAATAGGGACGATGAATAACAATTTTATTTAATTCACCCTTCCCATTCTCTCCAACTCCACTTACTGATGCAGTTGTGAAGCTGGCAATTTTCAGCTTCAACCGTCTAACCATCCCTCACCCAGACTCCCCACTCTAGCCTTCCCACCCTAGCCTCCCCACCCCATGTCAGCATCTGTCTCTGCACCTCTGAGTTCTGTCCACTAACCCCACTCAGAGCAATCTCTTAGGAATTTGAGCCTCAAGAAGATACCCAAAGTGGTGAAGAACAATGACAAAAGTTTAAGTCCTACATTCCCCACGGTACAGGAGAGCATGTGATTCAGAGCACTGGTTCTGAGTAGCAGTCTGCATCTGAACCCTGGCCCTACCACTTACTAGCTCTGTGGCTTTGGGCAGGTCACTTGACCTCTCTGGGCTTCAAGTACCTCATCAGTACAAATGGGGCAGGGTTAATCCAGGGTATAAGAGTACCTACTGCATAGGGCTGTCACAAGGATTAAACCAGATCATGCCCCAGCATGTAAGGACATGAAAACAGAGGGTGCTACTCATGTTAGCTGTGTTTTTGGTTTTTTTACAGTTATGTCAGGTAACTGCAAACAGTGTCTTCTTTCCCATTCACTGCACAGCCAGACCACAGAAATCAGGGCAACTTGTTGTGTGTCACATGGCAATTTGGATGGCAGCTAAGAAAAGGGGAGGAATGAACATGGTGATTTCCATGAACTAACCACCTAGGTCCTTATTAGTTCCCATCTCCATTCAGGAACTTCTCTCTAATCCCAGCCCTAACCTCTCAGCAGCAAGTAATTTTCTAGTAGTCTATTTAGATCTTAGAGTATCAAGCCCAGTAAAAAGGCAAATCCAACAGAAACTCTCCCAGAAAGGGCTGCTCACTTGTGCACAATTTACCGCCCACCCCCCACCGCCAGTTCACACTTGGAGGGTAGCTGGGCCTTGATAATGGGGCCCAGACCCACTAATGTGTTATGCCCCCAGCATCATGTGCACAGGTGCACAAACCAGGAGCTCAACATCAGGAAAGGTCAGTGGAGATCCTGGAGTCTAGGGTTATGCCTGAAGCTATTCTATGGATGCCTGAGAAAGTGCCCTAAAGTTTCTTCTTAAGGTTTAAAAAACGTCATCCTGAGAAACAGCCCTTTTCATGAGACTCCGCTCCTGATGGACTGAACAGTTTCCTCAAGTGGGAGTCAGGTGGAAGCTGTGGTGCTCACCTCGCCAGGAGTGTTGTAAAGATTAAATGACACATATTCTGTTATCAATAAAGGTTGATTTCCCACCCTTTTCCCCCACTCATCCCAAGCAAGGCCCTGAGTAAGATCTTGGAACAAGTCCCCACTTGTCTGCCCTGAAGTCAGCAGTCCTGGATTGATTCCTGGGTCTATAATTTGTGAACTGTGTAGCCATGGGCAGGTGACTTATTCTTTCTCCGAGTCTCAGTTCTTTCATCTGTAAGTTTGAGCTAATACTGACACTTACCTCCCAGGCTTTTGAATATTAAACAAGATAATTCCCATAAAGAGCTCTGCATAGTACTTGAACATGGCAAGCACTCAATGAAAGTTTGCTTACAGTAAAATAAGTAAACATTACCATTTGTTTTTTGTGTTCCTTGAAAATTACTTCTGGGATCTTCAAACACATTTGCTTTTCCTTTCAGTAACTTCCTGAGAATTTCCTATCATTTTTTTTTAAATTTCAGAGTATTACAGGGGTACAAACATTTTACTTACATGAATTGCTTTTGTGCCATTTGTATCAAAGTTATGTGTGCCCATCACCAAGATAGCATGCACTGTACCCGTTCCTATCATTTTTATATGTGCCACTCTGTCTACTCTTGTCAACTCCTAGGTGGAAACAAGTGAACCCACTCCACTCTCACTAGGTCTCTCAACCCTTCCTGCTCCAAGAGGCATGGTAAACACCGGCATTTTGACTGCCATTTCAGATGCTGCCACAGATCTTTTCACAATGTGGAATTGTAACCCAACCCTCCTGCAAATGACTTCACAGGGTTTCATTATTGGTCCACAGGGAGTTGGCTTAATTACAATTTTTAATGGTGCACACGTTCATACGACTTCTGTATTAGCTGCCATCTCCTTGAGTGCTCTTTAGTATGTAATAAACATTATTCTTCACTGAAGCTGAGATCCAATTTCTCATCTTCAACATGTTAGGATCATTTAGAAACCACTGATTACACTGAAATAAGGAGGCTCAGCTGAGACTTTGTAGTTGAGAACAGAATGTTCTCTACCCTGTTTCCAAGTGAGGCAGACACCCCCAAGCCCATAAACTCCAAAATGAGCAGCAAAGTGAATCTTCTGAGAGAGGCAACCTCAAATCCTGAAAGCTGTTCTTGGAGCAATGGGATGGGGGCTTTGCTGTGTTATTCACAAGTACCTGTGGTCTGCGAGTCTGGAGGGGATACATGTGCACTCTGAGTGTGACATTCCCCATTAGGATGATTCAGCACCATCATTTGTGGACACAGGGCAGTAGTGATTGAATTCTGTCCCTGAATCAAAGAAAGCTGCCAGCCAGAAACTCAGATCATGAAGAAACTGCTGAGTCCATTCACAAAATATAAAAGGCTGAAAGCAGAGCTACTGCTTGTGACCCCTGCTGGACCACCAGACTCTTTGGTGCTCGGAGAAAGGCCTTCTTGGTGACATTACTGCATAGGACAGGAGTAGGACTTTTTTAAAGGTAAAATTCACATACCATAGAATTAACTATTTTGAAATGTGCAATTCAGTGGCATTTAGTACATTCACAATGTACAACCATCCCTTCTATCTAGCTCCAAAATATTTCATCATCCCTAAAGAAAACCCCATATACATTAAGCAGTCACATTCTAATGCCCCTCTCCGTCCTTGTCCCAAGCCCCTGGCAAACACTAATCTGCTTCCCTTGTCTATGGATTTCCCTATATTAGATATTTTATTTAAATAAAATCATACAATATGTGACCTTTTGTGTCTGGCTTCTTTCATTTAGCATAATGTTTGTGAGTTTCATCCATGTTATGCAATGTATCAGTACTACATCCCTTGTGTTTGCTAAGTAATATTCCATGGTATGGATACAACACATTTTGATTATCTATTGATCAATGGAAGTTCAAATTGTTTACACCTTTTAGCTATTTTGGATAGTGCTGCTATGAACATTTGTGTACAAGTATTTCTTTATCTATTTTCAATATTTTTGGATATATACCTAGAAGTGGAATTGCTGGGTCATATGGTAATTCTATATTGAACTTTTTGAGGAACCACCAAACTGATTTCTATAGTTGCTGCACCATTTATATTCCCACCACAATGTGTAAAGGCTCCACTTTCTCTACAACCTTGCCATTTCTCACTTTCCTTTAAAAAAAATTATAGCTACCTTAGTGGCTGTGAAGTGGTATTTCATGGTGGTTTTTTTTTCCTTTTATTTCATCATATTATGGGGGTACAAATATTGTTAGGGT
>VBSM01003018.1:1695214-1721614 GCA_008086735.1 Cheirogaleus medius | reverse complement strand
TTTAACTATTATTGCTTTATAGTACAGCTTGAAGTCAGAAAGACTGATGCCTCCTAGGTTGTTATTTTTACTTAAGATTGCTTTGGCTATATGAGGCATTCTTTACAGAGATAGAAAAAACAATTCTTCACTTTGTATGGAACCAGAAAAATCTCGTATAGCCAGAGCAATTTGTATTTTTTAATTATTCCAATGATTAGAGGACCCTACTTGGAGTAGGGGAGGGTAGCAGGAAAGAGTATATTTCATTTTGTTTGGAACTTTATCAAGAAATGGTCACCAGGTGACGTGGAGAAAAAGAAATCCTTGTGCCCTGTTGGTGGGAATGTAAATTAATACAGCCATTATGGGAAACAGTAAGGAGGTTCCTCAGAAAACCAAAAATAGAACTACTATATGATCCAGCAATACCACTTCTGGGTATATCTCCAAAGGAAGTGGCATGAGTATGCCAGAGAGATATCTTCACCCGCAAGTTCATTGCAGCACTATTAACAATATCCAAGATATGGAAACAATCTAAGTGCTCATCAATGGATGGATGGATAAAGAATATGCGGCATATATACACAATGGAATACTATTCAGTCTTAAAAAAAGAGAAAGAAATCTTGTCATGTGTGACAATATGGATGAACCTGGAGGACATTACGCTAAGTAAAATAAGCCAGGCTCAGAAAGACAACTACTGCATGATCTCCCTTATATGTGGAACCTAAAAAAGTTGAACTCATAGAAATAGGGAGTAGAATGGTGGTTACTAGAGGCTGGGGAATAGATAGCAAATGGGAAGATGTTGGTCAAAGGGCACAAAATTTCAGTTGGACAGGAGGAATAAGATTTAGTGATCTATTGCACAGAATGGTGACTGTAACAAATAATAATGCATTGTATATTTCAAAATTTAAAAAAAAAGAAATGTTCACCATTTTGGAAAAAAAAATCACATCACTGACAGCAATGCAGTTCTGTGTATTTGAATAGCCCTAACAATGTGCTTATATATATCAGTCAGCATTTGCAGCTGTCACTCTCACTATGATCTTTCATTATAGGTACAAAGCTTCTTACTACTTCATTGTATCCTTGGGTGTAGCTATGTCCCATAACTTACATATTAAAATATATATTAACTTATTATAAACTATTTCCTTGTTTTTTATGTTATTTGGGGGGCATAATATGCTATCTATAAATATATACCTAGGTAAGTTATATTATTTACACATTTCAGCATAATAAAAGGGGCATTAAAAGTATTTGTTATCAAAAGAGGATGCCAGTAGTATGAGGACTGAGATCCTTAGAGGTATAGTAGAGTAAGTGAGGGTAAGAGTGGTGAGAAATAAGCTCATGAAAATAACAGAGGAGCCAGATCATGTGACATCTTGTATGTCATGGCAAGGACTTTGCCTTTGACTCTCAGATGAGAAATTGATGGAGGGTTTTGAGCACAGGGGATGACATGATATGACTTTAGTGTATGGAGAATAGACTTTGGGTATAGGAGTGGGAGCAGAGGGATAGTTTCAAGAGATAATGGTGGCTTGAATCAGGTTGAATCCAGTAGAGGTGGTGAGAGCTGGTTGGACTCTGGATATGAGTTTTGCAAAGAGAGCAAAGAAAATACCTGAAGGAGGTAGACTTTTTGCTAGGCCTTGAGAGGATGTAAGAAAACAACAAGTGCAAAGGCAGAAAGGTGGGGCTGCATGTGGTATGTATGTCTGTGGGTCACTAAGAAAATCTTAAGAAAGTAAGACTGGAACAGAGACTGAAAGGAGATGACTAAAAGGAAAGAATGGCCAGGCAAAATGGCATCATACCATATTCAGAAGCAAAGGGCCACTAATGCCGAAGCAGGACAGTTTTGGCATTGGGGCCCTTGCAGGCTTTGGAGCAGGACTGTGAGCTGCTTGGCAGCTTCCTGCACCTGCCATTGTGCTCCTAGCACAGCACTTACACAAGGTAGAATGCTGAATGGATGGAGTAATATGTGACAGACCTTAGGGAGGTTAGGTTCTATAGAAGGAATTCTAATTGCAATTATATTCAGGATTTATAGGACAATTCGGTGTAGTCCTAAACTTGGTTGGAAAGATGAAAACAAGAAAAACAATTAACTGTAGAAATGCACAAGAAACACAGGCTACTTGAATGCTGAATGTGCTTTGCCACTTCTGCAAAGATTGCTAGCCTTTAAATGTCAGGAAAGAGCTTTCTAGACGATCAAACACTTAGGAGTTTCATTTTACAATTCTCTCTCCTCATCAGATATTAACAAGGATTTTTTTACTTGACCAAATTTTATTCAGGCTCCTGAGCCTTCTGCTAGGCCCATCTTTGCACTTCTGTATAAAATCCAGTTTTAGTAATGAACCCTGCTAAGTTAGTTTGGTAAGAATACCCCACCCTCAATGTCTGACCACCCTCAATATCTGATCAGGTCCTCATTCCGCACTCCCTGCAGCCCCGTGATACCTGATCACTTGGCCTGCCTTCAGCAAAAATCCTGGTAGGTCAATTGAGCCAGAATCCCATTTACCCCTGTTGTTTCCTCTTAGGAATTTACTATCCACCAATCCTACCTTGCTCCTTTGCTGTAAATTCCCACTTGCCTGTGCTGTATTTGGAGTTGAGCCCAATCTCTGCACAATTGCACAACCTCACTGCAGTGGTCCCTATGTCTATCTCAATGGTCCTGAATAAAGTCTGCCTTACCTTGCTTTAATAAGTGTCACTGAATAACTTTTTATTTAACAAAATCAAAGCAATCATTTTTTTCTTAGCTTCACTGACACAGGAACAATACTAATAACAGAAATTGACTGTGAGACTCTACTGAACTTTAAGAAAAGCTCTGCTCAATGAAATTATGGTCAAAAGAGTCTACTGTTCTCTAGATTCATCAAAAGTATGAAAAGAAACTAGGTGATGACTGGATCATTTACATAAATACAGAGCAGTGCTGCTGTTGTGAGCAAAGAACTGAGTTAGGCAGTATCACTTTCCTGAAATAGATCAAAATTCTCTTCTATTAGGTTTGCTGGAGTTTCATCAGGCGTTTGAGCTGCTTAGATCTTCTCATCATCCAGGCACCCTTCTCTCAGGCTCCTCACTTTGGGGCTTACGGATTCAACGACTGCGTTTTGGCAGTGCCTCGGTGCTGGAGAAAAGCCTACTGAATGCATGTATCCAGGCCCCACTGCTTTCACTCTTGGTACATTCTTTACCACCACCACCACCACATAAGTGGCTGAGAGAGGAAAACTGAAGCATTCCTGTATCGCAGTGACCTCTGACCACAACCTTTACTCCACTCTAGCATCATGTTTCTGGAACCTCCTCCCTACAGCACAAGTTCATCAGCCAGTGGGGAACCAAGAGACTTAGCTGCAAAGTAAGGAGCCTTCAGGGTTCAAGCCATATTCAGACAGGATGAGTTGTGGGTGTATAGCCTTGTGAGTGAAGTCAGCATGGCACAGAGAAATCGTCCACTAGTCAAGCCCTCCGGCTCTCATCGCTGCTTCTTCTTCTTAACCACAGCATAGATCCCAAGTTTGGGATTTTGTAACCTATTCATGTTGGCCCTGAATTATAGGCCCACAAAGTTACAGATCAAAAATGCTCTCCTGCATGTGTGTAACAAACATTTTTTTTTTTGAGTTTTTGTGCATTCTGTACTAGGCTCTGGGAATATAGCAGTGACCAAGATAGACTTATACTTTCACAGAAGAGACAAGAAATGAGCAAGTGTGATGGGCGCTGTCAAACATCAAGAACACAGTGCCATGGTCACAAGTCCACAGAGGGAAATAAAAGTCATTGGAAATCAAGCAGGGAGGAAGGGGAAGGAGCAGATGGGCAAAAACCCAGCTAACAGGGTACAATGAACACTATTTGGGTGATGGCCACATTTATAGCCCTGACTCAAGCCACATAACAAAAACATTTGCACCCCCCTAATATTTTGAAATAAAAAACAATAATTTTTTTTAAAAAAAGAACACAGTTCCATGGGATCCCCAAGAATAGGAACTGCACATTGTCTTAGGATTCAAGGGAAATTGCCGTGAGTGAGTGAAGCTTATTGTAAGCCTTGAGAGATGAGTAGGATTCAAACAGGTAAAGAGAAGAACAATCACAGCATGTTATTATGGGGGTGCAGCAAAAACAGGTTGTAAAACATACTAATCCCAAATTTGTATATATATTTCTATATATGGTCTTAGAGTGGAAAATAGAGAAGGATATATTTCAAATATTAACAGTGGTTACCTCTGGGTAGTAGGATTATGAATTAATTTTAGTTTCTGCATAAAATTCCATATTTTCCAAAATTCCTACTATCAGCATGTTTACATCTGTAGGCAGAAGGTAAAATTTGATCTTATGCAAAGCAAACCTGTCTCTGCCCCAGCCACTCCAGCCCTGATCCAGTGGCTGTGTCCTCCTCTGAATTACTTCCAAAGAGCTCTTCCCTGGGCCCCCAGTGGCCAGCCAAAGAACTATCCCCTCACAACTCCTCCTCAATTTTAGGCTCACCCCTGGTCAGTTAATGGAATCCTCTCCTGGGAGCCCCTGTGCAGCTCCACATGCTACATTAATCATCCTGTCGCCTCTCCTGTCTTCTTACATTTTCTGAGCCCCAATTTCTTTCAACAGCTCTATTTTTCTTTCCTCCCCCTAGAACTGCCATCAGAGTCCACCAGCAGGCTTGTCATGGAGATTGCCTGCAAAGTAATTCTTGAAATCTACAAACATTGTTAAACTCTATTTTCCATTATGAGCACTTCCGGCTAGGCTGAAAAAGGCTGCTCTCAAGTCCATCCATACATGAATTTGAAAGATTTTTTTCTGTAATCTGTGGCCCACTAAGGGGCTTTGCTCATTTCCTCGTTATATCATCTGGCTAATATTTCACTTCTGAGGCAGTAGGGGATTTGAAGCCTCACTCCTGATTCTATGTGATGCTACAGCTACAGACAAGAGTAACACCAACCTCAGGACCCATCAGCTAATACATCTGGATGTGCAGAAGGTGGTTTGCCTTTCATCCTTTTCCTTTTGCAGATCAGGACAACCCAAACTCAGCCATTCCACTTCTCTGGTTTCCAGCCTCACTGAGGTGTCTGGGAAAATTGCCTGGAACCTCGAGGGAACAGGTAGAGGGAAGGTGGGAGCAACAACTTTCCTCTCACTGGCACATCTCCTGCCATATGCCCACTCCCTGGTGCCAATCCCTTGTGTTTTCCAAACCGTGTGTTTGACAGCTGCACAGCTCCTGAGCAATTAAGCCTAGTCATCTCAGAGAATCTGCAAAGGGACAGAGAAAAAGACTGTCTCCTCCTGTTCAGGCCATGGTCTAAAAAGTTGTATGAAATTATTTTATGGGAAGTCAGCAGGCAAGAAAGTACAAAATGCTAAGTGAATTTTAGAAACTGTTCCCCAAGAGTTTATCATAGAATCAAAGAGTCTTAAAGTTGGAAGACATTTTCATAAATATTTTCACCATGACTTATGATGCTAATTTGCTGTCTCTGAAAGATAAAAACAAAGTTATGGTCTGTTGAGCCCTCACCTGATGAAGAGAGGTGTTTATCAGCCTTAGAGCTAGGCAGTAGGAGGCACTTCAGAGGCCATGAGATGGATAGCCCATAATGATATCTACAAGCACAATCAACTGCAGATAAATCAGCCAAGTCAAGGCTTACTGCCCTTCAGCTGGTTAGCATGGAGACTCAACATCACTTCTCAGTGTTCAGCCCAATTGACCCCTCCCATTTTCCAAGGCACCCCCCCCTCCCACTATGATCTTGTCTAGTCCCAACTTCCTTTCCTTCTCCAGATACCCTTGGGGATGATGTGGAGAAGGAATTGATGTGAACATATGTGTTCATATAAGGAATTGACTATTCCAACTGAAACCTCATAACTTTATGACAAAGTACAACAAGAGGTTTGGTTTGTGTTCATGGTTGAGGTTTTTGTGTCTTTTGTGAAAAGGGAAATCAACCTCATATGTGTGCCTAATGATAAATGCTCTTAGAGCATTTCAAAATTTGACCACCTTTATGGAAAGTAATATGGAGATCCCTCAAAGAGCTACAAGCAGAACTACCTACCATTTGATCCAGCAATCCCATTACTGGGCATCTACCCAGAGGAAAAAAAGACATTCTATAAAAAAGACATCTGCACTAGAATGTTTACAGCAGCACAATTCACAATTACAAAGATGTGGAAACAACCCAAATGCTCATCAATCTATGAGTGGATTAATAAAATGTGGTATATGTAGACCATGGAGTACTATTAGGCTCTAAGAAACAACAGTGATCTAGCACCTCTTGTATTTTCCTGGATAGAGCTGCAGCCCATTCTACTAAGTATCACAAGAATGGAAAAATAAGCACCACATGTACTCACCAGCAAATTGGTATTAACTGATCAACACTTATGTGCACATATAGTAATAACATTCATCGGGTGCCAGGCAGGTGGGAGGGGGGAGAAGGGGATGGGTATATTCACACCTAATCGGTGCAGTGTGCACTGTCTGGGGGATGGACACACTTGAAGCTCTGACTCAGATGTGGCAAAGGCAATATATATAACCTATAACCTAAACATGTGTATCCCCGTAATATACTGAAATAAATAAAATAAAATAAATTGTTTAGTACCTTTAGCCAAGGAATTTCAAGTACTTAAAATATTGGCTGACTCATCCAGCAGTTTTATTCTAGACCTGTTGGAATCTATTAAAGCCAAAATTGAAGAATGGAACTCTAAGGGGGCTGTTTTCAGACCCTAGAATGGTTTTTCCAGTGAGTCACAATCTTTTCCGGGAGACAGGAGTGTGAGGCATGAAGGAAGAGTGTGTCAGAATCTCTGAAGAAGGGAACAGATGTAATGTGTGGGCTTATAACAATATTCCTATGATTTTTAAAATATAAATTCTAGGGCACAAAGCTCTGAAAAATATTCCTGACTGGGGAGAATGTACAGAAGATACAGTAAAAAATATTACAGAGAGACTGAGTGATAAAAAGGAAGTGAACACTGCCTAGCCCAGTTTCATGGCCTTGATACAAGGAGAACCAGGAGCAGCCACTGACAGGTCAGCACAAATCAATCCGCACCACCGGAAACACTCTCCCAAGAGCAGCCCCTTCTGACTGCTAGAACAAGCAGGGCAAACTCTCAAGTCCAGGTGAGCTGCTGGAAACATAGCTATACGTGTTATCCTTGAGGGCAAAGGCTAGGTCTTGCCCACAACTCTATCCCCAACAGCTAGAGCTCTATCTGGCACATTATCATTTCCCAGTAAATAAATGTTTCTTGTATAAATACACTGTGAAAAGAAATGAATCATCAATATTTCAGATGTGTGGTGGATCCACTTTATATCATATTTTTCCTCTCCCTCTCTTTATATTCACAAAACTTGTTTGAAGAACAATAGATGATATAGAAGGAAAATGCAATCCCTTTGTATTTCATCTACCCAATAATACAAGTTTAGGTCTGGTTTCACCTGAACACAGTAGTAGTATAGTAGGTACTCAAGAAACATAAATATTTCTTGTATGAATAAATGTCAATGTGACTTCAAAGGAAATATGTACTGAGAAAATACCTTGCAAACAGCAGACCAAAATCAATGCTTGATTATCTATCTTGTTTTCAGCTGCTTGTTCAAAAATGGAGCAGGTCAATTAAGACAAATCAAGTGGGTTAAAAACAATACTGAACCACTTTCAACAAGAAAGGACGAGCTGCATTCTCAGTGCCTATGTAAAGTTGAATATGCTCAGGTTTCTTTTTCCTGTCTGTGATCCATTGAAGAACATTGCAAAATCATTTCAGGAGCCACATTATATCTGAATAGCCAATGGGGGAAAATTAGCTGTTGGGAGTGGAAGGAAAACATCAACATCTGTTTGTATTTTCATGTACAATAATACTATTTTCTCAGTGTGAAGTCCAGTTTTTATTACTTTCATTATCAGACCAAACAGACTTTTAAAGAAATAATCAAATGAAAGGTGATCTGTTTTCTTCCGATGTAGGTATTTACATATAACCATTTGCTCAATCTGAAGAGCTTCCTCATTTCTCTGCTTTACTGTGGGGCCATCTCAGAGATGGTTCGCATAAGTAATGCATTTATTTACTAATCTTCAAAGAGTCTCTATTTTTCCTGCTTTCCCACTGTAGTCATTAGAGGTCACAACCCTGCAGGAAATATGGGCTGCCATGGTAACACAAAATGTCTGCTGCTGGGCTTAGCGTAATTCCTCCCTAATAGAAAAACAACGAACAGTAAATCCCATCTTTGATAAACTGGCTTATTGTTGTATGGAGCCTCTACCTGGGAGGTGGAGATTCCCCCAGAGCAGTTTTAAATGATACAAATGCAATCCGCATCTGGATTGATTTCTCATTTTACACAAGGAACTGGGTAAAATTGTACCAGACCAAGTCAAATTTCTTGTCACATTTAAAAATCTTTGGCATTGCACTTAGTTAGTCATCTGTTGAGCACATTTATCAGATGCTATGTGGTGCTGTGCTAGGGACTGGAAAAAGAAAATTATTTTTCTAAATCACTTTTAATCCCCATAAAGAACTACAAATAAAATGCACCAACTTCATCATTTTCAACTATTTAGTAATAATAGCTATTTTATTAGTTTATAATCTCATGTACTGAAAGTGAGGTGAGCATGCTTGAGGTTAGACATTTGAGAAAGATATTCTAATATCGACCGTAAATAGAAATCATATACAACAACAATAAAAGACTCTCTCACTTATATTTGAGAACAAAAGAAATGTCAAGTAAGAAAAGGAAGAGCTGCTACCCAAGTGTTTTGTTCTGAAAGGGAAGTGTTCAGAAAAACATTCTGAAAGTAGCAATGATTACTTAAACAAAATTACACTGCAAATGCTAAAAATCACAATTCTTGTCAAAGTGCATGCTCATCAACATGTATGTATGCCTTGGAAGGCCAGTCACGTGGTCACTCTCTTAGATATTGACAGGAACACTCATTGAAGAGATGATGGTTTTCTCTCAAACAACTCTGCTTCTCTTTTAAATCTCTAAGGCAGACTTGGAATCTGCTGTTTGTTTCTACTGTTTTTCATTACACCCAAAAAACTTACTCTTTACTCTACCCAAGCCACTGACCTCACTGTTCCCTGAACATGCCATGCTTGTCCTGCCTCCACATCACTGCACAAACTCTACCTCTTATTTGGAATGTCTTCCCCCTTCCTGTGTCACTAACCCTCCCCATCCAAATTCTATGACTCCTTTCTGGCCTATTATCATACATTTGGGCATTTAATGACAATCTGTCATATATACTGCTTGCCAATTATTTCCAATATACAAGGAAATTGTAAAATCCCTGAGAGCAAGCATCATGAAAGAGTGTCCCTATTGCTTCACTGTCTGCCACACTCTGATGAAGCAAGCTGCCATGATTTAGAGGCACACGGGACAAGGAACCAAGGGTGACCTCTGACCAACAGCCGGCAAAGAACTCAGGCCCTCAGTCCATTAACCCCCCAGAAACTGAATTCTGCCAACAACCGCATGAGCTTAGAAGCAGATCCTTCCCCAGCCCAACCTTCAAATGAGACCCAGTCACCCAGCCCTGGGTGACACCTTGATGGCAGCCTATGAGATACCCTGAAGTGGAGGACCTAGCTAAGTAAGTCATGCCTGAATTTCTCATCCACAGAAACTGAGATTACAAATGTGTATTTATCTAAGCTGCTAAGTTTTGGGATAATGTGTTACATAGCATTACATAACTACTACCATAAACCTAGCCACTAGGCAGGCTTATAGCAGGACTCCATAAATACTTGTAGAATTAGAGCTATGTAAGAGAGCATTATATTTTTGATATATTTTCCAGTGACTTAAATGTTTTGGAAAAATAGCATCACACTTCTTGTCAGATGAAAGTGGGTCATCTGGGTCAGCTGCCAACTTCAGAATATGGAGAGTGAAGGTTAGGGCATCCATTTCTCATTTACCCCTTCATGATGTCTACCAAATATTGATAACATTTGTTGAGTTCACACAGGACTTTCTCACAACCATCCTTTTGAATGGACCAGTTTGCCAGCTTCTGCTTTTGATACATCCCCACTGCTAGTAGAACTAAGTCAAACTCCTTAACCTGTTGTTCAAGCCCTTTCATAGCTGAACCCAAACTACCTCCACAGCCTTGTTTCTTACCACATCTCCTTCTCAGCCCCATAGTAGCCAGAGTAAAAACACAAATCTACCCATGTCCTTCTCATGCTTAAAATCCTCCAATGCCATTCAATTGTTCTTAGGATAAAGACCCTGCACAGCCTGGCTTCTGCCCACAGCTACGAATTTATCTTATACTATCCTTACCTGAATGTTCTCCACTCTAGTCACAATGGCCTGTTTTCAGTTCCATATACTATGCTCTGTGTTGACACAGAGCCTTCGAACATGCTGTCACCTTGTCACCAGGCTAGCTCCTATTCGTCCTTCAGTTCTCATCTTAGCATCACTCCCTCAGGGAAGTATTGGCTGATTTTCCTGACCAGATCAAGCACTGCATTTCACATTCCCATGGCACCATGTACCTCTCCTCCCTAGATCTTGTTATATTTATTTGCATGACTTATTACTGTTAAGTCTTTTTCAACCACTGTAATGTCAGTTCTATATGGCTAGGCCTTGTTCACTGCTGTATCCCCAGCACCTGGCACATATTAGGTACCCAATCTATCACTCTATCTATGTATCTGTATACATATATATTAATATTTTAATTAATTTATTATTTTTAATCAATGAACAACATTGCATATATTTATCATGTATAACATGATTTGTTGTTTTTGTTTTTTTTTTTTGGAGACAGAGTCTCACTCTGTTGCCCAGGCTAAAGTGCCGTGGCATCAGCCTAGTTCACAGCAACCTCAAATTCCGGGGCTTGACTGATCCTTCTGCCTCAGCCTCCTGAGTAGCTGGGACTACAGTCATGCGCCACCATGCCCGGCTAATTTTTTCTATATATATTTTTAGTTGTCCAGCTAATTTCTTTCTACTTTTAGTAGAGAAGGGGTCTCACTCTTGCTCAGGCTGGTCTCGAACTCCTGACCGCGAGTGATCCTCCTGCATCGGCCTCCCAGAGTCCTAGGATTACAGGCTTGAGCCACCACTCCCGGCCTAACATGATATTTTGAAGTAAAAATACATCGTGGCTTGACTAAATCTAGCTAATTATCATATGCATTACCTCATATAGTTATTATGTTTGTGCTTATAACACTTAATATCCATAGTCTCTTAGCATTTTTCAAAAATACAATATATTGCTATTTCCTATTGTTACTACGCTGTACAATAGATCTCTTGAACTTATTTCATCTAACTGAAATTTTGTACCCTTTGACCAACATTTACCCAACACCCCCCCTTACTCCCCTGTCCTCTGGCAACCAATATTTTCTTTACTTCTATGAGATCAACAGATCATGAACTATTTGTCTTTCTGTGATTGGCTTATTTCACTTAGCATAATGTCTTCCAGGTTCATCCATGTTATTGCAAATGACAGAATTTCCTTCCTTTTTATAGCTGAATAGTATTCTATTGTGTATCAATATATATATATTTTAAAACAAATGTTGAATTGAAGTCATTTCTCTTCTTTTAGCTTCAATTTTCTCCCCTATTTAGGGAGAGATAATGTTCTACTCTCTCTTCCAGTTCTGACTAATTTGTGATCCCAAGGTAGACAATATCTCCACCTTCTACCTCCAACTCCTGAGACAGCAAGTTTTCTGGGCCACTGCACTCCATTCACTGAGACTACTGAAATAAAGGGCAGATCCTTTGTCTACTTTTCTAGCTCCAGAAATTAAACATTAAAATTTAGAAGAAATAACAGAGCGTGCAAAAATGTTTCTCTTTTGTAGTAAAAAAAAAAATCCAAAGAATTTAAAAAGATTCCACATTGATGAAATGTATGAATCATTGTTTATGTACTTAAGTGTTTATGTACTTGAGTGTTTGTTTATTTAAATCAGATTGTAGCCTAGGAGCTGTCCACATCTTTCCTTGGGTAAAAAGCTATTTGTGAGTACAGCCTCATGTTCTGATGGCTTTAGCTCAACGGAAACTCAGTAATGACGTTTACAAATTTCTTTTGGAAGGCATCACTGAGAACAGAGCTTGAAAAGAAAACAGAAATGGGACTTTAGGTCATCAATTCCTTTAATGTTATGCCTGGAAGCACCTAAGAGATTATCTGTTCCAACCTCTTCACTTTACAATTAGGGAAACTGCGGACTAGAGAAGGAAAGTAACCTGCCCAAAGTAACAAAGCTAGTCAGTTTATCTACCAAAAAGACTTTAGTGCAGAGCTGGGACTAAACACCAAGATTCTTGACCTTCAATTTCTTCACTCAATAAATACCACTTCTTGTATTCTCTCTCTCTCTCTCTCTCTCTCTCTCTCTCACTCATTCTCTCTCTCCCTCTCTCTCCCTCTCCCTCTCCCTCTCCCTCTCCCTCCCTCTCATAATAATGTGATGATTTTCTTCTGAATCTGTTCCCACCCTTCAATAAGTATTTAGTTGTATGCCTTGCATTTAGGAAGTTTTAATCAAATGAATGTTAAAGAGAAACAAATAACTAAAGACTAAATCTCTGACTATTGTGATGAGAAAATTGAAGTATAATGAACCCATGAAATGCAGGAAGGAAATCCAGAAAACTCCATCTCCAGCCCTTTTCCAATTCACAAATCTCAGAATTATATATTTGGCATATAATTTCCTCCACAAAACTTCTATTTTCCTCCTAAGAACCATCACATTCTTATAAAGCCAATTGCTCCATCACACCAGCCTTGTAGTGTGTGCAATTCAAAGTTATGCCTCAGCATAATTACAAATTACTACATGTCATAGGCCTTTAAGACCCACTCATAAATATATGAAGCTGTGAATACTATATCAAAAAAATACCCAGCCTCACCAAACCTGGAGAGGTATTTGAGTTACTGGTCCTAATTCAAGGGAGATACCATGTTATGCCAGTTTGAAATTTGGAAAACTACTGGCTAATGAGTTACACATGAAAGCAGAGAATATATTGGGCAGGTCTAGAAATGGGAGAGTAAAGAAAATCAAATCCATCTTGATCATGGAAGAGCCTTCCCTCTCCATCCTGTCTGATTATTGGAGTCTATTTTGTTTGTAGCTATGAGTTGAGCAGTTTGTACCCAACAGTGTTATGCTATACTGTGGAGATTTACAGATAAATATCTCAACTAGGTCCCTGCTTTATAGGAGCTTAGAGTAAAGCTGAGGAGTTCAGGCAAATTCACTAGAAATTGGTAAATATCAATGCAAGCGAAGAGAGGATATTTAACAGCATTTAGTGGAAAAGAAAGCATTTGAACAAGGGAAGATGAGGTGGGCTGAAGTGGACTTGGAAGAGTCTATCTATGGAAGAGCCCCCAAATGGTCTAGGGTTTGGCTGTAGTCACCCTGACCATCAAGGAGGAACCTGAAGAGTCTTTTGCCTATTTTAGGTTTTATTTTTTTTATCTCTTTGGAAGGATAAAGAATCCCCAATATCACCCAGCATGGAAGCTTCTACATAGTGGGGGTTCAATAAACCCATTTTGGGGGAAAATTTCACTGAAGTATAACTTACATACAGAAATGTAAACAAATGATGTGTTCAGTTTGATGAATTTTCAAAAAATGAACACACTCTTGTAACCAGCACTCAGATCAAGAAACAAAACATGATCAGTACTACAGAAGCACCTCCAATTCCCCTTTCCAGTCACTACCTCCCTGCCCAAAAGGTTAATCAGATCAATTTTGCCTGGTTTTAGACTTTCAAAATGGAATCTTGTAGTATGGTAGTATGCTCTCTTTTGTGTCCAGCTTCTTTTATTCAACATTGTATTTGTGAGATCTGTCCATATTATTGCATGTAACTGTGTATATAGGCCACTTTGGAAGCATTTTGGCAGTTTTATGATAGTTGAGTGTAGATTTCATGTCAGGGACATATGAAATCATCCATTCACTACTTCTGGGAATAATCAAAAGGAATAGATATTCAACAGTGAAGAAAGAAATGAAGGAAGGGGAAGGAGAAGAAGAAATAGGGCCTCTATAGCCGGGTCCTTGAGGGAAATTGGCAATTAGGTGAAAGGTGAAGGGGATAAGAGGTCTGAGTGGCAGACCTGATTGAGATTAACATAAACCATTAGGTTAACCCAGAGACAAATAGGAGTGACACTTGAAATTTACATAAATGCTATACCCAGCCACAATCAAGTTTCTGCAGGAAGAAGAAAATTGACAAAAAAATCTTGTAACTCAAATTGAGGAGAAACAATAGTGGCACTAAATTGTCTTTGGCAGAAAAGCTGAGGAAAGAAGGGAGATTTTAGAAAAGATTTTTGTCTAAGTTGGCACTAAGGTAACCAGTGGACGGTGGGATTTAATGCCATCCCCTTTGGGGAAGAAAAAATCCATATGCTCTGACAGTATTCCTGCAAGCCATTCATTCTCTCCTCTCAGATTTTCTAGCTTTTCTGAGCAAGAGAACATGGCATTCATTCAGTAAACATTCCTCATCTTTGTGCCAGGCACTGGGCTTGGTGTACAGTGCTGAACTAACTCAGCCTTTGTCCTCATGGAGCTCACGGTCTGCCCAGGTGGGCAGCCAGCCACCACCCTAACACAGTGCAACAGCGATATGGCACAGCCTCACACCACATAGAAACATCCCTCTAGAAGGTTTCTGTGGAATGAAAAGCTGCCGTTCTCACCTTCAACACTCCTCTCCATTCCACCCCTATGCAGGGAATCCAGTCTAGGGAGAACATTATACATCCTTCAGACCATTCTACCTGTTCAAAGCCTTAAGAGAAAGGGACCATTTCCCAGGACCTGTAGGAGGCCTGAGAGGAAGGAGACAAGTGCTTGGGGAGCTAAAACAGCTGTTTCTGGAAATCTCATGGATGGGAAATCACCACAATTCTAGAGATAGCTCCTCCAGGGTGACTTTAATATCTTCCCCTGCCTCTCTGCCCTAGAACATAGCCAAATACTGTGAACACAAATTCTGATTCTCTCTTCTGCCTCCCTCTTCCTGGACATAATGATATGGTGTAACTGGGCATAAAGACCACAGCTGCCTACTTGGGGAAAACTAAAGCAAGTTGCTTGGGACTTAAAATCTAAGCTAGCTGGGCACAGTGGCACCCAACTACTAGGGAAGGTGAGGTGGGAGGATTGCTTGAGACTAGGAGTTGGACACCAGCCTGGGCAACATAGCAAGACCCCATCTCTAGAAAAAAAATTTTTTAATTATCTGGGTGTGGTGGTATGCACCTATAGTCCCAGCTATTTGGGAGGCTGAGGCAAGAGGATTACTTGAGCCCAAGAGTTTGTGGCTGCAGTGAGCTATGATTGCACACTGCACTCCAGCCTGGGCAATCGAGCAAGACCGTGCCTCAAAGAAAAAACATCTAAATTTGATCTCTGTTGAAAGAGTTCTAAGAAATTGTGTAGGCTGGGACTATTCCTGAAGACAAGTCGGACTGGTGGCCAGCACATAACAATAAGAGCTGCTATTTTTGTCCTCTGTCCTCATGTTCGCCTTTCACCTCTGTAAGGCTGCAGTCCCCACCCCCTGGGCTTCAAACCGGTACCAGACCACGGCCTGTTGGGAACCAGGCCGCACAGGAGGAAGTGACCAGCTGGCAAGGGAGCAAAGCTTCATCTGTATTTACAGCCACTCCCCATTGATCGCATCACCGCATAAGCTCTGCCTCCTGTCAGATCTGCAGCGGCATTAGATTCTCATAGGAGCATGAACCCTACTGTAAACTGAGCATGCGAGGGATCTAGGTTGCATGTTCCTTAAGAGAATCTAATGCCTGATGATCTGAGGTGGAGCTGAGGCAGTGATGCTAGTGCTGGGGAACAGCTGCAAATACAGATTATCATTAGCAGAGAGGTTTGACTGACAATAAATGTAATGCCCAAAACCATCCCCCCACCCCTGTCTGTGAAAAAATTGTCTTCCATGAAACCAGCCCCTGGTGCCAAAATGTTGGAGACCGCTGCTGTAAGGTGTAATAGCAAAATTATGAAATGCTCATTATGGACCAGACCCTGTCTAAAGACTTTACCCATATTAACCCACTTAGTCCTCACAGTAGCACCTATGAGGTAGGTGTTAATATTAAATATTACCCTTTTCCCATTTTACAGATGAGGCAATGAAACATTAAGTGCATTGCCTCAAGTCACACAACTGGTAAGTCAGGGAAGCTTCAATTCA
Organism: Cheirogaleus medius; assembly: GCA_008086735.1. Lineage (NCBI taxonomy): Eukaryota > Metazoa > Chordata > Mammalia > Primates > Cheirogaleidae > Cheirogaleus > Cheirogaleus medius. The sequence continues at coordinate 1,705,227 of VBSM01003018.1, read as the reverse complement.
AATTCAGGCTGTCTGATGCTATAGTTTGGTCTCTAAGCAGTACCCCACACTCTCTCTTATGTTCAGTGTCTTTTAAAATTTGTGTACCAGTCCTATGGGGTAGAAGTTACTCCATTTTACAGAAGAGGAGACCATGGGTCAGAGAGGCTTGATTAGGTTCCCATAGGTAGCACGTAGCAAGACAGGATTTGATGCTAAATCTGTTTCCCTGAAAATCTCATCTTGAAGCCAGTAGAGCAACTTAAGTAACTCAGAAGTTCAGAGATAATGTGAAGGGATTTGCTCGGCCTGATCTGAGTAAGGCTTCTAGCCTCAAGTTTTCACCCCTTCTTCCCTCTTCATTCAACGAAAGGAAGTGAGGTCAAAGTCCTCTAAGACAAAGATGAGCAATCAAAACTGTGAACTAATTTCATGAGGCATGGGGGAATGGGGGCCCAATATTTTTATTTATCAAAAAAGGAATATGGTACAATTGTTAAAAACATGGTCATGAGAGTTTAACTTGCCTGGGCTTGAATCTTGATTTCTATCACTTGCCAGCCATATGACCCTTGGGAAAGTCACTTAACCTCTCTAAGCCTTGGTGTTCTCATCTGTAAAATGAGCATAATAGTTCCTACAACATACAGCTGCTGGAGGAATTAAATAAGATTTAATGAAAGCCATTTATTGCAGTACCTGGCTTAAGGCAAATGCCCGGTAAATGGTCTCTAGTATTAGTTTTAGTTCTCCTTTTTGCCACTTCCCTCATGTTCCTTTCTTAGGCACAAAGTATACTTGGTGCATAGGCTGCTGGTCCACTTTGCACGTGAAAGACATGCAGATATAGAGGTCATCAAGATGAGGACTGGGAGGCAAAATGCTCAGACATACCAAAGCCACTTCCAATTGCAACATAAATTTCCCAAATCTAAAATCATTCTCACATTGATTGGCTGGAAAATGAAGATTTTTTTTTAAAACACCTCTAAAATAACCTTTATTTTTGAAAATGAAAATATGCTAAAGTTCTTTGTAGCTCCTGAGAGCAAGCTGTTCCCTTGCTCTTCAAGGATTCTTAGCAAAATGACAAATGATTACACATAAAGGCAGCCAAAGGTTCCCAAGATAATCTCTTCCCAGAAAAAAATTTATATTGAATGTTTGATAGCTTCATGGGTACAGAAGGAATTCTACCTCCTTGCTGACTTACAGATAGTTAGCTAAAGTGGGTGGGAGGGGCCTAAGCAGGCCAGGGCTTGCTGTAGCTGGCCACTATGTTAGTTCCAGTAGCTGTAACTTAAAGCTATTTTGGCTTGTTTTGCAGCAATGAAGAGTGGTTTTGTGCAGTCCTGCTTGTCTCTTGTCACTTCTCTGGGGGTGAGGGTTGAGTTATGGACTGACTACACTTCTAAAAGTGTAGCCTCATACACACTTCATATCTCTTTATAACACCAGCCAGAGAAGGCCACTTCCTCTTCTCCCTGCCTTCTTGAATCAGAGTTGCAAACACCACTTAGGGCCGAACTAAAAATCAAACATTACCAATAATAATAATTTTTAAATGTGATTTATTATGCTGGCCACTGGGCAAAGCACTTTATCTGCATTAGCTCATTTAATGTTCACAGCAATCCTATGGGTTTGGTCCCTGTTATGACTCTTCATTTCATAGATCAGGACACTTATGCCATAGAAAGGTTAAGTAGCTTCTGAAGTTCTCAGTAAGTGGAAGTGGCAAAGTTAGGGCTGGCACCCCATTTATTTGACTAAAAGTAGAATGATACTTGATTGGGGGAGAAAAAGAACTTTCTGGGTTCTGGGGATTGCTGCCATTTTGGAAAGTAGTCAATTTGTGAATGTACTATAGCAGTGAGTGGCCATTCTCAGCATATCTCAGCAGCTCCTACTGGGAACAATTTGCAGAGGGAAACTCCAAAAACTGAATGTGCTGGAGAATAAAAATGAAATGGCTTTTTGACACATTTTTAAAAAACAAAGCAACGTTTATACATGCCATGTGCATGTTGTCTCAGTATTAAGTTTACAAAACTATTTTATGATACTAAAATAAATTACTAAAAAAAGTATAAGACCAGAAAGCACATACATAAAGATTATAAAAACACAAAAGTGTTTCTGTGGAAGAGAAATTTTAAATGAATTTCAATGAAGTGAAAAACACCAGAGTACTGAATGCCTTTATTGGAAATGAGCTACACTTGAAGAATTACTTTGCAAGCTCCTGAATTTCAAGTTCTACTAGCTGTCAAATAGCATTGTCATATTGTGGAGGAAAATGTGCTCACTTTCTGCAGATGTGCCTATTTCTGGCACTTACTAGCTGAAAAATCACTTGTAAAGAATTAGGTAAAGGATAATATGAAAGGCCTCAGGACTCAGGAAGTATTTTCTCCTAGATTTTATTAAATCTAATGAGTCAGATCAGTTTGGAGCCCTCTCATTTTGTGTGTAGTATTTTCTTAAAGGATCACTAACAAGAGGAAAAAAAGACAATATTCTATACCCTCTGCACTTCCATAAAAAAAGCTCTTAAAAATAGAATCAAGTCCTTTTCATAAGCATGCCTGAGGTAGCCATTTTATTTGCAACCAAGTACTTGGATTGAGCCCAGTTGAAAAGCCTAGTGTGCAGCCATGCTGAAGGTCCCTCATTTTGAAATGAAAGCCTGACGAGGAAATCATAATGGCCTTTCTAATCCCAAGTCAGTCTGAAAATGTCACAGCTTCCGTGAGAACTCAAACTGGCTCAGCACATACTGCATGCAAGACTCACTATTTTAGGTGCTGGAATGGGTACAAAAATGATAAGGCCCAGTCCTTGTTCACAAGGAACTTTGCCGTCCAGCAAGAACACATGGAATTCGCAAAAAGGGAGTCAGACGCCTTGAAAAAATCTCTCTGGGCCTCCATTTCACATTCATAATGTGACATCGGGTAATATTCTCTAATTCTGTGAATGTAAATACCTCAGAAATAATACAGACCATAACTACTGGGAAAGTCCAAAGGAGGAGAAAGGCTGCTAATGAATGAATATATATATATATATATATATATCTCCTCTAACCCCCTCCATCTTCCAAACACATACATGGCACTGTACTGACTGGCATCTTTAAATTGATAAATTTTCTCCAGAGAGGAAAACTTGGAAAGTTGAAAATGGCACTTTTTTAGCCATGGGCACAAGGAAGCTGATGCTTCACGTGATTGAGTAATTCACCCAGGCTGGAGTATTCAGTACATAAAGGCTGTGTCTGCACAACTGTAACATCTACACACACATCTAGAGCATCAACTCAAGGATACATTTTACTCATAGTTGTTTGGGATCTTGTAGTTTCAGGCTTCAGATCAAATGAGCAAAAAACACATTTTTGATTTTCCATTCAATTAGGAGTTAATAGGATTTGCAATTCTGAAGTCTAATGGAGTTGATTCCTTTCTTACAACCTAATTTATAGAACTTCCCTACACATCAGCTTAGTAATAACTCTAGTGATAAAGCCCTCCCTCCCTAGCAATTTCCTGAGGGCACATTGTGTGCTAGTCATTGTCCTAAGATCTGGGGAGGCTCCAAAGAGGAATGATACACTGTGCTTGTCCTTGAAGATTTCTCTGCCTGGTAGGGAAGACAGTGATCAGACCAGGGACTGGAAAATTTTTTCAGCTTAAAATGAGGTCTCGTACTCGAGAAAGGTTGACAATTATTGGTTTTTGGGGGACCTTAAGCTCAAATGTTCACAGCAATAGGCAAGTAACAAGGCAGGCAAAGTAGAGAAGTTCTGCCTTATGAGATGAGGAAGCCACGACTCAGCGAACACTTGCCATGCAGAAATAATGATCCAGGATTGCCAGAGCTTTTGATTGTCCTCAAAAATCCAGAAATCCTGATTTTTTTAAATGGGGAATTTCTCTCAAGTTTTAAATGTTAGAAACTAATCTTTAAAAAAATGTTTCTGACACTGTGCAAGGGCCAAACAAGAATTATCTGTGAGCCCACTGCAGAAGTCTGCAGGCTGTCAACTTACGATGCCTGCTTTAACAGTATCACGCTGACTAGGTTTTTGCAACTAGCCACATGACTTGGTGAAAGTCACTTGACTTCTCTGAGCCTTGGTTTCTTCAACTAGAAAATGGGAATAAATGTCTACGTTCTTATGCTATGATAAGGAAACTAATGAGATTAAAAATGTAAAAATGTTTAAAAAAATTTTTTTTTTAAGTACAAAGCATGGGACTCCAGAGACATACCAGTTTCAGTTGCTGTGTCTAACCAGCTCATTCTAAATCAGAACAACAGCACCAATGGTTTAAAACAGATCCTAAACGTCTCTTGATATTTTTGTAAGATGAGGCCGAACATTTCTATATAGGTGAACTCATTTGCAAATGCGCCCGATTTCCACATAACGTAAACACTGGGTTAATGGGTTTTGAGTAAATAATAAAACTACATTTGTGTGCATCTGATTTGGCAATTATTTAAAATCATATTAGGCCCCCTCTGATGCAGAGGGCATAATTGGCCTTTCTCAGAACTTCAGATTAGCACCTTTGTTCTCACTATTCAAGCCGAGAGAACTCAATTTTATAAATAGAGAGATTGGTATTGTCTCCACACCAGTCCAGGGAAATGTTTAAAATTGCGAAGTTTAGAACGCCTCTTTAATTTAATCCTAGTCATCCCTACTACTAATCACATCACTCAAGCAACACTGAAAAGTAACACTGCAATTTCTAATAAACAGTTGCAGTTAAGTTGCAGTTAATAAACAGTTGCCAGTTAAGCTAGAAAGTGCATTGTGAATTTAAAGATCACAGCTCTGCTGAATGACAAGCCAAATCAGTCCTCAAGTTTTATCTCAACTATTCTGTTACCTATTTTACAGAAACAAATCATGTAGCACTGTATGGTTTTTATAGAATCAAATTTTGTTCTGTGATTTTAGTTTACCACCCCAAACACCAAAAACCAACTTTTAGAAGGTGCTGCAAAAAACTGGTCACTACGCATATTTTTTAGTCTCTGAAATTAGCCCTTGTTAGTAAGATTATTACGTAGAATGTCTGGTTTTAGAATAATGTAGAGTTTCATTTGAAAGGAAAATTTTGCTTTTTGATTACTTGCTTTGAAAACTCTTGCTGGCTTAATTCCATCAGGTTTCTATACTTCTTGCCTGTCTTTATAATCAAAGAGGCCAGAATGTTCCTTTCACTTCTCATACAAAGATCGAGCAGGATTATGGGAAAAAATAAATAAAACCTGTGATTGAGAATTCCCACAGATTGTGCCTGTGTAGGCAAATTGATCTGTAAAAAAGAAATGACATATTTAATGTGAAAACCCCTCTATACAGTTTCCAACGAACACATCATGCCAGGGAACAGATCAGGGACCCTTGCAGCTGTGATTTCGATCCTTTTTTTTTTAAATCCGGAGATAGCTTCCCTAAAGGAGAATAGCCGCTTTGGAGACCTTTCTGTGTTTCAGGTTCTTTCATAAGCTCTACTTTGCCACTAATTTGCTTCCATGGAGAGATGACTTGAAAACACCACAAAAATAAGTCACTGAGTATGTGAGTAGACGGATTTTTAAGCATTAATAAATTGACTTTTTTGAAAAATAAATTAAAGCCAGAAAAAGTCTTTTTGGCCTATTGATGTGAAATCTTCTCATAAGAAATGCCAGGCAAAAGAACTAAAAAGCATAAATCAAAATCTGACCTACTTCTTACTATTTTGCTTGTTCTGACCTTATACAAATACCACTATATAAATATTTCTTTAAAATACAATAATATTTTAAACCCAGGGCAAGACCTCCCAAAGCATAGACTGAAGCCACGACAAAATGCTGGTTATCAGCATCATGATTAATCGCATTTTCAGATCTTAGCTATTCTCTGTTATTCCCAAAATGTAGGACACCCGATTTAATCAGTCTTACGGATCCTTTGTCAAAATGGCAGGACCTGAAGAGCACACAGAGAAATAAAATATCTATATGAATATCTATGTATCTCTATAATATTTTGTATATACATAATTTATAAAGCATTACCCTGAAAAAAGGATTTTTCCCTTTCAGAGACACTAAGGAATATCAATATAGTACAATTATTATTAACTAAACAACTACTAATTTTTTTAAAAAATAGAAAATATAATTTTAAAAATATCCACTTAGATGAAATAATATTTGTTGACCACATTTTAAATATTTCATGACTACAGAAAACATTCTCACAATATTTGTTGGGGAGAACCCCAAAAAACAAAAAGCAACAATAACTTTCCTTCCATGCCTTTAAGTGAACATTTCAGTACATGCTAATCACTGCACTGTTGATAATAAAAAGAAGATATGAAATTCAACTATCCTATTCTATTTTTATTTCAAATAAACACCAATCATAAAAACTTCTCAATATTGCCATATTTTAAAATAAAATTACAGTTATATCCCAGCACTACACATAACAATTTATTGTACCTGAATAATTACTTCAGTTGAATAAAGTCCATACGCTTCAAATAAACCTGAAAGACATTTGTTTTTTAAATCTAATTCTCCCAGTTAAACAATATACTAATTAATCACATATTTCATAAAAGTTACAGGGATGTAATAGCAGCTTGTAAATTGCTTTGTATTGCATAATATATGATTTCATAAATCATCAAAAAACATAAAACAATGGGCAAGACCTAAGGCTGGGTAAAAATTAAACTATAAAACATGATTTCAAACTAAATTTATCATGTTATCTTTTTTAAGAAGCTATGACCAGACATCTAAAAATAAAAGGAGAAAATGTTTTCCATGAAAAGACAACTCATTTTGTTTATATTGCAGCCATCTTTGGAGACAGTGCAGATATACAGAGAAAACAAGATCATGCGGCCACTGATTTCCATTTTTAAGAGGAATTATTAGCTAACCAACCAGTTCAGATTTGATTACATATAAAAGGTCTCTGTTTCACATGGGAGAGGGAAAGGGGCATGGGATCAGAGTGATGAGAAAAACAACATAAATAGCACTTACTCAATCACTAACGAAATTTGAAATCGAACTGGTTTTTACTCCTCATAGGTGACATTAAAGCAGAAGAATCATCTACTTGCATTGCATTTATTTACAACCCCATCAAAAAGTATTTTGTCTCTCCCTATTTTCTTCCACTAAATTCCCTTTAGGAGAATCACAGAAATGAGATGGCATTAATCAAAATGTACAATTTGAAAACCTTTCCAGAAAATTCCTTCTGTTCTCCTTATTTATTCCTTCTGAATTCTGGGAGCTATGGTAGTCAATCTCTAAGTTAGCTGCTATTTGCCGTGACCCATAGATACCCATTTTCTGCATCCTTTCTCCGAAAAGCCGATACAGAAAGCTGATTTTTCCTGTCTAGACACAGATACACAAAAAACAAATATTCTTACATTTACTAAGTCTCTATATACAACCAAGAAGAGACAAATTTCTATTTTAAAAGACAGAATAAACCAAAATTTCAATGAAAAATACTGCGAGTATTAATATCAACAGTACTGTAAGGAGATACATATGTGATTTTTCTTTATATCACTTTTGTCAAGTAAAATATGATTTTTCTTAGCATTTAAACCATCAAACTCCAAAGATATCACCCCATACTGACAGGAGATTCCATTCAGATTTCAAAATGGTCTTATCAATATACGTGAAATCATCCAATCTACTTTTTAAAACAAGTTTTTAAAATCATGCACATAATAATTATACTAAAACCTCTTCAAACTTCACTTAATTTCATTTTTAGCCTCTGAAAACATCATAACTTCTTTAATACCTTGGTGCCCCCTTTTGGTGTAGCTAGATCAAGGCTTTTCTTTTTTCCAATTAAAAAAAACATATACACTGTATGTATTCATTCACAAGACATAGTGTTTAACTTGGGAAATGTTGATTCACACTACAGATGGCTCATGGTTATTAGAGCTTTTGTTCTGCCTTTACTATTACCAGTTATTGATCTAAAACATGTGCAAACAAACAAAGCTAACACTTTGAGTGGGAAAGGAAAAGTGTCCTTTCCCTCAGACAATTGGCATAGCACCGCTCAGATTCCTTGAGTTCTCGTCCCAGTCTTCATGGTAAATAAGTGACCCGTTACCTTTGCTACAGTACATTCAATGGCTCTCTGACGGCTGCATTCAGAAGATATTTTTTGTCCTCGATACATTTATGCTGTATGTCTATCATCCTGAGGAAAGAAAGGCTGGTGAGCATGTACAGATCCCAACATCTATTGACAAACAGCAAGCCCAAGCATGGAGACACAGTCTAGTAAACAAGCTTTGTCAAAAGGGAAAAATAAAAGTTAGCATTTTGAAGAGTTTAACTGAAATTTAAGAAAAGGAAAAAAATTAAATATCCTTACGACTTTTCATATGTTAGAGCTGGTAATTATGCCTCAGAAATAAGTTCTTTCCACGTTCAACAGCACTGTGTGAAGAAGACGAGCTGATTTCCAGCAGGGATATTGAATCCTTCCATCTGAAGGACCAATCAAGTGTGAAGTACAGTATAGTTTTAGATTCAATTGAAAGGAAAAAGCTTGACTACTAGTTCATAGCATGACAACTTTCATGGATTAGTTCAGACCCTATTCTCCTCCCTGAAAGGGTATCACAGCATGAAGACAGTTTTCAATGCACTAAACTTTAATAGCTGAGTGGGGGAGCCAAAGCTTCCCTTTGGTCTCTATAGAAACAGTATAGCCAAAATTTGAGGCAAAATTAAGGTCTTTGGTCTTAGGTGCTGTATCTCCCCTCAGAGGTTTCTTTTCACAAACAGACTTTGGCCCTTATCAAATGTACACTCTTTTGGGGGCTACTGTAAAAACAAAGAGGCAAAACCTACTCCATTATTTTCCCCTCTGAACTCTACACAGAATAAAATACCAGCGGGCCAGATGTGCAGTGCCCCAGGTCAAAGGCAGGTGGAATCATCTCTAAGGAAAGACTTTGCTCTTTGTTGTGTTGGCGGTGGTTGCTGTTGTGGTTGTTGACAGAAAGCACTTCTCACTTATCTCTGCGACCAGTGCCCTGCACCTGCAGCACTCAGGCCGGGGCAGGCCCCTCCCCTCCCTCCTCTCCCTCTGCCTTCCCCACTTATCTGGCCTTTGGGATTTTCCCACAGCGGCATCCACAGCATTCCCTGAATTTTTCCCCCACCCCCACGCCCACATCATAACTGAGTACATTGTCAGAAGAAAGGTGTTTCAACAACACCAAAGGGGTGTTAAAGGTGGCACAAATCAGACACTTCATTAAAAATTTACCATGTTCAAATTTTCTTTGTCAGAATTCCTAGTCAAAGGCACCAAGACTTCCAAACTTAAGGATTTTCTTTTTTCTTTTTTTTCCTTTTATTTCATCATATAATGGGGGTACAAATATGTTTAGGGTTACATACATTGCCCCTACCACCCCTTCCCCCCACATGCCAGAGCTTCAAGCAAGTCCAATACCCAGGCAGCGCCCAGGGCACACATTATGTAACTCTACACTTCCTCCTGCCTCCCGCCTGCCCTCCATCCAACAAAAGATATATTTTTTACATTTTGGATACATTGTATAACTTTGCCTATCCCTAAGAAGGCTTAGAGGTATACCCTTCCTCCCGACAATGCTTGCAACATCCCTATGATGTGGGTCTTGCCCCCTCCGAAACCCTGGTGAACACTACCACCATTTGAGCATCATAGTTTTAATCAGTCAGTACCAATTTGATGGCCAGTAGATGTGGAGCCCTTTTTCCATATCTTGTGTCATCCTCACTTTGGATAACGGGCTTAAGCTTAATCCAGGATAGCATAAACGGTGTTAGCTCACTGTCGTTTCTTAGAAATGACTAATATTGAATTGTGAGCACATACCACATTTTAGTTATCCACTCAGGAATTGCAGGCACTTGGGTTGTTTCCATGACCGTGCAATAGTGAATTGTGCTGCAATAAA
>VBSM01003018.1:1652833-1664285 GCA_008086735.1 Cheirogaleus medius | reverse complement strand
GATGAGAAGAACATATATTCAGTGGTTTTGGGGTAGAATGTCCTGTAAATGTCAACCAGGCCCATTTGTTCTAGAGACCTGTTTAAGTCAATTATTTCTTTGTTGATTTTCTGTTTGGAGGATCTGTCCTTTGCTGTCAGTGGAGTTTTTAATTCTCCGACTATTATTGTGTTGTTGTTTATTCATTTGTTATGTCAAGTAGAGTTTGCTTTATGAATCTGGGTGTACCTACATTGGGTGCATATATATTTAGAATTGTTATGTCTTCTTGTTGAACTGTACCCTTCACCATTATATAGTGATCTTCTTTGTCTTTTATTACTTTTGTTGATTTAAAATCTAAGCTATCTGTAGTCACACCACCATGGCAGCTTTCTTTTGGCTTCCCTTTGCTGGAAATATTGTTCTCCACCCATTTACCTTTAGTCTAACTGCATCCTTGCAGGTTATATGTGTTTCCTGAAGGCAGCAGATACATGGCTTGTATTTTTTTATCCATTCAGCCAGCCTATGTCTCGTGAGTGGGGAGTTCAAGCCATTCACATTTATTGAGATAACTGATAGGTAGGGCAGATTTCTGTTCATTATGTTGGATTGAACTTTGTTACCTTGTTTACCCTCTTGAGCCATTGTAGTATCTTGCCTTTGATCTTTAGTTTGAGTAGATTTACATTCGTGTTTATTGTGCTGATTCGTGGATAACACTGTTTTGAGTACTTCTTGGAGAGCTGGTCTTGTCTTGGTGAATTCTCTCAGTCTTTGCTTATCTGAGAAAGTTGTGACTTCTCTTTCATATACAAAATTTAGTTTTACAGGGAATAAGATTCTAGGTTGTGCATTATTGTGTTTCAGAAGAGTGAGAATGGGGCCCCAGTCTCTCCTTGCTTGCCAAGTTTCAGTAGAGAAGTCTGGCGCTATTCGGATTGGCTTTCCTTTTTATGTTAATTGCTTCTTTCCTCTTACAGCTCGTAGAAGAGCCTCTTTAGTTGATATTTTGGTCAGTCTGATGACTGCATGGCGTGACGTCTTCCTGTTTGCATTGAATCTCCCAGGGGTCCTTTGAGCTTCTTGAACTTGAATATCGTGATTTTTAGCAAGGCCTTGGAAGCTTTCCACTATTATATCTTCAAATAGCTTATCCAACCCTGAGTGTTTTCTTATTCCCCTTCTGGTAACCCTATAACCCTCACATTAGGTTTCTTCACATAATCCCACATCTCTTGTACGGTTTGCTCTTTTGTCTTGTTTCTTTGCTCTATCTCTGTGACTGATTTATTTAATTTGAAGGTGTTATCTTCAATCTCTGATATTCTTTCTTCTGTTTGATCTACCCTGTTCTTGAGGCTTTCCACTGTGTTTTGTAGTTCCCTGAATTGATTCTTCATTTACAGGAGTTTGGTTAGATTTTTCTTCATTATTTCAATTCCTTTCGTGAAGTTTTGTTCCATGCCCTGTAATCTTTTTGCATTTTCTTTGTGTTGGTTATCCAGTTGTTCTTTCAAGTCATTGAATTTTCTTACGATCCATTCCTGAAATTCTTCTTCTGTCATTTTAGTGGTGTGATTTTGGTTGTTGTTCTATTTCTAAGGGGCTGGGGTTCCTCTTTCGTGGTGTGTTTTCCTTTTGGGTCTTCATATTTCCAGAGTTTCTTCACTGATTTCTTCCCATCTGGGTCAGTTGTTTCTTCTTATTTTTAGGTTTTCGTTCAGTTAATGTCACGCCCTGTTTAGTCTCTGAGCCAGTAGGTGGTGTTTGTTGGTTAGATTCGACCATACCCTGTATGATGAGTCAGTAGATGCCGTAAAAGGGTTTGCAGAATGTCCTCACTGTCAGCAGGTGGCGCTTGCTCGGAGGAGCAGGCTACACTACTGTTTTTTGGGTCCTGTAACCATCTCTTCTTCCTCTGGAGAGGAAATCTAGTGCCTCAGGTGGTGGGTGGGGCCCTGGGATTTCCAGGTGTGTCCTTATTCTCCACTTCAGTGAGGGCTGGTCTGGGAGTTAGTCTGTGTGGAGCTGGGTTGTGTAAGACTGCCCTCAAGCACCACAAATGCTGTTAGCAGGGGTCAAAGTCCTGTTCTCTGCTTCCCAGAAAAGCTGTCAGGGAGGGGCTGCGATGGCCCCACTCAGTCAGAAAGTCTGCGTGTGGGGGTGGGGCTGTCTGAGACCTGCAGTCTGGAGCATGCCTCGCTCCTTTCCACCCTCCCCAACTCCGCGGCTTCTCCTGGGAGTCTCCCAGCAGGCCAGACGTCAGGCCACTGGGTCTCCCCTGGCTATGATGCAGGCCGGGGTGTTTCCTGCACAGGGTCGCCGCCTCAGCTGGGCACACAGTCCCCCTTTGGGAGCAGGGTTGCCCTGAAGCATGCTGATCTGACCCTGAGGACACACACACCTTAGTAGGGTCCTTTGGAATATCCCTTCTATGCCCCGGGCAACGTGAGACCTGGGTGCACAGGATCTGGTCCGCAGGTTTGACCTCTGGGCCCTGGAGTTCAATCCCTGCCCCCACCAGGGAGAGGAGTGCCAGTCCTAATTTCCTCATGGGGAGCCCAAGCTGGGTCGATGTCTCTCAGCCTCAGGGTCTGCCTCGTTCTCCTGGAATCACTGGGCCAGCAGCACCAAGGAGGGCTGATGGGCAGTGAGCTCCCTGTCTGAGTACCCCTCAGTCAGCTGTAGGGCCCCAAAAGGGAAGGTCCCATTCCCTGGAGATGCCTCCGGCTGTTGGCTATATTGTCTCCTTCGGCAGTGGTGGATAGGGATGGGGGAGGGGATAGTGGAGCAATATGGCGCCTGCCGCATGGCTCTGGTCTGTGCTCATGGACGTGCCCCGAGGGGGTTGGGAGCCTGGTGCTGCATCTGCTACAGGCTTATCGCTCACTGGTGGTGGCCATCTCTGGGCTGGTGTCTGCAGGTCTCTCCAACCACTGGGGAGCCCACCAGCAGATTGAGATGCAAGGGAGGGGAAAGTTAACCGCTCCACCTACCCTTGCCACTGGTCTGCAAAGTGCTCGCTCAGGAGGTCTCTTCTTCCAATTCTCCTCCGCATCCTCCTTCCGTGGAGTGTCCCTTAGTCTCCAGTACCCCTCTTTCTGTCCCCCATCTGATGTATGGTCATCTGCTTGCTTCTTTCTTCTAATATCTTCTAGAAGCTATCTTTTCTGCATAGACTCTCTGTCTTGCGGTGTTTCTTGTCCGCCATCTTGCTCTGCCCTCCTCTTCAGGTTATTCTGATGCATGTAAAAGTGTGTGTTCTAAGGGGATTTCACTTCTTTGGTGGTGATTTTGTTAAGGATAGTCACATGACCTGATTCTGGTCAATTATATTTGAAATGAGGACTGCTATGTGACTTCCAGGTAAAATTTGCTTATTCCTAAAAGAAAGAGGCATATAGAAATATGGCCCCTCTGCATCCTCTGGATATTGTACTATCTGGAACTGTTGCAGTCATCTTGCTGCAAACCTAAGGATACAGCCTACACTGAGAATGGCAGAATACAGAGACGGAAGGATTCCGAGGTTTTCATGACATCACTGAAATGCAAAATCAACCAAATTAAAAATCTGCCCTAACTCTGGTTTTCCTGTTTTGTGAGATAATATCTTTCAGTGGAAATAGATAACAATGAAGCAAGGACAAAATGAAGAGAAAGATGCTGTGGGGGTGGGGTGGGTGGATGGCATTTACAGGGGAAGGAATAGAAGAGGTCTCAATGTTTGCATGGATCCAGCTGCTCAGGTTCTTTAGAGTCATAGGGAAGAGCTGATTACTGAATAGTGACAGCCATGTATGTTTAAGACCATACAGAAATACAAAACAGAAGGGGAAAGGGTCCCACCAGCTGTACCCTCACCCCAAACTCCAGTTCTCTCAGCCTTGTAAGAGCCCCCAGTTTCATAGGCAACTAAGGCCATCGCTAAACATTATTTAGAACTGTGCCTCTCATCTTTATTCTTCACAAAGATAGTATTTGATTGTGTTAGATTGGTGACACTGGGTATAGAACACCTGGACTGGCCAGAGTTCAAGCAAGCCACTTTAGAAGCAGCAGAAATCCCTGGGACCTGCACAGTTGGCTACCTTGAAGTTAATGACCATGATGCCTAGTCCAATGATCTGTGTGACCAGAATAGTGAATGGTTAACAAAACAGGCTGCAGGAGCAATAATGCCAAAGTAGGGAGAAATCAGTTGGGGCTGTCCCATCAAACATAGCAGCTGTGTGAAGAGCAGGTTTGGAGGTGTCACTGATTTATCTATTTTTATTCCATCCAATATAATGTTCCTTAAACTAATGGTTCTACTGGTTCTGAATTTTAATGTCCACTCTGTCTACCGAAAGAAATTTTTAAAAGCTGGCAACAGGTTGGGCGTCAGGCTGGCTGGCACCACTTCATCATAGCCTAACAGGTGCAGAGACTCAGGAAACACTTAACATTGCATTTGTGAATTCAACAGAGATGGATTTATAAGCTGTAAAGTCAATGAATTGTCCAGGAAGCTATTAATTTATTCAATAAACATTATTAAGTGCAGAAACCCTTGTCTTCTTACTGAATTAAAAAAGAATTTTTCTAATGTTGCACCATTAAAAATGAGGTTTGCTATAATTTTTGGTAGATAATCTGTATCAGATTAAGGTACTTCAGTTCTTATTTGCCAAGTGATGTGGGGTTTTTTTCCTAATTATGGAAAGGGGTTGAATTTTGTGAAATTTTTTTCTGCGTCTATTGAGATTGATCATGTTTTTTCCCCCTTTATTCTGTTAACACAGTGAATCATATTAATTAATAATTTTTCTAATGTTAAACTCTCCTTTTTCTTCTTGGCAGAAAGAAACATTGGCCATGACGTATTTTTTCTATTAATATATCTTGCTGGATTCAGTTTTCTGATAACTCATTTTGTATTTCTATGTCAATGTTTGCAAATAAGATCAGCTCATAATTTTCCTTTTTCATACTGTTTTAAATCAGGCAAGAAGAGCATAAGAAAGGAATTAGAGAGCTTTTCTTCCTTTTCAGTTCACTAGGAAAGTGAATGAATAATATTAGCATTACCATTCCATTAATTCTTGATAGAAATTATCTATATAACTATCTGGGTCTGGTGTTGCCTTTGTGGAGAGATAGTTTTTTAAACAATGATTTTTAATATTTGGAAGACAATTAAGGTTTTCTATTTATTTTTTGTTTGGATAAGTTATATTTTCAGTTATTTATGTGTGTTTTCAAATGAATTAGCGTTAAGTTGTTTATAATAACGTCTTATTAACTCTTTCTGCTACTACAACTTATTCACTTATTCATATTCTGATTTTTTAAATAGGATTCTTTGCTCATTATTTTTAATCTTCCTCCTTTTCTTGTATAAGCATTTAAGGTTATAAATTTCCCTTTTAAGTATTTCTTTATCTATACCCCATCAGTTTTGATATATAATATTCTCATTATGATTTAGCTCTATTTTGAGTTTTCAAACATACAAAAACAGAGAAAGCATGTAATAAACTGCCATGTTCCCATCACTCAATATTTTTTATTGATGTAAAATTCACATAACATAAATTTAACTATTTTAAAATATACAATTCAGTGGCATTTAGTATATTCACAATGTTATGTAACTATCACTTCTATTAATATTTAGTTCCAAAACACTTTCATCACTCCTAAAGGAAATCCTGTGCCCATTAAGCTGCCACTCCCCATTCATCCCTCTCCCCATATGAATTTTTACATATTTTCTGAGTTTTGATCCATTGTAGTCACTATTCTTGTTAGTGTTCAAATAATTCCATATTTGACAAGTGGGAGTCATGTCCTTTCAAGTTGGTCCTGTGTCCTTTTGGCATGACCCTTTTAATCTTTGATAGCTTATTTGCTTTATCTCATGACGGGATGTACAAGGTTCATATTGTCCATTCTTTACTCCAGACTTGAAATGAGTTATTCCTCCAAGGAGCTCTTGATGCCTTCTAGTGGGAAAATTGGATACCAGAATATGGATGCCAAGGGTATTTACTGTTACTGGGATTTAATTAGTTCTAGGACTTTTCAGTGAAAAGAGCTAGGATATATGAATATTTTCAGTAAGTGAAGGGGCTTTTAATTAATTAATTTAATTGTATACTTTTATCTCTTATCTTGAAAATCTTGGATCCTAATAACATTAACCCATTTCATATTTGATAGCTTCAAAATAGCAATACTACTATTACTACCAACAAATAGATTACTTAATGCAGCCTAATATTTTTTAATGGCTCTTTTGGTTCATCAGATATATTCCACTAGGAATGTACAGTCTAAAGAGTATGTTTTAATGTCACTTGAAATAATTATTTTCCCTGTGTAGTTACGATATATCATTAGGATTTCCTTATATTTTAATACTCACAATTGACTTAATCAAATCTAAATCTATTCAATTTCTCTTTTCTCTTCCTAAAAGAGGATCCTTCTTGGAAAATTTTAATCCCAGTTAATTTCCCATTGTAAATAATTTTGTTTTCACTTTGTTTTGATGTTTCCTAAATTAGTAATGATTATTGCATTTTGCCTAATTAAAGGCATCATTGACTGTAAGAAGCACCATTATTTTATCTACTTCAAAAAAAGAAAAAAATGACGTCAATTTAACTATGACACATCAACATATAAGATGCATCCCGATTTCAGAAATGTTGAAGAGAGTTTTAAAAGTGCATCATATAATCAATTAAATGTGATATTATTATTATTGCTGTTTGATAAAGTCAATCCTTGTTTAGTTTTACCCATCTGCTTACCATTTTCTTTGCTCTCAATTGTCTCTTTGTGGGGTTTTTTTGACGGTTTTTTTTAATTAAGGATATTATGGGGGTACAAACATTTTGGTTGCATGAAATGCATTTGCCTTGCTCAAGCCAGGGCCACGAGTGTGTGGCTTCCCCCATACAGTGCGCCTCAACTCCATTAGCTGTGGATTTACCCCCAACCCGCTCTACCCCAACCCTCCTACGCCCCACCTGACCGACACCCAGTGAATATTACTACCATGTGTTTGCTCTCAATTGTTAAACCTCACTCCTTCCTGTTGAGTTAAAATTGCTCCTTTCTGAAGTGTGAGTGAGGCAACGTGTGTGCAAGAGTTTTATACTGAGCAGTGCAGAACTTTGCCAAAGGAAATTAAAGAAGACCTAAGTAAATGGATTGGAAGACTCAGGGTGTTATTGTTAGTCCACTGGTTCTTCCCAAAATGATCATCACAGCTCACTGCAAGTTTAGAGGTTTCTTATAAAGTTAAATATATATTTACCACATGTTCTAGCTATCCCCTCCTAAGAATATTTAATAGGTTCCATCTGGAGTTGCTGTGTTGAGAAACTACAGTAGGGGGCAATGGTGTAAGTGGGGAGACTAGGTGGGGAACTATTCCAATAATCTAGATGAGAGGTACTGGGTACATTAGAACAGCGGTATAGTGGTGGAGGTGGTAAGAAATGGTCATATTCTGAATATAATTTGATGGTAGATCCAACAGACTTTTGCTGATAGATTAGATGTGTAGTTTAAATGTTTTTACCCCCATATTATTAATATTATGTATTCTGAACTTTTTTAAAAAAGAAAATTAATAAATTGAAAATAATAAAAATAAAAAGATGAAAGGAATCAAAGGTATTGCCAAGCTGTTTGGCCTGAAAAAAGCAGACCTTGAAAAGCAGAGCTATTACCTCCTAAAATGGGGAAAGGCTATAGGAGGGGCAGGTTTAAGTATGGAGGTTTAAGGATGTGAAAAATCAAGAGCTGAGTTTTGGTGGCTCACGCCTGCAATCCTAGCACTCTGGGAGGCCGAGGCGGGAGGATCGTTTGAGCTCATGAGTTCGAGACCAGCCTGAGCAAGAGAAAGACCCCCGGTCTCTACTAAAAATAGAAAGAAATTAGCAGGACAACTAAAAATATATAGAAAAAATTAGCCGGGCGTGGTGGCACATGCCTATAGTCCCAGCTACTTGGGAGGCTGAGGCAGAAGGATCACCTGAGCCCAGGAGTTTGAGGTTGCTGTGAGCTAGGCTGACGCCATGGCACTCTAGCCCGGGCAACAGAGTGAGACTCTGTCTCAAAACAAAACAAAAAATAAGAGTTCAGTTTTGAATATCTTAAGTTTGAAGTAAGTAACCTGCATCTAAATGGAAATGGCAAGTACACATTTGGATACACAAGTATTAACTTCATGTGAGAGACTGAAACTGGACTTGTAAACTGTGCTTCAGTTTCTAAATGTGTAAAGTATGGAGGATTTTAGAACCTGCCTCATGGAGTTTTGCATTAAATGAGACCACATATGAAAAATATTTGCCTGGCACATAAGAAGCATTCAATAAATGATAGCTATTATTATAAAACTGGAAAAGTCGAGGCCAGACTTCGAAGAGTCTTGGATCCGTGTCTAAGAAACTGAACTTTGTTCTGAAAACAGCAGTAAACCAACAAAGGTTGTTGAGCAGGAAAGTAACGTTATCAAAGTGATACTAAACACCGAAACAGGGGGGTCAAAGAAAATGAGTATTGAGAATAGGCTGTTAACGTGATGGCAAAGAAGCCACTGGAAATCTTAGAAAGTGCTATTTCAGTGGTATTGGACTGTCCATGGTGCAAGAATATTAACAAGTAACTTGTAGGGGAGGAATTGGAAGTATAATAGTGAAAAGAGAAAAATAAACAAGTAAAAGATCCATCCATGTCAAATAAAGATACACTACGGTTAAGAAGATTTATGTAATAAAATAAATATAAAAACAACACAAAAAATGAAAAAATTAAAATGGGAAAAAAGAACAACCTATGTGTATTTGAAGACATGGGGAAGAGTCAGTGAAGATAAGATGTTGGAACAAGAGAAGGTAAGTTCGAAGGTCTCCAAGCAGTTAGAATATGGACTTAAGAGTACAAATGGAGAGGTAAGCTTTGAGGAGCTCAACTAACCTAGTAGCTAACCTCTCCAAATTTTTGCCCTGGTAACAAGGCTCTTCAAGGCCCCAAGCTTACCCAGCCATGTAATCTACAACCTGTTCATGTTTTTGTTCTGGAAAGACTGGCTTCCTTACCACTCTTCTCCCCACAGAGCCCTAAAACACCTAGACCTACCTTAACCCATGTTCTCAGGCCTACCTGGAATGGTAACAGCAAACCACTCCCTTGCTTTTATGCAAATCTAACTCTTCATCTAATGTTCATTTCCTCAAGGAAGCCTGCTATTACCATGCCACCCAAAAATATTCTGTCCCTCCTCTGACCTTCAGCACTTGTCTGTACTCCTTGTTTCGTCTTTATGTGCTATCTTTTATTGTTATTCATCTTTAGTATATATCTTTTCTCTCTCCAAGTAGATTATAAGCTCCTCAAGGGCCTTATTCATCTTCATATTTGCAGTAATGAGCACATAAGAAGAGTTCAATAACTGGCTGTTGTTGATGATGATTACAACAAATTGAATTGAGGAATAATGTCATCAAGCTATGGCAGCCTGGTGAGTCACCCTTATCATGGTAGAGAGAGACTTATCAAGGAAATAGAAGTAGTCACATTAGCCTGACAGGGCACTCTCCCCCAGGGTTATGCTAAAGTCATAGTACTTCTTTTTTTCCATGTTGGTGCTCCCAGATAGCTATTTGAACATATGGCATCCAACTTTTATAACATGCTCTGACTTCTAAACCTTAGGTCATTCAAAGTTATTTGTTTCTCGATGAAAGCTAGGGACACACCTTAGTCCCATGCAAATCACCCTTTGGGATACAAAATTTACTCCAAATAACTTGCTCTACATTCATGATGTGTGGATCCTGATTAATTTCACAAAAGGTTCACATCTCTCTTTATCTTTTCTCTAATTTTCAAGGCCCACTTGTGGTGCACTTGGGTTTGCATTAATATAATCATCAGGGCCAGAAAGCCTAGCTAAGGGTTTGAACTAGAACTGAAAGGCTGTTATAGATAATCATGAGGAGAGTAACGTGATACAAGTGACTTCACAGCAATTTACATTGCCTAGCCCTTAATGATTTATAGCCTAGACTAAGGGCCACCCTAGGAAGACAGCTTCTGAAACACCTTCTAATGTTTGAGTGAATTTTATGTTTGGAGAATCTCTCACCAAATGGGTTTGAGTAAGGCAGAACTTGCCTCTCACCATAGAAGATAAAAAGGCCTTTCCTAATACTTCCTGCAGCTAGGGTGTGGGCACATGACTGCAGACATGACTAATCAGAGGCATGGGACCTAGTGACACATAGAAGCAGAGATGAGGTGAAACTGTACTGGAGACAACAGCATTGCTAGCATCCAGGGCCAGCAATCTGGAGTTCAGGGCTCAATAGCAGCTGTGCAGCAGTGTCTTCACTGTATAGGGTTTGTAACAAGTTTATGGCTGTGCTCTGGCTGCAGAATCACCCTTGTTCCTGTCTATTTTCTGAGTCTAGGTCTCCTGCCTTGCCAGCAATCATATGGATAATGAATGTTCTTCACCCATCCATACATTTTTATTTTAAAAAATTTCAAATCTTCAGGAAGGGTGAAAGATCAGTAAATTCAATTATTTTATACTCTTCATTTTGATTTAACAATTTATTAACATCTTACTTTGCTTACTCTTATATACATATGTACATATACATGTATGTATGTACAGGTATGTCATATATCACATATACCATATATTATATATTTAAAACAACTTGGAGACATCATGAGATTTTATCCCTAAATACTTTAGCACATACCTTCTAAGAACAAGGACAATCTACTACATAACTACAATATCATTATCAAACCCTAAGAAATGTAGCAATCATTCTATAAAATCATCAAATTATAGTACATATTCAAGTTTTCCCAATTGTCCCACAAATTCCTTCTATGTATTCTTTTACCCAGTCTAGGTTCTAATCAAGTTTCGTTGCCTTGATGACATTTAATTGTCATGTCTCTTAACCTAGAACAATCTTTTCCCCTATTTGTTTTTCTTCATAGAGACTTTTTTTTTCAAGAGTTCAGGCTGGTTGTCTTGTAAAATAGAAAATGTCACACTCTGGATGTCTCTGATTATATCCTCATGGTTAAATTTACATTAAACACTCTTGGCAAAATTACTTCATATGCGCTGTTGTGGAGTTGTTATTGTATCAAATTAGCAGGCACATAATGTCATATTGGTGATGCTAAGACTGATTATTTTTAATTAAAGTGATGATGATCAGAGCTCCTACTGTAAAACTACATTGTTCCCTTTGTAATTAGTAAGCAACATGGGATGATACCTTGACATCATACCTTGAATACTTTAAATATCCGTTTGAACAAATTACTTTTCTCTCAACAGTTTTAGCACCCACTGATGATCATTGCTAAGCTAGATTAATTATTACATTGGAGGTAGGAAAATAATGAATTTCTTTTTTCTTTTTTCCTTTTG
>VBSM01003018.1:1625838-1647556 GCA_008086735.1 Cheirogaleus medius | reverse complement strand
GGGTGCTCCTGTATTGGGTGCATAGATATTAAGAATTGTTAAATCTTCTTGTTTTATCTTTCTTTTCAGCAATACTTCTTGAG
This sequence comes from Cheirogaleus medius, assembly GCA_008086735.1. NCBI lineage: Eukaryota > Metazoa > Chordata > Mammalia > Primates > Cheirogaleidae > Cheirogaleus > Cheirogaleus medius. The sequence continues at coordinate 1,647,473 of VBSM01003018.1, read as the reverse complement.
AAGAACCAGGCCCTTCAGATCCTGTTCTACCTTCTGTTCTAGCTGGGAAGAGATTTGTTTTCTTTCAATTGTGCAAAAATCTGTATTATTTGAGGTTTTGCCCTCATTCTCTCTCCTTCCTTGTAGCCCTTGTCAAATTTTTGTTTAGAATCATGGGGAGGAAGGGGACGCCTTTCACCTGAATTATCAATAACCCTATTAAAGAAAGAGAAACCCAGAAGAAATATGAAGACCACTGTTTGTGCACATGAAATAGAATGGAGTGTATACCCAGCTACTTCTTTTAAGAAAGAAACAAGTAAATTAGTTTCACAGAGTAATACTAAAATCAGTTTCCTCCTTGTACAAAACCATGAAGATATTTATATATAATTTATCTTTCTAAGTTGTCATGTGGCAAAAGACCACTTGCTGTGCAGCAGGCTTCTCTTGCTACTTAGGGAGAATTACGTGATTAAATAGAGACCTGAAAAGTTTTGAACAAGCACTGAAGGAGAAAAGGTTTCCTCTTCAAGCCTTAATGAAGTGAGCTCATTCCTCCTCCAACATCAACTTAGCCTGTGTAGTTTGTTTTCTCGTGGGTTAATCACTGACCAGAGCCGCAGTGCGGACCACCAGTTTCCAATAAACCATAAAAGGCCGATCAGCATCCATTGTGCTTTTCTGTAGGGCTTAGCAGACAGCAGCTGAATAAACTTGTTCAAAGTCAGAACAGTCAAGCTGGAGTGCAGAGGCCCAATCGGTGCCTCTGGTGAATCCTGAAAAGCAAATTAATTTATTAGGACATAATTGATAGCATGTGCAAATACACTAGCCAAAGACTCCCCCATGCTAATTTTGGCATAATTAAATATGGGGCAGTTAATGAATAGTGTTCCAGGAAAACATTATGATAAATATCCAATTATTACTTACTGTATCCCATACTTGCTATGTTATATGCAGGCCAATGCCTCTGCTTTCTGGGTTTAGAAAAAATTCAGAGGGAAAGAAAAGACCTAACAAACTGTGATTCCTCTGAATTAATCTTGAAATAAAGGCTGTGGCAAGTGAAATACCCCCAGAAAGAGAATTACTTGAATATGCAGGGAAAGGAGGACATGAAATCTATCAATTATATTTTCATGTAAATGTACATATTCTTTCTTCTGTGGAGATTTTCACAATTTGTGAGTCTATTCAAAGCTTCTGTGCAAGTGATGTCTAAACAAGGGCTTCTCTTTAAAAAAATTCACCTGCCAAGGTAACAACTATACAGCGAGCTGCTGGAATATGGCAGAACAAACCTAAACTGTCAGCTAATGTGCCACTGGCTATATGGGGTCCTCTGGCTCTGGTTACCTTTTGTTTCTTTCCTTTTCCTCAAATTTGCCTTAGAATCTACTGCCAAAAATAGTGCTCCCATGGGTCAGGACCTGAGATTCAACAATCTTTGCAGACTCACAGCATAGTAACAACTCCATCAAGCAGTTTCTGATGTGTCCTTCAGTTACTGCCTCTACAGGTTAAGAAAACAAAACACGAAGAGGGGAAAAAAATGCCTGGTAAAAATAAATAAATAACACCCCCCTAACCAGCTTGGTCAAAGGGGCTTTTGAAGTCACAGCATCAGTATGCATAGGGAATGTCAAATGTCTAAATTGTGCCATTTTTCTCCAAAGGGATCTCTGAAGCACCCTTTGAAGATGGGAGAGAGATCGCCACATCCTCCCCTAACCCCTAAGGCTGATAGGTGAGGGAAAGGCAGACACTTTCATTTCCTACATTCATCAACAAGGATTTTCTTCTGAGCAGTCTCAGATCTGTGGAGAGTTTATTGTCACTTGGAGTTATGTTTCTCTCCCCAAACAGGATCCTCTTCTAACACATTTCAACTGCTTGTCTCCAATTGTGTTGTCAAAGGGCTTCGGCTTTCCAAATTATTTGCTGCTGCTTACTATGTGACATGTTCCTAAAGGCAGAGGTAATAGGAGGCTTACCCCATCTGCTCTGGTCACTTTCTTTTCCCCAGCTGGCATCAGGGTGTCATTTCTATTCTCCACACTCTTGGAGTTTCTGACAGCTAAAGCTGCCAGATAAATGATCATTCTAGATACATTTGTGATGCATGATATGCCACAGAAAGCAACCAACGTTAAAGTGACCCTCAGTATCATTTTAGAAATCAGCAAATGGAGAGGGATGAGGGATAAAAGCCTACCTATCGGGTACAATGGACACTACTCTAGTGATAAACACACTAAAAGCCCTGCTCTACTTCAGCATTATACAATTCATTCATGTAACCAAAACACTTGTACTCCCTTAATATTTGAAATTTAAAAAAAAAAAAAAAAAGAAAATGGGAGTTCATGTGTGTATCCTATATGTGTTTTCTTTCAGGATCCTGATGGTTTTTCTATCAACTTGAGGTTGAGCATCATATAAGTTTAAACCAACAGAGTTTATATTTTCAAGGCCTGTATAATCACCCTGTGGCAGAGGTCTGACTGTACCATTCAGCCATCAGAAAACAGAGAAATATGATAAATGTCCTCCCAAACTAAAACAGCACTTTGGAAAAGGTAAAACAATTTTAATCTGACTAGCAGAGAATCTATTTACATTTTCCAAAGTAATCAAGGCCAAAAATCTAAGGACACTTCAAAGGAAAAAAACCTAGGCATTAAGTGACTTTTAGAAAGAAACCTGGCCCATGGGGGAACTTTTCAATGGAGACCCTGGACCTACTGACCTGGGAGGGAAAGAAGTGTCATCAGGGCAAATCATGAAAAGGTCCAAGACTCACCTGACTCCTGCAAAGCCCAGCTGAAGCCAACACTAGTGTCCAAGGCCCAAGAGGAACCAATGCGAATCATTTGTCTCTGTCACATTATTAGGCAGCTTTCCAGTGGCTACCATATTCTGGGGAGTCTTGCAATGCAGATAGATGCTTTAAACTTGGGTTTTGCGTGTAATTTGCTATTTTAGAGCAGTTTATTTCTCTCACCTGCACACCCCATGGGGACTCACTGATTGCTTTAATTCTAACATTTGGAGTGGAACCCATTCATGAAACTTTCTGGCTGTGTGATTCAAACGAAGCCTTCTCTTTCCTCTTTTTGTTCTCACAAGAAAATCAATTCACTTGAAGAGCCTCTTAATCCCATTTTTGCAATCAACAATTGCCACTTGTATATCGCTCTAATAGATTAAGAAGTGGGATGATGCGGTTGTCTGGTCTAATTCAACCCTATTCAGGTAGCTGCAGCCTGAGGCACTTTGTAGTGCCAAGTGCAGAGCTCGACAGGAAGACTTTTGCTATCATAATTTCCTGTGGAGCTATGCACTGCCCCCACTGTGGAGCCTGAATTACTTTGAATTAGGCCCGACAACCACAGAGAGTCGAAATCCAGCAAGCAACAATAACCAACTCTTTGAGCATGACTTGCATGGGTTATTTTTTTCTTTGCATTAGCAAAGAAAGGAGGAATTTCAAAATGAACATCTATTTAAATGACAGCAACCTGCCATAAATCAAGTGTGAAATAAAAGAGAAAACAGTTGAAGTGAGAGAAGTTGGAGTGGAAGAAAAATTAATCAAAACAGTTTTCAAAAACTTCATAGTTTGAGCCTGTGAAAATTTTCAGGCCTACACTATCACCATGACAACCCATAGCAAGCCCATGTTGGATAACCACATCAGAAAGGGGCTATTTTGTAAGGATGAAGTCCTCACATATTCATCCTAAGTTCAAGTCTCACTTCTGAATGCCTTAAAAAAAATCACAAAAATAAAAATGTAAATGTAGAAAGCTACCCAGGCTTCTTTGGTGCTCTAGGAAAAGGCAGATATAGGCAAATCTTCTTGTGTGATTTTAAAATGATCTTATCATGAAGTCCATTCTAAAACCCCATGCAGGCATCACCTCAGGTAGGCGGTGCTTGAATCCTCAAGGAACTACCACAGAGTGTCAGACCCAAGTGGGAAAGAAACTGCCACACATTAAATCATTAAGCAGATTCCAAGAATTGTCAAAATTGGAAGCATGTGGTTTAAATGCATCATTTTCAAAGATAGCAGTTAAACAAAAAGTTCTAGGTAAGGAAACTGAGATCTCGGTTCTATTTGCTGTAACTCCTTAATTATTACAGATATGGCACCAAAAATGAATTAAATCTAAATAAATATAGGTTTCTCTTCTTAAGAGTTCCAATCCCTATTTCTACTCTTTTACCTTTCTGTGTTCAGAAAATAAAGAGAACAAAGCGGGAGTCCCACTGATTCAAAACTAGCAGAACAGCCAAACAACAGAGCACAACTGTTCTCTCATGCATGACTGGGATTAGGATAAAAGCAGAAAAAGACTTCTGAGAAAAAGAAAACAACAAAAGAAACAGGAGTGCTGACAAAACTTTTTTTTCTTTCTATTGAGGCAAAAGAGAGGGGGGAGAAAAGAGGACTGCTTTAAAAAAGATAGAAGAAGAAAGATTAACAAACAGAAGTGAGGGCTTTCACCTCCTGTTTTACTTTTAGCACAATCTGGTCAGAGAAACAAAACCCAGAAGTAAAGCAGATGATAACCTAAGACACTTTGTCAATTTTCACACTCAGAAAAGAAGCCCTATTGCTACGAGACCTACTTTTATGTTATCAGTTCATTATTCTCTCAGATAGCCAGGATGTGGGACAATATCTCCTGATTGGAATTTCTCCCTGCACAGTTAGGACAGGATGCACGTGAATTCACACATTCTTCCACAGAGGGAAACCAGGGGAAGGCAGGGGAGCTTTTGCATTTGGAAATTGCATTCACAAATTAAACATAATTGTTTAAAAAAGAATGACCCTGAGGTCAACGCCACCAGCGTGGCATCACTGGACAGCTGGAGGGAGGGATTCAAAGCTCCGGCAACTGCAAACTTTGATTCAGAGCTCCTCATAAAGGCTTTCACATCAGTCATATTCCACTGTGACTGCCCCAGGCCCGCTCTCCAAGCGTTCTTATAGATCCCATTAGACACTAATGATTAGCAGTCTAAGTAGAACACCCGTTTTTGCAAGTTTTGACGTACATCTGGAAGATTCTACCACATCTTAAAACAGGAATCATATTCTTACTCTACTACTATTAACCATGTTGATTTTTTAAAAATTCTTTCAGCTCCCATAGTGTAATCTTGTTCTTCAAACATATATTTCAATCATGAAACAGCCAACAGACATAATGCCTGCTCCTGGGATGCTTAAATAAACTACCCTCACAGAATCTGGAAATTGACTAGAAGAGTTATGTTTGAGTAGGAGCTTCTTTTGTCAGAAGAAATGCCTTTTATGTACATGGAAGGGCTTCAGAACAAATATTGGGATGCCACAGTTGACAATATGAAATTATTTTTAGATGTCTAATATAGTATTTTCTCACACTTCTCCCTCTACTGCATCCCAGAAAAATAACTCACTAAATCTATAAATAGTTTAGGTACTTCACAGAACATCTACTGAGCACCTACTGTGTGCCAGATATGCATGTACATCCTCTTTGATATGATCCCCCCAATAACACTATGAAGTCCACATCAGTATGCCCATTTTTCAGTATACTATGCCATGCTGCTTTCCTTCATTAATTCATTCAACAAACACTGAGTTAGCATCTACTATGTTCCAGGTAGTATAAGTCGTTAAAGATAAAATGATGGCAATATAGACACAGTCTCTATCTCCTGGAGCTTACAATATAGTTGGGAAATCAGATATTAAACAAATTATGACATGAATAATCATTTAGTTATCATTGTGCTAAGTGCTACAGAGAATAAGCAGGGCACTGTGAGAGTTAAGTAGACCTGGACCCCTAACTTAGTCTATGGTGAGGAATGAGGAGACAAAAGAGGAGGAGTGGCAAGAGCTCTTAAGGAGAAGGAAAGGCAAGTATGAATGGAAAGAAACATGCATTTAAGAAACTATAAGGACAAGAGTGGGGCTGGAGTATAGAGAGGTAGGCCAAGATTGCTGGAAGATAAGCTGGATGGTGGCTGATCATACAGGGCCTAATTTTCAGGTCATTTAAAGATTTTTCATTTTAAGTTTAATGTGGGGATTTGGAATGGCTTGAAGCAGGTGAGTAATGTAATTAGATTGCTGCTGTTCTCTCCGACTGCTGTTTGGAGAATGGAATGGAGCAGACAAGCAGGGCTGACATGTACAGTTGTACAGGCTGTTGATGCACAATGGGGCCTTACTGAGGAGCAAGTGGAGGCTGCAATTCAGCCTGAGCATTTCTTGTTGAGCCATAAGCCCAGGATCTGAGGTTTGTCTGCTCATAGGGGGTTGCTTTTTCTAACTCAGACAAAGGCATACTATAGGTTAATAGTGACTCTGGGGGCAAGAGTGAAAGGAAGGAGATGAAAGAGAAGGCTGTTGACATATTCCAAGTGATAACAAAGCAATTGCTTTGGGCCAGATTATCAACAGAAGCTATGCTAAAAGTGTTAAGTTGAAACATTCATGAAGACCTGAATATTTTCAAAATGCCAAAGTATTGACCAAGAGACTCCTGCTTGTAAGGCAGAAGTGTTACTTTACAGTGCAGAGATCAGAATGTTCCCACATGATCTCAGTGATCCATCAACGTTAGCATCTCTGATGGTTAGACAAACAGACATTATGTACCTCCTGATGGGAAGCAATATGAGCATACAACTTTAGGTAAGAGGATTGTATACGTTTGTTAGGGTTGCAATAACAAAATACTACAGATTGGATTTTTTAAACAACCAAAATGATTTTCTCACAGTTCTGGAGGCTAAAAGTCTGAGATCAAGGTGTTGGCAGGGTTGATGTTTTTGGAGGCTTCACTCTTTGGCTTGCAGATCGCCACTTTGTCACTATGCCCTCACATGGCCTTTTCTCTGTGCGTGTGCATGCCTGGTGTCTCCCTGTATGTCCTAATCACCTCTTTTTATAAGGACAGCAGTCAGATTGGATTAGGGCCCACCCTAAAGGCCTCATTTTAAATTAATCACCTCTTCAAAGGCCCTATCTGCAAATACAGTCACATTCTGAGGTACTAGGAATTAGGACTTCAACATATGAATTTGGGGGGAATACAATTTAGTCCATAATGAAGATTCCTTCCTAAAAGATTTAACCTTAATCCAATTGATCTTTTTAGATCTAACTTCCAGCATACAGGAAATGCCAAGGCTAGACGATGAAGTTAAAAAGCACCACAAAACAGCCATCAGAAAGTCCAGAAAAGTGAGACATTCTATAGGACAACTGGCTAGCTCTTTTCAAAAATTCAATGTTCAAAAACATTGGGGGTAGTTGGGGGGCTAATGTTCTAGAGTCAAAAAAATTACAAATGCAATAATGGTCCTTGATGAAATATTCCTAGTTAGATCACAGGTCAATGATGTTTTGGGGACAATTGAAGAAACTTGAATATGAACTGAGTATTAGATGTCATTATGAAATTATTCGTCATTTGTTAGATGTGATAGTGCTATTGTGGTTATGTATGAAAATACTTTTAATTTTTAAAAACTCATATTGAGGTATTATGTTGGTAATTTACTTTAAAATACAAAAAATGTAGTAAATATTCAAAAAATTAAAAATGATTAAATCTAGTGATAGTGTTCATGACAATATTCTATCTTTCTGTGTGCATGAAAGTTGTTATAAAAAAACATTAAACATGAAATTTGCCCCAAATGGGAAAAAGAAAGAAGTACTGGTAGGAGGGAATGATGACTTGGGCTGGGATGACAGTGGGGATAGAAAGAAGTGGATACATTCAAGTGGTGGAATGGGTGAAGAAAATGGGCAGAATTTGGTGACTTAACTGGATGTGGATGGTAAGAGAGAAGAAAATGTCAAGGCTGCCTCCCAGGTTCCTGGCTAGGCAACTGAATGGACAGTGACATCTTTTACTGAGATGGATAAGACAGGGGAAGGGATTGGTTTGGGATTGAAGATGAATCCAGTTGAGAACATGTTAAGTTCAAAGTACCTTTGAGATGCAAGTAGATATATCCATTCTAAAGGTCAGAGATGTCTGAGCTGCAGATAGAAATGTGACAATCATCACCATTAAAAAATTAATAGATAAATTTAATGATAGATACATGGGTATTTGATACACTATTGTATTTTTATGTATAGATATAGCCAGTAATCACAGCAGAATGGGTGAGGGAACTGCCTAGGGAGAGAGTATAGAATGAGGAGAAAAATAATAATTGAAAAATAGAAAAAAATAAAAATTTCCACTATTAGCTAAGTAGAGGAACTCATGGTCAATTTGACCCATATTTATTGAGAACCTATTATGTGTTAGATACTGGGTTTATAAAGCTGAATAAAACACTGTATTTGCCTTTAAGCAACTCAATGTCTAGTTCAGGAAAAGATGTGAACAATCTGAGAATGCATAGAATGTGCTAAGAACTATGTGTTAAGGACACCTGGGAATATAATTAATTCTGCAGAGAGGAATCTTAAAAACTAGAAATTCCCAATCAAAAATATATTATATCTAGTTATTTGAAAGTACTACATTTGGAGCTGATTTTTAATAAATAAATTCATAAAATGCTATTAAAATAGCTCCTTAAAAATACTTCCACTGAAATATGAATAAGTGGAGTTTTCATTCTTACCATAACTGTCATTAGTAAACCTAAAAGAAAAACACAAATTTATCAATCTATGCAATAAATGAAAGGACTCAAAGGAAGCCAATCTGTTCGCCTTATGAGAAATATTTCAAATCAGCACATTCAAAAAGCATTTATGGAGTAATCGTCACATGTCAAACACTTTCTTGGTCACTTTTCCACACATTATCTCATTAACTCCACAAAACAACTCATCCAAGAGGTTGTAATCCTTATTTTGCCACAGGCATTGAGGCTATGAGAGGTTTTCCCAGGGCAAAAGCCAGCTGGTGTCCACAGTTGTATGAAGACTCTTGGTACCATATTTGACTTACAATAGAGAAGTATGCTACTTAAAGAAAATTCAGAACTACTCTTTTTAAGGAAAGAATAACTTATTTTGTCATTGATCATCCCCTAAGTTCCCCATTTTGTAAAGTTTGGGTTTTTATACAGCAGGTTTCTTTTAAGAAACAGCCACTTATATTTTAGAAGGCTTTCAGAAAGGAAATTGTCCTCAGAAATTGCTCCTTCCCACTAAAGCTACATGATTAAATAACCCAACACAACTCTTGTTATGGAAAATGGTGGTGCCAGCAGTGCACGAATTACATATTCAATAAATGTATTTTAAATTTTCCCCTAGTTTTCCAAAATAATTAGCTACTTACTGTGTTATGATTTGTGGAATATTGACCTTTTAAAAACTATATATATATATAGCCACCTCATGGGCTACGCTTATACTTTAAAGGGCACCATTTTAATGCTTTCATGAATCAGAATTCATGTAACACCATTAAATTCTCTAACCCTTTAAAAATGCCAGGTAATAATAAGCTTTAAGGAATGAGCTATTTTCTTTCCTTTAGGTAATCAAATAACAGTCAAAAGCAGTCTCTGTGGAGTTAGAAGGAGAGCAGCATTCACAGAGACGAACACTAGTGTGGATATATTCCTTCTTGATGATGGAGATTTTCTTAAGTGGCTATCTTGGATTCCACCAGTTTTATCCATAGAGCATCGCAAAGAAAAAGACAGGTATTTTTAAGACTAGACAAAACAACAAAAACAAAAACAGATCTAATCATAACTGCCTAAGAGTAGAGTTCAACTTGCTTTTTAATATTTTTCAGAAATGTAGTGCTTCTTCATGCACTTTGGAGATTTCTCATTTTTTTTTAATTTCAAAATATTAAGGGAGAATACAAACGTTTTTGTTACATAGATACCTTTTATAATGCTTAAGTCGGGGCTTTTAGTGTGCCCATCACCCGAATAGTGTTTATTGTACCTGATAGGTAGATTTTGACCTCCCCCTCCTCCCCTCTTTCCCCTTCTTGACTTCCTATGACCTGTACATCTCTTTGTGCCCATGTGTGCCCATCGATTATCTCCCAATTATTAGAGAGTACATGTGGTGTTTGTTTTTCCATTCCTGGAGATTTCTCGTTTCTTTAAACAACTTGAGGTTTCTTTCTTTTCTTTTTTTGTGGAACAAATCATCACACTTTATTATTTCTTGTGAACAAAATATTTTCCAGAGGGGAGCATTGTAAGTATCAATATTGGAATGAGTGATAAGTTCTCAGAAATGTCTTCAAGTCATTGAAGATTATCTATAAGCCATTGGTCACGGGAAAACATAATTTTTGAAGAACTCTCTCGCCCCATGAAAGTGACCTAATATGAATGAATAAAATATATTTCTCTAGTTGAATTAAAAATAAGTACATCTCTATTGCTGAATTCTAATAATCTTATTCACTCTTTAAAATTTTACATACAGTAGAATTACCAGCGTTCTTTTGAACTTGCTACTTTCTCAAAATTCACATTGCTATCCCAATAACACTCTTAAAGTCTTAACCATAATAACTTTATAAATCCTCTTCTTTCAATATGTCTCTTAAAGTCTCCTTTTTAAATGCCTTCTTTTAAAATAACCATCTTTGGACTATTTTATGATGCAGGGTTTTATTTGTGTATGTTGGTTGCTTCAAGCCACTTCACATAATGTTGGTTCTATGATCAATGTGGGCAAGAATGATGATAAGACAGTGCCAGGGTGAAAAATGCCAGTCATGTTGAAACCCAGGCCCTTTAAGGATGGAAGGGAGAACCAGTAAGCAACCATGCTTCAAGCTGAGTAAAAGCCAAACAAACACACATTGGATGGAAACCAACAGTAACAACAGAATCATTATGGCTTTGCCGACCACTGTGGTGTTTAGCTCTATTTTAATACTTTTCTACACTTCGCCCTCTCTCTCCTCTCAGGGTGCAGCAAATCACTTCCTCGTTAATGATGCACGTGTGTACCTTATGTTGGCTGTGTCTGTATTACAGTCAAGGTCACTTCCAGCACACTGGCACAGGCTGGCTCTCCACTCTCTTTGTTGTTCTTGTTACCTGCTAAAGAACTCAGACTACTAATGGTAGTACCCAAATTCATGAGTTGTCTTCATATGCTGCTTTTGAAGTCTTTTCTAAAGTCTAATGTTTTTCTGTCTGGAGCCTAGAAGACATTGACCTAATAAAATATTAGAATTATTTGTAACAGATTTAAACATTTTTTCTTCTGCGTGGCTGAGCCAAAGTCACTTACACTACACAAAAGTTAAGCATGCTTCCATCACCACTTTGAGGACAGTAAAACCTCTTCCATTTCCACATCCATAGGAACTACCCACCCCAACGTTCTCGCACACACAGGAGGGAAAAGTCTGTCCAGGAACTCTGTGAAGTCAGTGTTCATCATGGAACGAGTATTCGGGGTGATTAGACCACATGAGCATTTCCACGAAGTGGACATTTTTATTTAATGCTTCGCTGTCCTTCATTTCTTCTTCAGTGAGAGAAAAGTCAAAGATCTGACTGTTTACTTTGATCCTTTCAGGATTAAAGCTTTTAAGAATGACAACCACTCCTTGCTGGATGTTGAAACACAAAACAACTTGAGCTGATGTCTTATTATACTTTTTTCCCCAATGAGTTTAGAACTTCATCCTTTAACAAAGGTTGAGAAGACATATTCACCCAGGTTGGATTCCTAGAGGTCCCCAAATGGCTATATGAAATAATGACAATCTCATGTTGTTGGCAAAATTTCAAGACTTTTGGCTGGGTGGAATATGGGTGGCACTGAACCTGTCTGCTGACTGGCTTGTGTTTAAGCTCTTGCTTGTCTAGAATGAGCTCCAGCTGCCTGTGGTTAAAATTGGATACTCTGAGGGATTTCACCAATCCAGCATCTTTGCAAACTTCCAAAGCCAGAGTGTAATTTCACAGCTTGGGGTTTGTAATGGTATAGGCAGGAAACAAATGCCAGAGGCCAGTTAGTAACTTATGTTTTCTCATCTTCTCACAAGTGCAGGATTTCAGCGCTGCTCTAATTTGATTCCCAAAGACACCTGAACATGAGTCCTAAGTTTCTACTTCCCAAGTGGGGTACAGATTTGACTTGTGATATAACCATTTGCCATTCTCATCTCTAGGATAGATTTCAACTCCTGGCTTTCTACAGTAGAGATATCCTCCCTCCGCACCTTTCCTTCTGCTATCTTCTCCCTGATGGCCTCCCCAACTTCATGCTCATTTTGGTAGCTATAGGCCCCATCAACATGTCAGTACCCAGTATCTATGACAACCTTCACCAATGTTGCACAGGTCCCCTTAGGGGTCAGTTTAGGTTCTGAGTAGGTACCAAGTTCAATGATGGGAATGCTGTTTCTATCACTTAAATGTATGGTTTGGTTTCAGTACACTGTCCTCCATCATCACCAATATTTCTCCCTCCACCCTCCTCACAGCCTTCCTATTCAACATATTAGCATCTTCCTGAATGCTGGGAACAGAGGAAAATTTACCAGGAAGCTAACGTAGTTTGAGCTTCATCAAACTAATGTAGTTTGAGTTTCCTCCACCACTGGGAGGGGTCCTAGCAATGTGTTTCCGCGGTCATGTGTTACAGTAAAACTTGCAAAGGTAGGTATTTTTGCATTATTTTTATTAGAGAGCACCCTCCTCTCTCCAGAATTATAAATACTTTAGGCACTAAACAACCTGGCTTTATCCTGGGTCAGGAAACTCTGCTAATAAACACTCATCCAGGTTGCACAAATGCCCATGCTCTGACAGTCTTTTCTAAGTCAGATAAACAGAGGTCAAGTAAAGCCATAAAAGACCTTCTTTATAGGATTTTAAATCTACAACAGAACCTTGGAAAATAATGCTCAGAAGAAATAATCTATAATGGTTCCACATTTTCTTAAATGCTCCAATAGCCCCACTATGAATTGGATTGAAAAAGCCATATGTAACTCTGACTTCCGATAGTGTTAAGCTCCTAACTTTTTTCAGAAGAAAATAGAACATTTTTCTCTAAGGCTGAAAAATATACCACCAGGATGGAGCACATTTTCCACCAGCCCACAAACTGGGCTCCCTTCTCCAAGAACAGGGTCCTTTCCTGTGATTGACTTCGCACTGTTCTACCCAGAGATGCTAGGATGCACAGGAGTGAAGAAAGGAAATTCCACAGCTGCTGAGCGTTTGCTTTTCTAAACTTCTGTTTTGAAGGAAATGACACTCTTTCCAGAAAGGAACGTGAGTAGTTCATGACATGAATTCCAACTTAGATATAAGATTGAAAGGGAGATAAGCATTCTTTCTGCCCTGATTTTATTGCCTTTCAATAGAAGGAGGGATCAGGGAGGCACCACCTGACATTTATTTGAATACATTGTGAGGAACATTTTTCCAGGAGTTTTCCCATTCACCACCTTTGCCACTTTGCAACACACGGACATAGACACACACACACACACACAGATTCACAATTATTATTTTTCTGACTGTAAGTATCAGATCATTAATGAAGAAATTCAGTACCTATCACAGTAAACAGAAATCATACAATGTTTATAGAAAGAAATGAAAGCCTGACTATTTGAGGTGATAGCTGACTATGTATCTCTTTATTAGTGTATATTTTTCAACTCATACACACACACACACACACACACACACACCCTTCTCAGCTATCTATTGTTACAACTAAGCCTTTAAGTGCCAACTGGCCTGGGCCCTGGGGATTCATATATCCCAGCTGTCCAGTTCAGATCCCAAGTCCTAGAACATTTCCAACTGGGAGGCCTTTTTCTGGAATGTGGCCAAGATTCTTCAAGTTCTTGGCTACATCTTGTGTCTCATATATTATTTCTTAAGAGTTTTAAAATACAATGTAAAGTCACAACAGAAAAAAATGTCATGAGTTCACCAAGCTTTAATAGAAATACTCTTAAGTATGAAACATTACCAACATGTCCAATTTCACAGTATTACCTGTATAATCTTGGCTTTTCAGTATATTTTTCCTGCTCCTGCAGTGGTAGGAAAACATTTTTAAAGGGACAGTGGAGAGACGGAAAAATGTCTGCCAAATATATATCCCACCAATCACATTGCAATGACCCAAGCATAGAGATGGAACCAATTAGCCTCTTCTTCCTCATGGGGGGGAGCATGCTAGTCAGTCTCCACCTCACAGCAGTTCACTTTACTCTGATTTCTGTTCAAGCAGTTAGGCAATGACACCCATGACATTCTTTACATCATTCCAACAGCAGGCAGTCCATAAATTTTGTCATTATGATAGTTTGCTTTAAAGGTACTCTGGAACAACAGCCTCTTTCTGGCTCTAGGGCCCAAATGACAATTCTCCCTGGGTACTGTGCTAGGTACTGAATTTATGTTATTAAGTATCTCATATTTATAACCAGAAAAAAAATGAGGCCAGGAGTTTTAGACCAGCCTGAGCAACATAGCAAGATCCCTATTTCTAAAAAAATTTTTAAAAAAATTAGCTGGGCACAGTGGCTTCAGGGTAAATTACCAACAGATAGTTGAATACATGGTCCTGAAATTCAATATACATGATGAAGACACAGATTTGAAGGAGAATTATCAGTTGTAGGAGCAGGAAAGATTATCCTAAGAGAGTGTGTAGAATGAGAAGAGACCCAAACAGATCCCTGAGAAGCACAGACATTTAGGGGACAGCCAGAGGAAGAGGACTATGCAAAGACAAGAAAGAAGAAAAGATGAAGGAAGAAACCCAGAAAGAGTGGTATCATAGAAGCCAAGGGAAAGAGAATTTCCAGAAGCAAGCAATCAGGGTTCATTGATGCTGCAGAGAGGTCAAGTAAGATGCAGATAAAAAATGTTCACAGCATTTACCAACAATGAGGCTGTCTGTGACCTTAGTGAGAGCATCTCCAGTGGAGTTCTCAGAGGTAAAGAAAAGTAGATCAAGGGTGAGACAACTTTCAGGAGGTTTGGTTGTGAATGGGAAGAAAGATAAGGCAATAGTTGGAAGGGACACCCCGAGTCCATAAAATTTTGGTTGTTGATTGGTTTGTTTTTAAAGACTTGAATGACTTGGGCATGTGTTGATGCTGCTGGTAAGAAGCCAGTAGAAACAGAAAGGTAGAAGACACTTGCAATAGGTGAGTGAATGAGAAGATGAAGAAAATGGGAGTCAGACAAGTAAAGAAATTAACTTTAGAAGGGAAGAGAGACACTGCTCTACCATCACAGGAGGAAAGGAATAGATGATGGGGAAAACACGGGTATCTAGTCAAAACACTTATTTCTCACAGTTCTGGAGGCTGAGAAGTCCAAGGTCAAGGCTGGAAGATTTGGTGTCTGGTGAGGGCTCACTTCTCAGTTTGCAAATACCTGTCTTCTCATGATGTCTTCACATTGTCTTTCCTTGGTGTGTGCACATGAAGAGAAAGATTGCATATCTCTTTCTCTTTTATTATGGCACTAATCTCATCATGGGGGCTCCACCCACATGACCTCATCTAAACCTAATTACCTGCCAAAGGCCCCATCTCCAAATACCATTACATTGAGGATTAGAGCATCAAAATATGAACTTTGGGGGATGAAACATTCAGTCCATAGTATAGAGGAGGAAAAATATCTTTTCCGCACCTATGCTAGGTTCACGGCTGAGGCCCTTGTAACAAAAGATAGATTAACAAAAGAAAAGCATAAAACTTTATTTAATATAAATTTTATATAACATGGGAGTCTTCCTAAGGAGATGAAGCCCCAAAGAAACAGTTAAACTTGTGTATTTTTATGCTAGATTTGATGAAGAAGTGGATAGTCATGGAGAGACAGAAAGAAGGTATGATTTAATGGTAATCAACTGTAGGAGACTTAGCAAGGCCTGTTGGTTCAGATTCTTCTCTGTGACCCTTCATCTTCAGAGTTAAGGATATTCCTTTCCTCTGGGTATAGGGAAGGCACCTCTCACGTGAGAATCTTAAGACCTGCTTCAGGGGAAGACCAGAAAATCCTTCCTAAGTTTTATGACTTTCTTCAAGGGAGAAAGGCAGGGGAAGGTCAGAGAAATCTTGCTTCTGTGGTTTTCTCCAATTCCAAGGTGCCATATTTCAGGGTAGCATATTCTGAGCCTCATAATTTACAACAGGTAAATTTATAGGCTGGAAAGGAGGAATTGAAGGAGTTTTCGTATGATAATTTCCATTTTCTCTGACGTAGGTTCATCTGCCAAGAGTGAGAAAAGAAGAAAACAGTTAGAAGGTTTAAGAAGAGTAGAGAAATTTTGAAATAACAGCTATGGCAAATATAAGAACTAAAAAAAGCATAAAAATTTCTTAAAATTATTGAGGATCTAGGTGAGGTTGGAATCCTTAAAATTGTAATTTGCTAATCTGGAACAGTCTGTGATTTCCTCCACTATCCCACAAAAGCCATAGTATAAAAGCAGACATGCTGAACAGTTGCAATGCTCTAAAGTTTGTACTTGGCCAGGTGTGTGGGAGAGAGGAACCAAGGGCCTAAGAAGTTAAAGATGTTGGCAAGAGAGTTGTTGAAGTAATCAATGATGAAAATGAGCTGGATAGGAAGAGAAAAAATAGTAGATACTAAAAAGAAAGAGGAAGGGACAAAAGACTCAAAGACCAGTGATAAAGAAAACCAGATATAGTGAGAAGTCTGGAAAATAGGCAGTTCTGGGTGATGACATGCATAGCATGGCTATGGGAGTAGATGGTTGAAGTGGGCTGGAGGTAAAGAGCCCTGAAGTTTAAGAGGTCAAAGTAGTGCTGGATTATCTATGTCAGTGATGACATTCCCTGCAGGAGGATGGCAGGACTTAGGATAGAAAAGTCTCTAAGCAAAGTCTCTGCTGAATGAAAGAGAGGAGGACGTTGTGAGCATCGGCAGTGAAGTAAAGCAACATCTTTCTCACCTTATTCCAGAATGGGTAAAACATAGGTAAGAATAATAGCTAATATTTATTTATCTCTCCCTATGTGCCAAGAACTCTTCTCTAAGCATTTCACATATATCATTTCATTTGATCCTCACAACAACCTTATGAGGTAGGCCCTAGTATCATCTCCCTCAGTTTTACAAATGTGAGAAATGAAGAACAGAGAGATTAAATAGCTTTTCTAGGATTACCCAGTTAGTACGTGGCAAAGCTAGGACTTGACCTCAAGCAGTCTGGCTCCAAAGTCTGTACCAATGACCATCACAATAATAGTAGAGCTGCTGTTTATTGAGCATTGGTATGTACCACACATGTGCTATGCATGCTACATACATTATCTCATTCAACCATGACAATGGCACTACCAGATAGCTACTATTATTTCCCCCACTTTATAGATGAGGAAAATGAAGCTCAGAATCAGGACATGATTCTACCATACTACCTCCAATAACATGTTTTCTATAGGAAAATTAGCCTGGATTTTTCCTTTTTAATTTACAGCACCTATTCCAGGAACATAACACTCATCTAATTCAAGTACTTGGATATTACATCTGCATTGGAGATATTTCTAATTTGCCTTTCAAGTAGTGTTCTTTAAGTGGCTGATCAGTAAAGAAAATTATGTTACCTGATTAAGAGAGCAAAAGAGGAGGAAATGGGCTTTAATGGTAGAACAATGGCTAACAATGTTATAGTTGTGTAGTACTTTAATGTTTTACAAAGGACTTTAACATATACTATTTTATTTGATCCTCCCCAAAGAAGAGTTTCCTGAATACAAAAGTTCTAAAACCCTAGAATACAATACCTAAGGAAAACCCCACCTTGGGAGGCTTGCTGTTATTATTTTATAAGGTACAAACAGCTATCATATCTGCAAGGGTGAAAAACAGTTAGTTCTCTCTGGAGACAGAGGGATGGTCTAGTCTAGAGTAGACTCTACATCATTAGATGTCTTCAAAACTTTGTAAAAATAAATAAATGGGACCTGATCAAATTAAAAAGCTTCTGCACAGCCAAGGAAATTATCATGAGAGCAAACAAACAACCTACAGAATGGGAAAAAATATTTGCATGCTACACATCTGATAAAGGGCTGATAATTAGAATCTGTATAGAACTCAGGAAAATTAACAAGAAAAAATCAAACAATCCCATAAAAAGTGGGCAAAGGACATGAACAGAAACTTTTCAAAAGAAGACAGACTAATGGCCAAAAAACATATGAAAAATTGTTCAACATCTCTAATCATCAGGGAAATGCGAATCAAAACCATAATGAGATATCACTTAACTCCAGTGAGAATGGCTTTTAACAAAAAGTCCCAAAACAGGAACACTCATACACTGCTGGTGGAACTGTAAACTAGTACAACCTCTATGGAAATTAATATGGAGATACCTCAAAGACCTAAAAGTAGACCTACCATTTGATCCAGCAATTCCACTACTAGGTATTTACCCAAAGGAAAAAGACATTCTATAATAAAGACATCTGCCCTTGAATGTTCATAGCACTACAATTCACAATTGCAAAGATGTGGAAACAAATCAAGTGACCATCAATACATGAGTGGATTAATAAAATATGATATATGTATACCATGGGGTTCTACTCAGCCACAAAAAAATGGTGAACTAATACCTCTTGTATTATCCTTGATGGAGATGAAGCCTATTCTTCAAAGTGAAGTATCATAAGAATGGAAAAACTGGCACCACATGTACTCACCATTAAATTGGTACTAACTGATCAACACTTATGTGCACATATGGAAGTAACATTCATCAGGTGTCAGACAGGTGGGATGGGGGAGGAGGGGATGGGTAAATTCACACCTAATGGAGGCGGTGCAAACTTCCTGGGGGATGGGCACACTTGTAGCTCTGACTTGGGTGGTGCAAAGGCAATTTATGTAACCAAAGTGTTTGTACCCTCATGATATTCTGAATTTCAAAAAATTTTTAAAAAACATTGAACTCATAACCATATTCTAAGGCAGATTTCTAATCTTTTGGGCAACAGTGTACCCTATTTTCAATCTCACCCTGGGTCCTAAAGGTATTATTAGGGCATCTTTTTTATAACAATAATTAAAGCCAATTTTATTTTGAAAATGTGAAAGTTATTTAAGATTACTGGAGCTGTCTAATGTTTCATAAAGCAAGAGTTGGGACTTGTGCTGGAATCTCAGTCCTATATCTAATAACATTATCAACTGACAATTGTGAGCACAGACAGATTAAAATGAGAAAAGTAACTTATTCAACAATCATTTACTAAGTACCCATTATGCACAAGTCACTGTGCTAAGTACTGAAGTTCTCATAGATCCCTGTGTTAATCAGGGTAGACTAACTTCTGTAGATGTAACAAATAATCCCCAAATCTCAATGACTTAGTACAATAAAAGTTTATTTCTCTTTTGTGAAAAATCCAATTCAGATATTCCTAGCAGCTCTCATAGGCAGCTCTTTTCTGAATGGAGACTCAGGGATTCAGCCTTCTTGCATCTATTGGTTTCACCATCCTCTAGAGCCTCAGAGTCTTACACCAGCTACTCTACAACTACTTGGCAACAAGGGAAGAGAGGATATGCAAAGCAAGGAACTCCTGGGATGTTTCAGAAGCCAGACCTGGAAGTGACACACAATACTTCTACCTATACTCCATGGACCAGAACTCAGTCACCTAGGCCCAACTTTACTGCAAGGGAGGCTGGAAAATGTAATCTTCCTGTGTGTCCAATTAAAGGAAATGGATTTGGCTAACACCTAGCAAATGTCTGCCTCCATCAAATAATCCTTTGTTTCCCAAACTTCAGTCCTTCCCAAATCACCTTTGTGATGTTTGCTATATGTGATAATCAGCTGTATTAATATTTAATTAGTATGTTCCTGTTTTATATTTAAATATTTTTAAAAGGAAACTTGGTCCCTATAGTAAGTGAAAAAGCAGTATTTCTTCCCATAAATAGAATGTAGCCACAAAAATAAATACAACTATAAGACAACATAACATTTTAGCTAAAGACCATTTCCTGCTAGAGGCGCTGAACAGGAGTCTGGCTCTTGTTTTGTTAAAAAGAAAGATGAGCAAGTGTTAGAAAGACAGAGAGATGTTAACTATATGGGAACACCTAACTGAAACTTCCTTCTTATTAGAAGGATTGAAAGAGAATCGGAACACTAAATTACAGGAATTAATGGATGTAATCTTAACATTCTGAATAATCCTTTTTCCTGGGAACTTATTTTTGGTATTTCCTTTTACTAATTACTTGATTGTTACATCATAGAATTTTTTAGAATTGCTTTTTTTACAAATAATGAGATAGACCTAAAGAGGTGAAATAACTTAACCAAGGTCTCACAGTTAATAACCAGCATAGCTCAAAGTACAACAAAAAGCCTACTAATGTTTGATTCATACACATTTATATGAACTATATAGATTATCATGATGCATTTTTTCTATATATATTTAACTCACTGAAAATATGAAGTTGGTCACATTTAGCAAATGCCTGGCCCCTATGAACACATAGTGGCAGAGAAACCAAGGAGGTGTAGTAATATTCTTGGTTAGGTTTGTACAAATCTAGAAAAAAATTGCCAAAGACTACATTAAAAAAGAACCCCTCAGAATAGCCTTGAAATTTCTGGGGAATAAAAGCAATAAAGGGGTATTTACTCTTGCAGCATATAAAATGCATCATAAGTCTATTTACAGTAATTAAGGCAGTATGATACTGGCACATGAATTGACAGTGATGTTGATGAAATGGCATAGAATCTGGAAAAATACATATGAGAATTTCATATTTGATAAAGTTATCATTTCATATCAGTGGGGGATATGCTAATTCTTTAGTAAAAGGTGTTTGGACAACTAGGTAGCCACAGGAAAAATAATTACCATATTTTCATCATCTGTACTTGTATATACATATATGCATGTAAATATATAGAATACCTTTAAGAAGATACATAAGAAATTGATCACAGCATTCGCCTCAACAGAGGGGTGCTAAAGTGGTTGACATACCATATGTATGTATTGTATATAATTATTTAATTAATTAAAACCCAGTGAACATTGTAGAATAATGCTGACAACTTCACAGGACTAAACATCAATAGGTGGCCTGGAAGTTCCACCTTTTTCTGATATTAGTAAAGTTTTGAAAGCATTTTCTATTTTTATTGCCTACTTAGTTTTCATGTCTTTAGTTTTGATGCCCTTGACTCAATTTTGAGACCATAGAGTCTCCCAAAGCAGCCCTCTCCTCTTCCCATTTCAACACTCCCAAACACATACCCCTTCTAGGATCTGGAAGGCCTTAGGCTAGGCCTGAATGAAATCTGGCTGCCAACAATGCAAATTCTAATAACATGAGAATTCATAACAGCCCTCTTCCTGTATTTCTCTAAACTATAAATGTTGCCCAGTGACCCAAGAAAGTATGGCTCCAACATTTTGGAGTATCAAGAAGACAGCTGAACATTTTCCAGAAGAGTAACAAAATTTTTCTAATAAAGTATTGATTTTTCAATGTCTTGACAAACATATCTCAGGATAGATAATCCCTCCTACAAAATATGGTTGTTCTAACCACAGAATGGGAGAAAATTTTCACAAGCTACACATCCGACAAAGGGCTGATAA
>VBSM01003018.1:1600062-1611777 GCA_008086735.1 Cheirogaleus medius | reverse complement strand
ACTGACTGATTTAAACTATGATACTCAAATAGTTGTAGTGTTCACCAGGGATTCTGAGGGGGAGGAGACCCACATCTTAGGGATGTGACATACATTGTTGTGGGGAAGGGATTAGCTCTAACCCTTCTTAGGGAGAGGCAAAGATATACAATGTAACCAAAATGTCAACAACAACAACAAAAAACTTTTATCGGGTGGTGGACTGGTAGGAGGGGGGAGGAGGAGAAAGGTGTAGATGGACATAATGGGTAAGGTGCGCACCACCTGAGGGTTGGGCACGCCTGAAGCTCTGGCACGGCGGGGTGAGGCAGGATGGTAGGGGCAATATATTTATCCCTAACAATACTTATACCCCCATAATAAGAGGAAATTAAAAAATAATAAAATAAAATTAAGTAAAAATATACATACGTACACATAAAAAAAAAAAGTAATTGCAAGCAGCATTGCCCCTGCTTTTGCAATGCTGTGAAGAAGATACAGGAGTAAAATGTGATTGAGTGAGACTCATCTTGTGAGTGATCAGGGAAAGCTTTTCTGAGGTGCCGACTTTTCATCACCAAGTCAAGGGGTGCTCTTTATAAAAAGCACAGGCACAGCAATTGCAAAGACCCTGAGGGTGACAGGACCTTGGCATGTTGAAAGAACTGTCAGGAGATCAGTGAGACTGATTCATAGTGGTCATAGGGGCACGTGGCAGAGACTGTGAGTGCTCACCACTACCCGTGTCCTCCTCTTACTGGGCATGCAGCCAGACTCCATTTCCCAGCCTTCCTTGCCATGACATGTGGCCATATGGCTGAGTTATGGCCAATGGTATGTGAGCAGAGGTGAAATACACCACTTCCGGGACTGGCCTCTAAAACTCTCCAATGTGTGATTCTCTCTCTTCCTTCACCTACTTGCTGACTACAAAACAATCAACAGACAATTCCAAGCCCCTTGAAGATTTCAGAGCCACAAGATGGAAGGCATATGGTCCCTGAGCACATGGGGTGGAGTTAGCATTTGAGAATTTGGAAGTGACTGCTGCAGCAGCTAGCATTATTTACCTTAACACCAGGAGCATGGTACAAGATGATGTCAGAGGGAAGGACAGGGCCAATTCTTCCTAAAACAACCTATTCACTATCTATCTTGTTCCCTATTGTCCAGACTCCTTAGCCCTAACTATGAGGCCTACCTGGTCATCCACACCCTACCTACCCCACCCTCATCTTCCCCGATCCGGATCTTGTGCTGCAGTTAGGTGGTCTTCTCATTGTGTCATGTCCTGCAACTTAGCCAACCCTACAAACCTCTCACTGCCCACCATCTCTGAATGCCACTGGGCTCCTCAGTTGTTCCTTCCCCTGTTCATAGATTGTTTCACACAAGTCAGTTTCTTGGCTTTGCAGGCTGGCTCAGCGATGGGATCATGAGGAACCAGGTCATTGCTTCTTCTGGATCCTTCACAATGCCTAACAGAATGTTCAGCACAAAGAAGATTTTCAACAAATGTTTGATTGCCAGTATCGAGCTCATTTCAGAGAACTTCTCACATACTCCACTGGTGGGTGTGCAGGTAGCTATTTTGAAAGCCACTAAAGCCACATTTCTGTGACTGTGCAGTTTGCATAGAGGAGCCACAACAAATGTTCCTATCATATTGTTGGCTTCCTGCTGAGAAGAGTAGCTTGGTAGGGAGAGCTAAGCTACAAATAGGAGCCCAGCCATATCTGTGACAACTGAAGCCTCCAAGTCATTTAGAGCAAACCTCAAAAAACAAATATTGCAGAACCCCCACCTCTGAGACATCTTAAAAGCTGGCTGCCTTGGCTCTCAGCTCTGCACCTAATATAGTACCAGCTCTCTGTTAACTTTTATCTTGTTTGAACACCCATATGTAGCAACCCAAATTGGGCAACTTGAGTCCTGAACCTCTAGGCTGAGTTGGGAGTTTTTCTCCAACTCAGTTTACTCCAAACCCATTCTCTTCCTAATGCACTCAGAGGCCTTGGTCATGGGCCCTAATCAGGCCTTAAACAGCAGAAACATGGCTCAGAGAAAAGTGCAGGGTTTGTCCAGAATCAGTCCCACCCTGATATTTTCCTATAGAATTCAGTGATCAAAAAAGCATATGAAAAGCTATCAGTTGACCTCGATTTGGCTTTCAAGGCAAGGGGTCCTCAGGTCCAGAAACAGAGATCCTTTGGAGTTGGCATTCATTAAGGCAAGAGGAGGAGAGAGCTGAGGAGACACGCTGCACCTGCCTTTTCCTTTAGCCCTGCCATTACCCTTTCTCTCAGAAGCAGCAGCAGCCGCTGCAGCTACAGCTCTAAATCAGCATGTTTATCCCAGATGGTGCTGTTAGTGCGGGACTGTAGGCCCCAGCAATCACAGATCAGGATTGACTCTTTATTAGAAAACATTCCTCACTTTGGAGTTTGGGCTCGAGCCCAGAATAAAATTATTTGCATCTCCTCTCCGCCTTTCTTCCCCTTCCCCTCTGTTCTTCCCATATGTTGGCTTTCTATGCTTGCCTACCATTTGGATTTTCCCCAGCCCCTTCATTTTTTGGTAACCACAACAACTAACCCCATGATGGGGAAGAGAGCTGGCATTTGTTAAGTCTCAACTCAGGTACTGTGCCGAGTCCTTTGAGATGTATGATACACACATGTACACATATGCATACATATATACATAACATACACATATATGTATGTATATACATATACATATATATATAATCTCTTTTACTCTTTTACTAACTCTATGAGGTATTTGTTATACCTTTTATTTCCAACATGGGGAAACTGAGGGTCAGATGAAAGGAAAAGTTAATCTAAGGTCAAATAGTAGATCTGGGATTTAGATCCTGATCTGGTTGGCTTTAAAGCTCTTGTTCCTTGCACAGTGATTACATCATGTTCCCAAAGACAGCGCATGCAAGCAATAATGTTGTTTAAAGCTGCCCTGTTCCAGTGCTTCCGTCAATATCAAAAGGAGAGATTATTTCCACAATGTACCTCTATGATCTCCTCCTGGGGAATGAAATAACAAGTGCCTATTGAAAAGCTACTTTTGCCAATGTTCAGCCAAGACCAAGGCTCAGCAAAATGATTTCAGAATATTACTGTGCAGAGTCAATCGAGACTTCTGTTGCCAGAGAAACAGAAAGTGCCCCGGAACAGGGTATTCAGAATGGCACAGTGGACACGCGCACAGGCCATGCTCAGGAGTCAGACTGCCTGGCTTTTCATCCTCTGCGCCACTCTGTAGCCATGCAAGGTTGGGCAAGATGCTGAAGCCCAAATACTGTAAAAAGATATCATCTTACACCTATTGAGCCCCCACTATGTGCCAGGCATTGTTCATTCTTCACATCAACCCTGTAGAGTAGATTACTTTTATAATCTCCACTTTATAAATGAGAAAATGGAGGCACAGAGAACTTAGGTAAATTGCCCAGAGTCACACAGCCGGTAGTTGGCACCATCAAGTTCAAAGGGAGACATTCTTATTCCAGACCCTGTGCTTCTCAGTGTTACTGTCATTACAGTGACACTAATAATACCTATGTCATAGGGTTGTTTTGAAGGTTACTCTAGTGGCTGCATTTAAAATGCCTAACAGTGCCTGGCACAAAGTAAGCTCTCAATAAACGTCAGCTATTGTTACTACTAAGGAAAGCTAGAGTGTTTAATTGTTTAGCAGTGAGTCACCTTGACTGGATTAGTTTGAATAGCAATCCGGATTTAGACAAATCAAGCTCTTTCGGTTAGTGCAAAATTTGTTGTACTCCCATTTCATGAGCTTAGGGTGAGGCATCAGAGTGTAGAGATGCCAGCTTTTACTCCAGGAACATGACGGAGTAGAAGGACATGGGACACTCATATTGCACCTTGTATTTCTCCTCCAGAGCACTGGACACATTTGTAGTAAATTATTTGTGTAAATACATGTTTGTTATCCTCTCTCCCCTAAACCAGACTGTAAACTCCTTGAGGGAAAGAGCTATGTGCGCTTTTCCACCACTGTAACTCCAAATCCTGGCACAGAACCCGGCATGTGTGTTCGTGGAATGGATGAACAAATGATGCTGCGGCCCTAGGGTTGCCCTAGAGCAAGTTGAGTTTCATGTCCTCTCAGGGTGAGGGGAATGCCAGAGAAGATGTAATTCCCAGGTATAGCCAAAAGGTGGCAGAGTGGCTCTGCAAACAGTCACTTCCCAGCATCCAGAGGAGAAAACGACTCAGGCTGGAAGCTGAAGAGTCTGTCAGAAACTGGAAGATCCAGAATATCTCTATAGCCTCTACATTGTTCAGCAAAGGACACTGTACAACATACGTACTCAAAAATATTTATTGAAAAAGATAACTCTCCTTTCAGCAAAGATTTTTATTCATTTACCTTTCTTCAATAAGAACTGCCTTTCAACCAATATATATTGAGTACCTACTATGTAAGCACTGAGGCGACAATGATGAAAAAGGTAGATCTTGTCGCTGCCCTCTTCCAGCTTATGTCTAGCAGGGAGAAGACAGAAAATGAGACAAATAAGTACAAAATCCTATGAGACGGGGGCACCTGTCCTGGTCCAGGAGAGTCACGAGAGCTTTTTGGAATTCTCATTAAAGATAAGGAGTAATTATATACTTATACATCCATATGAGTCACCATGCCCCTTAACCACTTCAGTACCAGCGTCAACTATAGTCAATAGCCACAGAGGAAAGCGCACAGCGACTTTAGCCGACAGCCGTGATATGACTTTTCTAATTTTTCATTTATCAAAATAAAATTGTGAACATTTAAAAATAACATAATGAAAACATATATGTATATGTATGCTACCTATTCTGATTTACATTACAAGTAAAGCTGCCTGTAAAGTAAAACAAGCTTTCAGTGCTTTAAAGCGTTCCTCATCACACAAGAGCAAAACGGATGCATCATCAATACACAGCACAAACTACCGTGCGGACTATGAGTGCCGGCTGTGGGCAAGGTTTCGCGGCTGGTGAGCGCCATACCGAAGTTTAAGTAGAGCCAATTCGTTGGTTATATAAACTATTCCAAGGCAGAGTGAATGTCAAACATACAAAAATTTAGGAAATTCCACCATTGGCCTTTTTCAAATTCACAAACTAGACAAAATGCCACTATTTTTAACAGAAGACATTTGTTGAAGAAGAATTACAAATACAGGTCAAATTCTGAGATGCACATGGACTTCTGTGAATTCTCAACTAGTGTTTCTTATATGTGTCCAGGGCTTTTCATTTCCTACAGTGTTAGCTTATTTGATTCTGACTCCAGATCTGTGAGATAGGAAAAGCAAACATCACTAGCCCATTTTTAAGGTCTAGCATTTCACAGGATGAAATGGAAACTCAGAAAAGCTTCATGACTTGCTCAAATCCCCACTGCACTGAGAGGCAGGGTTAGCACCACAGCTTGGTCCACTGACTCCCAGTCTACTGTGCTGAGCTGTCTATTTATTGCACATAGACACCTCTGTAGGTTCTTTACATTGAGATGAGACCTGAATTTATGTATCTTCTTATTCTCTATGCTCTGCAACAGTTTGTGTAAGAAAGGATTACATGTTTTCTAAATTTCTCTTATGGTAATAGATCTTTTCAAATTTTAAAGCCTTCCTGGAGTAAACCTTGGAAATATACTTTTCTAGAAACTTGTCCCTAGATTGTCAAATTTATAGGCATCAAGTGGTAAACAGTAGTCTTGAAAAAATAATTTTGTAACATTTCCCCATTTGCTTTATTTCTTCATAAATATATACATATGCTATATTTTTCCTGAACCATGTAAGAGTGAGTCACAGTTATCCATGACCCTTCACCACCAAATACCTCAGCATATGTCTACTAAAAATAATGATTTTTCTCACATAGCCACAATAAAATGATCAAATTCAGAACCTTTAACATAAATAAAATACTGTTACTTAATGTACATTCCAAATTCAAATTTCAGCAATTATTCCAATTAAGTATTTTACAGCATTTTTTTTCTTTTTCAAATCCAGGCTCCCATGTAGGATCATGCATTGAATTTAGCTGTCCTATCTCTTTAACCTCCAGGAACAGTCCCTCAGCCTTTATTTTTCATCATGTTGCCATTTTTTGAAAAGGAAAAATCAGTTCTATTGTAGAATGGCCATCAGTTTGGCTTTGTCTGATGTTTCCTTATGATTGTATTCAGGTTCTGCATTTGAGGCAGGAATGGCACAGAAGCAATACAAGGTACATGATGGCAGTTTGTCCCAATTTTTGTAGATGTTCACTTTAATCACTTGGTTAAGGTGGTGTCCACCAGGTTTCTTCACCATAAATATACCTTTTTTCCCTTTTGTAATTTGTAATAAGTAATCTGTGGGGAAAAAACTTTGTTTCTTTTCAACAAACTTGCACCCAGTGGTTTTGGTATCTCACCTAAATCAATTGTGACTATATTAATTGAAAAATATTGGTTTCAAACTCTATCATTCCCTCTACATTTATTAGTGGACATTCTGTTGTAAAGAAGAGTTTTTGCTTCTAGTGGCTTTTTAAATGTATTGATAAATTATTTTTTTCTGATTTTAGTTTTTGGTGTTAGTGTGGACTTGAGGATTCTATTTTATGTGATGTGTTGAATGTATTTCTTTCGTGATTTCATTTTGATGGTAAAATTGTCCCCAATTTGGTTGTAGAAACGCTTTAAGTTGGCTCCTATGTCCTTTTGACATGTCCCATCCGTGTTTTGATCACTGCCTTACTTTTTGGTACAGCAAGGTGTTCCCAGTGTATCTTATACTTTCCTTGCCCTAGCCCTAGAACAAGCTATTTCTCCAAAAGGCTCTGGATCCTTTTATGGGAGAGTGGTATTTAGAAAACGAGATCTTGGACATGCATGCTCTTGCCCTCTCACCATGTAATACCCTCTGTCATGTTATGACACAGCAAGAGGGCCCTCACCAAATGCCAGCACCATGCTTGTGAACTTCCCAGCTTCCAGAACTATGAATCAAATTAACCTCTTTTCTTAAGAATTAAAAAAGAAAAGGAAAGATCTTGGCACTAGCTGTGCTTATTGCTACTGGAATATTACTATAATACTTCTAGTCCCTTTCAGTGAACAGTTAGTGATGAGTACATACTGATACCTCTAATTCTAACCCGAAGTCACAGGTTTCTTCCCCTTCTCCCATTGCAATGACATACCTTCCTTCTCCCATAGTGAGAACTCTGGCTCCCAAAAACAGTAATATAATCACTCACCTGCTCAATCCTATAAACACACACAACGCAGTTTCAGAATTGATATATACTGACACTACTATCAACAACAAATCTACTGAGAAAAGTTCAAGATTTGTTTACAGTTCTTTTTATCTTTAGATTGAAGGTATAAGGCTAAAAGTTACCTGCATTAGATTTTTTTCTGAGTTGGGTATGTTATTAATTTTATATATAACTAGGTCCATCTGTCTCTATTTTTATTCAATTTTAGGGATTTTTTCATCCTTATTGATTTGATTTCACTTTTTAAATATGGAAAATATTAACATGATTTCCAAAGTCAAAACTATGCAGAAAGGTATACTCAGGTCTCCAAAAATGTTTTAACATTTCCATACCTACTGTCCCCTTCTTCCAAAGGTTGCTTATTTGAATCTCTTTTTTTTTTTCTTAATTAGATTTGCCAAAGCTTTCTTAATTTTTATTTTGTTGCTCTTTTTAAAAGAATTAGCCTTTGGTTTTATTGATCAGGTCAACTTTTGCTTATTTTCCATTTTAGTAATGCTTGCATTATTAATTCTTTCCATCTACATTCCTTGAGTATATTTTACCATTATTCTCCTAGCATCTTGAGTTGGATACTTATTCTGTTAATATCCAGGATTTTTTAATAAGCACTTACAGCTTTAATTTTCTTCTGTACTGTTTTAGCCACCGACCAAAGACTTTACTATGTAGTTCCTTTATTATCATTCATTTCCAAATAGAATTTGTCTTGTATTTTTCCCAAGTCTTTTTTTTTAATTTTATTTCAAGAAAATATGAAAGCACGAACATTTTGGTTACATTTTATATCTTTGCCTCTCCTTAGCAAGGGTTAGAGGTATGCCCTTCCCCTCCACAAGGCTCACCACATCCCTCAGATGTGGGTCTACCCCCCTCAACCCCCGAATCCCTGGTGAACACCATCACCATTTGAGCACCATAGTGCTAATCAGTCAGTATCAATTTGATGGCAAGTACATGTGGAGCCCATTTTTTTTATCTTGTGTCACCTCACTTTGGATAATGGGCTTAAGCTTAATCCAGGATAATATAAGCGGTGCTAGCTCACTGTTGTTTCTTAGAATTGAGTAATATTCCATTGTAAGCATATACCAAATTTTAATTTTAATAATCCACTCATGAATTGATGAGCACTTGGGTTGTTTCCACATCCTTGCAATAGTGAATTGTGCTGCCATAAACATTCGGTTGCAGATGCCTCTATAATAGAATGTCTTATGCTCTTTTGGGTAGATGCCTAATAATGCTATTGCTGGGTCTAATGGTATTTCTATTTTTAGCTCTTTGAGTATCTCCAAATTCTTTTCCACAAAGGTTTGCACTAATTTGCAGTCCCACCAGCAGTGTAAGAGTGTTCCTGTCTCTCCACATCCTCTCCAGTCCGAAGTCTTAATATCAAACTTTCTTTATCATTTCATTTCAGGTGTGTGTCATTTATAAACTGCATATGCTAATATCTTAACACAATCTGAAAATATTAGTGAAATTTAATTGGCTTGCATTTATTGGAATTATTGATATGTTTGGACTTATCCCTCCCATCTTATGTTCCTTTTTATCATTCTTTTCATTTTTTTTTCTTCTCCTTTTCAGCCTTTTCATTGCTGTATCGATCACAACTTGTGGTTGCAAAAGAAGAAAAGCTCATTTCAGCTAACTTAAAACAACAACAACAAATGAAATTATTTAAATATTTCAGATAGATAACATAATCTCTGGGAAGATCAGAAAAACAAACTTGGAGTCTACATAGTCAGTAATAAATAAATCTTTATATCTGGGCACCAATATTTGAATTTCATGTACCTTTCAAGTGCCATAGAATATTATTCTTCCTGTTATTTGTTTCTACCATTTAAAAATGTCAAAATCATTCCAGCTTCTTGGCCATTCAAAATCTAGTGAGGAGCTAAATTCATCCTGCAAGCCATAGTCTGATGACCTAGTTTCAAGCTATTATCTTTAATGTCTGTTTTGCACAAATCCAGTAGCTTTTATAGCTCTTTTCTTCTTTTACCTGAATTTTATCACTAAGTGGTGGACATCTGGGCAAGAAGCATAAGTGTTCCTTTCTGTTATCTCCTTCTTACTCAGCCTCATGTTGGCCCCAGCATTATTGCTTTGCTTTGCTTCTGTTTTTCCTCAGAATTCCATCCAATAACAATGTTGGCTACACACACACACACACACACACACATACACACACACACAGAGATGTGGGTTAAGAGAAAGAGATTGAGATAACCATCTTTCCTTATTACTATAAGAAACTGAGATGGATAGGTCTATTAACTTTTTGAATTTTGATACCTCGGACAATGAATAAAGACAGTCCCTTTATAAGGGAGGAAGGCAATATGTCCTAATCACAGGACTGTGGATTTCAAAGCCCCAAAGCATTCAAATATCCATTCATGCAGACTCTGACATTTGGTGGGACTTAGCTATTTCTCATGTTGTGAGAACTCATGTTCTCTTCAGAACTTAGGTCCAGGCATTTGTGAATTGAGAATTCTAATCCATCACTGCACTAATTCTCTTAGCCTCCCAGGCTTTACTTTTCTGAAATAAAGCCAACCAACACTTCTTTCTGCCCTAGCAAGTGTTTTTGAGGATAAATGAGGAGAAGGTGTGTGAACGTCATGAAAATATTTGCCAAAACACATTGTTCCTTTGCAGTTCATGTCATATTTCCATAAAAATAAATAATCTGATGCCAACAAGTTTTTGTCATCAAAACTACAGACCAGGCTGGGCACGGTGGCTCACACCTGTAATCCTAGCATTCTGGGAGGCTTAGGCTGGAGGAGGATCACTGGAGGTCAGAGTTCAAGACCAGTCTGAGCAAGAGGGAGACCACTTCTCTACTAAAAATAGGAAAAATTAGCCAGGTATGGTGGCGCATGCCTGTAGTCCCAGCTACTCAGAAGGCTGAGGCAGGAGGATCACTTGAGCCCAGGACTTTGAGGTTGCTGTGAGCTAGGCTGACGCCAAGGCACTCTAGCCCAGGCGTCAGAGTGAGACTCTGTCTCAAAATTAATTAATTAATTAAATTAAAAATAAATAAACTACAGGCCATTTGTAGAGGGTTAAGTCTCCCTCTCTTTTTGACACATTCTTAGTTGAATAGAATTAAGGTAAACTGTGGGGAAAGCAGACACAGTTGCTTCAGGCTGGGCCACATTACTGGGGTCATGATGAGTGCCAGTGTCTGGTCTTCAGCTTAACAAATTCAGAAAGTTGATTTTTATGGCATTCGCACAGAGGTGATCAGCCTTCAGGGGACTGACTCATTCTAACCAAATTTACAGGATACTAACTGATTAAATGGGAAGCCAATTGATTGATTTACACTGAGAAATGGAGCTGCCAGCCAGCCAGCACATTCTCTGCCAAAAGAAATATAACTTGGAAAGCCAAATTAAAGTCCAAAGGTTGTTTGAAGAGTATGGAAATCAGGATAAGAGTTGTGATATGGCTTCAAAGCATAGGCACCAAGCTATGGCAGTCTAATGAGTTCTACTCTGCTGCAGTTACAGACCTTCCTAGCAGATCCCAGGATTTCTGTTGACTGATCAGGGACCCCTCTCTCATGGCCACTGCTAGAGACACACTGACTATGTCTTACTTTGCAGCTTTCCTTTATCAAGTCTTTAAGAAAACTGTATGCTATGAAACATAGCCTAGGACACACAGAGGTAACATTCTAGTGCCATCACCCAATGGACCAAATATTTTTATATCAATGTCCACTACTCTTTCCCTGAGCTGTTTGTCCTATAATCTTAGTCTATTCTCTGAAAATTTCCTTCCTCTTCTTGCTCTAACTGAAACTCAGCCCTCCCTTGCGAACAACATTCTTCCCCTGTGGCCTTCTAACGTAGTGGCTGATTTATTTTTCTACCAAACCCCCCATACTACTGGATTTGGAAGTGGGGTAAGTGGCCTTCTGTTCTCCATTGCCATTTCCAGACCATTCTTCTTCCCTTTAGCAAAACACTTTGGTATGATACCATGCCATCAGACCAGACCACTTACTACCCCGTCCCTGTTGCAGTCATTCACAGATCCCAGATTTCTTGAGCATTTTAGCTCTTGGCACACTTTCACTTTCTCCAACACTACATCTGCCTCAATTCCTGGCCATTTTAGTAATGCACACAAAGTCTCCTACCTGCACCCTGGACTCTCAGTTCCTTGACCTCCTCTCCTCAAGTGATCTTGCCCATCCCTCCTTCTACTCCAGCTGCTCACTCCTGTGACCATACCCTAGACCTGATCATTACCAGTAACTGTACCTTCCTCCATGATCTGAATTTTATGCATCCCACTATCCCACCACCATTTCTTATTTGTCCACTCACTCCTTCTTTTTTTTCCTTTTATTTCATCATATAATGGGGGTACAAATATTGTTAGG
>VBSM01003018.1:1589911-1599962 GCA_008086735.1 Cheirogaleus medius | reverse complement strand
CTGTTATCCATCTTGAGTGAATTTTTGTGAGAGGTGAGAGGTAGGGATCCTTCTAATACCCCGTCTTCAGCAATCCTTCAATCCTATTAGGACCTATGATTAATTGAGGTTATCGCCTTTTCACTATTTCTTATCCCTCATCATCTTCACTTCCTTCATTACACAGCTTTGATTCCATGGCCTATAACTAAAATTTCTCTCTGGAATATACCCATGACTTCCTTGTCCCTTGTCTTATTCCATCATACCCATCTTGCACAGTCTCCCCCCTCTTTAAATCAAATTTTCTGCCTCCTCTGAACCTGCACCTGTGCAGCTAAATGCACCTGGGAAGAAAACACCACATGCTTAATGGTCTCACTTGAAATTCATGACCAGTATCTTCAAGTGGGCACTTAATGATACTCAGTCATTTTATTACATTTGCTAATTCATTTATTCTCTCGCTCTTCTAAGTGAATAATACCTTACCTTTTTCTTCAACCCCCAGCTCCTCCCTCATCCTCAGTAAACAAGGATGACCTTGTTTATTTATCTAGAAAATAGAAGCAATCAGCTGAGAAGTTGTTGCCCATAGTCCCACCAGCAGCTGACCTCCATCTGTGTGCACACATTGCCCTCCCTCCTGTTACCCTTGATAAATGGTCTGTGCCCCTAGCTAAGGCTAACTTGCCACTTGTGCACTCAACCCCATCCCATTTCACCTACTTCAGGACAATCTTCCAGCAATTTTCTTCTCTCTCTCTCCTACATCATCAATTTTCCCAACTTTACTGGATAATGCTATCAGTATACAAACATGTTATTTCTCCCATCTTAAAACATGCTTTTAATCTTGCACCCTCCTTTTACTATCCATTTCTCTCTTCCTTTTTACAGAAAAACTTCACAGAAGTATTGCCCACACTCATCATCTTAAATTACTCTCCACCAATTCTCTCTTATACTCATTCCATTCAGGCTTTCCCTTCCATCACTTCCCTGAAACTGCCCTTGCCAAGGTCACCAATGACCTCCACCTTGCTGATGCCAACAGTCATTTCTCAATCCTTATTGTACTTGACTTATCAGCAGCATTTGACACTGTATATCACTTTTTCCTCCTGGAAATATTTACTTCAGTTGGCCTCCAGGACTCTCTTCTCTCCTGGACCTCTTTCACCTCACTGACCCCTCCTTCTCAGTTTCTACTGCTGCTTCATCCTCACTCCCTCACCTTTTAATATATTAGGATTCCCTGCAGCTTATGTCTTAGTCCTTTATTCTTTCTCTACACTCATTTCCTTAGTGATCTCATCCAGGCTCATGGCTTTAAATACCATCTACACGCAACTCCTCAAGTTATACATCCTGCCCAGATCCCTTCCCTGAATTTCATATTTATGTATTCAGCTGTCGACTTCAGAGCTCCACTGGGGTATATATTGGACACCTCAAGATAAACATGTACAAGACTCACCTCTTGGCATGCCCACTGTTAAAACCTGCTCCTCCTATAGATCCACCATGTCAGTAAATGGCATCTCCACCCTTCTGGTTGCTCAGGCCCAAAACCTTGATATCACTTTTGATTCCTTTCTTTCTCACATACTCCACATCCAATTTATCCAAAAATTCTGTTGACTCTCCTCCAAAATATAACTAGACTCTAACCCCTTCCCATAACCTCCCCTGCTATCACCCTGGTCCAAATAACCATCATCTGTTGCCTAGATTATTGCAATAGCCTCCTACCAGGTTTCCCTGAAACACTTGCTCCATTACAGTTTATTTTGAACACAGCATCCAGCATTAATTTTGTTAAAATGAAAAATCAGGACAAGTCACACCTCTGCTCAAAACTTTCCAATAGCTTCCCTTCTCCCTTAAAGTCAAAACCAAAGTCCTTGCAATGGCTTATAATTGGGGACCACCTTTCATCACAACTTTGACCTCATTCACTTTGTTCCAGCAGCCCTGGCCTCTTTGTTCTTTCTCCAAGCTATCAGACATCCTTGGGGACTTTGTCCCAGTTGTGTTCTCTGCCTAGAGTGATCTTCCCCTTTGGCCCTGTGGCTCACTCTTTCACCTCTTTCAGAGTCTGCATCCATGATTATACTATTTTAAATTGTTCTACACACACCCAGCATTCTCTGTATACTTCCCTGTTTTATTTTTCCTTATTTTATTTAACTGCTTTATCTTTCTTTATTTCATTTATCACCGTGATACAAACTATATATTCCACCTATTTGTCTTGTTTACTGTCTTTTCCTTGCACAAACCTAGCCCTCCTCCCCACACACACATACACTAAAATATAAGCTAATTGAGGGAAGGAGGTTTTGTCTGTTTCATTCAATTCTGTATCCTCAGGACCTAGAAGAAAACCTGGATCACAGTAGGTGCTTAATAAATATATTTAAGGGGAAAAAAAAGAGGAAATAAGGAATGCTTAAAGAATGTTTAAAGTTCTGTCTCTGTAGGCTCTATGGGAAATTTTAAAACTTGAATTAAATCAGTTGATTGGAATTAGGAATATATTTTGTCCTAGAAATAATGATTGCTATTAAATGTAATAGCTCTCTAAATGCAATGTGGTATCCTGGATTGGATTCTGGAGCACAGAAAGGACATTAGTAGAAAAACTGGCAAAATCCTAATAAGGTCTGCAGTTTAGTTAACACTAATGTATCAGTGTTGGCTTTTTAATTGTGACAAATGTACCATGGTAATGTAAGATACTAACATGAGGAGAAAATGGGTAATGGCTAATAGGAACATTCTATATTATCTTTAGAAATTTTCTACAAATTTAAATTTATCAATAATTTTTTGAAGTTTAGGGTATGTATATGGGGGACAGAATAATGGCCCTCCAAAGATGTCCACTTTCCCATCCTCAGAACATGTTAGGTTACATGTGAATATGTTAAGTTACATGGAAAAGGGGAATTAGGTTGCATATGAAATTAAGGTTGCTAATAAACTGAATTTAAATGGGAGGATTGTCCTGAATTATCCAAGTGGATCCAATATAATCGCAAGGGTCCTTAAGAGTGGAAGAAGAAAGAAGTCATAGGGAGATGTGACTATGAAAGAACGGTGAAGGATATGCAATGTTATTGGCTTTGAAGAGGGCGAAGGAGTGCAGCAAGTCTTTAGAAGCTGATAAAATGCAAGGAAACAGATTCTTCCCTAGAGCAGCCAAAAGGGAACACAGTCCTGTCAACACCGCGATTTTAGTCCAGTGAGTTCCAAGTTGGACTTCTACAGAATTGTAAGATAGTAAAATTTGTGTTGTTTCAAAACACTAAGTTAGAGGCAATTTGTCGTGACAAAAATATGAAACTAAATATATATAATTTCTAGTAATTACCACAACCCAGAAAGGTAAGCATCATCTCCATTTTATAGAAGAGAATACTGAGCCTTAAATGAAGGTCACGCAGCAAGTAAATGGCAGAGCTATGACCCAACCCATGTTCTGATTCCTAATTTCATGCTCAATTATCAACCTGCTGCCTCCCTGGCTAGGGTCCAAGAAGTAGCCCACAAAACCCTATTTACCCCATACGATGGCCAAAATATCAGATGTTTGCAAGTTTTGAAAACTGAGTTTTGAAAAACAAGTGATTATGAAGCCACTTTTTAATTTAAACATCAAAAAGTGTATTTTAAAATGATATACGTAGATACTTTTTTAATACATACGCACCAGTTCTCTGTCATGTTCTAATACCAGAAAATGAAATGCCTACTTGCGTAAGTAGTGTTTGTTTATTTTGAAGACTGGTGCTTGAGGTAAATCAGATTTAATTAAGAAAAATAAGCAGGTAGATAGAGACGTCTGTGGAGAAGCGAAGGTGACTTTAGGTTATTTTCCAGGCCTTTAGAGATTGAGGGCACTGTTGGTTTTTTTTTTTTTTTAATGTCTAATTTTACTTCAAAGCTTATGGATACAGATGCATCACTAGCACTGCTCTTATCTAGCCTTGATCAGATTTGTTTTCAGCTCACAAAAGAATATTGCTTTCACTCAGAAACAAAAAAAAATTGCCCCAAGCCTCAAAGCAAAATTTCATAATCCATTTTGTTTACTCTCTTTCCCCTGGTTTCTTGGTGTCTCACTGTGTCTTTGTCTTTGGCTCTGTATTTTTCTGTCTCCACTTAGGATATGGGCAATATGTGTTTAGAGTTGACAAAGTCCTTTCTTCTCCATTAACTCAGTTTGATTTTGCTGCTCTCAAAAACTCTGTGAGGTAAGCAATGCAGGTATTACTAGTCACATTTTATGGATAAGGAAATGAAAACTCAGAGAGATGAAGCAAGGACGCAAACCCAAGAGAGTCTGAGTCAAGGTTGAGTGCTGTTTCCACCACACCCTGCTACTTTGGAGCCATACTCCCTAGAACCTAGGTTGAGAAAGAGCTGAAACTAATGAGATGTTGTCTCCAAGGGGAAAAACTTGGAGGAAGGGAAAACCAGGAGACCAGTGCTGCTACTGTTCCTACAGAGAGAAAGAAGGAATGAGCATAGAGGCCAATCATCTATGCCATTGATGGATGGTCTATGAGGAAGAGTGGTGCCAAATGGCATGGGAAGGAAAGGTGACTCACAGGTGGTAGCATCAGAGAGGAAAGTATAAATGATGTTCATAATTTGGGAATTTATAAATCGAGGCTGGACTGTCTGAGAAAATCCTAAAGCACAAACTATACACAAGCTATATAAATTTCCTATTTGATTCTAACTTATCTACCCTAGCTTCTCTTTCTATCCCATCCTTGCTTCCAATTATAATCTAACACCAGCTCACTTGGGCATTGGGGAAGCAAAGGCATTTAGGTCTGAACTCCACATTTACTCTACAGTCCCAGCAACCCAAAGCCTGACTGAGAAGTGTCTCAGTATTATGCTCACTGAGATGTCTAAACTAAGCACTGTTCTCCTTTCAGGCCCACATGCCAGGGTCAGTTAACATGGCTGCCCCAAACGAAATGGTCTCATCCTTTCTGAGATGCTTAGATATTATATGTGCCTCAAATTTACAAAATCTTTTTCCTTCCTGCACTATTTCCCCACCAACACCCACCCCCAACCCCAACAAAAATTCCTCCTAACACAATTTAGTCATCAGCTTTCGTGGTATCAAGAACATACATTTCTAGACCTTACTATATTTTACAAACAAACATTGACACATCTTCAATGTAATTATATTTTAGTTACTGTTGTATACTCAATTGAGGCTTCCTTTCCATCTATAATATGACTTAAGAAAGGCTTGTGACCCTTGATCATGATATGATATGTTTACTCTTATATTCATAAAATCCTGCCTGAAAAATATAAGAGAGAATCCCTATCAAAAGCATTTAGCACAGTGCTTGGTGATTATTATTATGTCTTAATAATATTTTTAATATCATGTCGCCATGCCTAGCTAGGTTCATAGATTCATGTAGGGTGTTTTCTTCCTGATGACATGTATAAATATCTAAACCTGAAAAGATAGGTTACTTCTGATAGGGTTTTCTATAAACAATTTAGCCCAATCATGGTATGAAGGTTCTCATTGGTTCAATTTCAGAGTTTTCTCCTCTTTCCTGGGTGTCCAGTTCTCATCCCTTTTGTCTTAATCATTATTTGTTGTACATTTTAGGCTCCATCTAACTTTGAGGATCTGCAGCCCTCTGTATATCACCCACATATTTATAATTGTATTTGTCAAATAATTCATTAATTATTTTTATTTCAAAATTAAATTTAATATGTAGATTCCAAGTACCATACAGAATCACTTCAGTTATCTTGAGTTTGAGCTTCCAGCAGCTCTAAACATCTGGAACATAGCTGTGTAATCCAGAAAGAAATGAGAAAGCCTATGAGTATTGACAGCAATAACCATCCAAAAGCCCCCCTCCAACCTGTGGATGACAATGTGTCTCATTCTATTGGCTTCACAAGTGTGATGGTTAGTTTCATGTGTCAGCTTGGCTAGGCTACCATCCCCAGTTATTCCATAAAACACTAACCTAGGTGTTACTGTGAAGGTCTTTTGTAGATGTGATTAACACCTACAGTCAGTTGAATTTAAGTAAAGGAGAGTGTCTTTGATCACCTGGCTGGGCTGTATCGAATCAGTTGAAAAGTCTTAAGAGCAAAACAGGTTTCCCTGAGAAAAAGAAATTCTACATATGGACTACAGTGGCAGCTTCTTCCCAAGAGTTTCCAGCCTACCCTTCTTAATGGCTTGCCCTAGAAATTTCAGACTTTTCTAGTCAACCTCCACAATCATGTAAGCCAATTCATATATATATACACATATGTGTGTGTATGTATTATTCAAAAATACATTACAAGGGAGCCAAGAAAGGCAATGCTTGTAGCCAAAAAGCTGACAAGTGAAGTTAGCAGGAACACACATGCCAGAAGCATCAAATCATCATAAAAAGGTTAACTAACGTTCAGTGTAGTGAAGACGTCAATATGGAATGCAAGGGTTAAAAAAGCAAGTTTAAATTATCTGGAAAATTAAGTGCTATGTAACACTCTAATATCCAAAGATGTTGTAATTTTAAAGATTTGAAAGTTTGCTTTCAAAATTCTGTTTGTGTTCACTCACGAAAATATGCATTAAATGAAAGCCCAAGTTAGAAAC
This sequence comes from Cheirogaleus medius, assembly GCA_008086735.1. Classification (NCBI taxonomy): domain Eukaryota; kingdom Metazoa; phylum Chordata; class Mammalia; order Primates; family Cheirogaleidae; genus Cheirogaleus; species Cheirogaleus medius. The sequence continues at coordinate 1,593,319 of VBSM01003018.1, read as the reverse complement.
TTGGGGAATCATTCCAGACTTTGTAAGCTAAGTAAGTTATTTTATTCTTTATTCTAAGACAAAGAGTATGCCATCAAAGGATTTCATGCAATGGGATGGCATGATCAGATGTGTATATCAAAATTATCACTCTGCCTGCCGGGTGGAGATCAAACTAGAGGGAGAGGAGTGTGGAAGTGGAGAGACCAGTTAAGAAGCCTGCAATGGTCCAAGCCAGGTGAGAACAGATTGTGGCTGTGACTAGGGTTGTGACAGTGGCAATAAAGAGAAGTGGGCAGATATGGCCATATTTTGCAGGTGGAAGTGATGGTTGGGACTTCCTGAGGGACTGGCTATGAGGGTGAAGGAGTGAGATGTGTCAATGATGACTGCTAGGTTTCTGGCTTATGGAATAAGATAGATGAAAGTGTCATCAGCTGAGACAGAGAATACTGGGCACAGGCCAGGTTTGGTTGAAGGGGATGGTGGAGAGAGACAGAGAAGAGTATAAGTTGTTTTTAAGACCTGTTTCATTTAAGATTTCTGGGAACCATCCAACAGGAGATGTCAAGCTGTCAGCTAATGTATAGGTCCAGATCTCAGAGCAGAGTTCCGATCTGAAGATACAAACATGTGAGTCATCTGCCCATAGGTGGGAATTGAAGCAGAGGCTGGAAATGAAATCACCTAAGGAGAGAATGTAGAGTGAGAATAGATGAATATCCTAGGTCCAGCACTGAGGAAGTGCAATATTTAATGGTTGGATAAAAGTACCTGCTCATTATATAAAGTCAATAAACATTTAGTTGACTACCTTATAAAAAGGATTCTGATACACCTATTGTTGTGGACTGGGTCCATAGAGATACCAAGCTCAGATCTTTTAAACATTGCAGTGGATTCCTGAAATATCCTTCATCCCCTGGGCACTAATCCAGCCTTCCCCACAGAGAGCTGAGAGATGGCTGCCAAGTGGTACTGAGCTTCATTCAAGCTCTCTTTCTCTCTTACTTCTTCAGCCCAAGATACAATCCACACCAGCTAGTTCACTCATGCACATTCTTTATGCCCTTCCAAATTACATCTTGTACCAATGGAATTAGATAGCTAGATTCTTGATATGGAGATTTAAAATAACATTAGTTTTTAATGTACAATTTGTAAAATGCACATTGGCATCTTATAAAACTACTTTGACAACACTCCCATGACCTAATCAAATATTTATTGAATGTCTACTTTCTTTTAATTTTATTTCATTATATTATGGGGGTACAGATATTGTTAGGGTTACATATATTGCCCCTGCCAACCCTCCCCACCCCGCTGTGCTAGACCTTCAAGCGTGTCTAACCCCCTGTTGGTGTGTGTCACACCAATTGTGTAAGTATACACCCTTCCCCTAACCCCCACCTGCCCACCACCAGATAAAAGTTGTTTTTTTTAACATTTTGGTTACATTGTATTTCTTTGCCTCTCCCTAAGAAGGGGTAGAGGTATTCCCTTCCCCCCGACGATGCTCGCCATATCCCAAGGATGTGGGTCGCCCCCCCAACCCCGGACTCCCTGGTGAGTACTACCAACATTTGAGCACCATAGTTTTAATCAGTCAGAACCAATTTGATGGGGAGTTGATGTGGAGTCCATTTTCCTCATCTTGCGTTGCCTCACTTTGGATAACAGGTTTAAGCTTAATACAGGATAGTATAAATGGTGCTAATTCACTGTCGTTTCTTAGAATTGAGTAATATTCCATTGTGAGCATATACCAAATTTTAATTATCCATTCCTGAGTAGACGGGCACTTGGGTTGTTTCCAAGACCTTGCAATAGTGAATTGTGCTGCAATAAACATTCAGGTACAGATGTCTTTATAATAGAATGACTTATGGTCTTTTGGGTAGATGCCAAACAGTGCTATTACAGGGTCGAACGGTATTTCTATTTGTAGCTGCTTGAGGTATCTCCAAATTCTTTTCCATAAAGGTTGCACTAATTTGCAGTCCCACCCGCAGTGTAAGAGTGTTCCTGTCTCTCCACATCCTCGCTAGCATTTGTTGTTTTGGGATTTTTTGATACATGCCATTCTCGCTGGGCTTAGGTGGCATCTCATTGTGGTTTTGATTTGCATTTCTCTGATGATTAGAGATGTTGAGCATTTTTTATATGTTTTCAGGCCATTATTCTGTCTTCTTTGGAGAAGTTTCTGTTCATTTACATTGCCCATTTTTAATGGGGTTGTTTGATTTTTTTCTTGTTAATTCTTTTAAGTTCTAGATATATTCTTGTTATTAGACCTTTATCAGAAGTGTAGAGAGCAAATATTTTCTACCATTCTGTCGGTTGTCTATTTGCTCTAATGAGAGTTTTCTTGGCTGTGCAGAAACTTTTTAATTTGATCAGATCCCATTTGTTTATTTTTGATGCTGCAGCAATTGCCTTGGGGGTCTTCCTGAAAAATTCTTTGCCTAGACCAATGTCCGATAGGGTTTTCCCAACATCTTCTTCTAGGATTCTTAAGGTTTCATGCCTTAGGTTTAAATCTGTTAGCCATCTTGAGTGAATTTTTGTGAGAGGTGAGAGAAGAGGATCCTGGCTCAATCTTCTGCATGTAGCTAGCCAGTTTTCCCAGACCCATATATTGAAGAGTGATTCTCTTTCCCTTTATATATTTTTGCCTGGTTTATCAAAGATTAGTTTACCATATACTGATGGTTTAATCTCTGGTATCTCAGATCTATTCCAGGTATCGATGCTTCTGTTCTTGTGCCAATACCAGGCTGATTTGACTATTATTGATTTATAGTACAGCTTGAGGTCAGGAAGACTGATGCCTCCCAGTTTGTTCTTTTTACTTAAAATTGCTTTGGCTATATGAGGTTTTTTCTGGTTCCATACAAAGTGAAGAATTATTTTTTCTAGTTCTGTAAAGAATGTTAGTGGTATATTGATGGGTATTGCATTAATTCTGTAGATCACTTTTGGTAATATTGACATTTTAACGATATTGATTCTACCGATCCATGAAAAAGGTAGATTTTTCCATCTGTTTAAATCATCTGCATTTTCTTTTTTTAGTGTTTCGTAGTTCTCCTTGTATAAATCTTTTGTATCTTTCATTAAGTGTACTCCTAAATAGTTAATTTTCTTTGGGGCTACAGTATAGGGTATTGCGTTTTTGATTTGAGGTTCTGCTTGATGGTTCTTGGCATATATGAATGGTTCTGATTTGTGTATATAGATTTTATAGCCTGAAACTTTACCAAATTCATTTATTAAATCTAGGAGTCTCTTGGATGAGTCCATGGGGTTTTCTAGGTATAATATCATATTATCGGCAAAGAGGGAGAGTTTGATCTCGGCTGCCGCACTTGGATACCCTTAATACCCCTCTCTTGTCTGATTGCTATCGCTAGGACTTCAAGCACT
>VBSM01003018.1:1573473-1588607 GCA_008086735.1 Cheirogaleus medius | reverse complement strand
GGCCCTCTTTATCCTTTTTTACTTTTGCTATTTTAAAGCCTATGTTATCTGCAACTAGTATAGCTATCCCAGCTTTCTTTTGACTTCCATTTGACTGGATGATAGTTTTCCATCCCTTGACCTTCAGCTGAAAGGCATCTTTGTGGGTTAGATGTGTTTCCTGTAGACAGAAGATACTAGGCTTGTGGATTTTTATTCACTCTGCCAGTCTATGTCTCTTCAAAGGACAGTTTAAGCCATTACATTTATTGAGAGGATAGAAATTGGAAGAAGATTACCATTCATATTGTTGCTTTGTCTTACTCCTTGAGCCATCATGTAGTTTGAGGTGTGAACTTCAAATCTTCGATGATTTTACTTTGTGGAGTGATTATTGCCCTGTTCATTTATAAATGCAGGTTTGAGAACTTCCTGTAGGGCTGGTCTGAACTTTGCAAATTCCTTCAGTGATTGATTGCTTGAGAAGGACTTTATTTCTCCCTCATAGATGAAACTTAATTTTGTCAGATAAAGAATTCTGGGTTGGGCTTTGTTCTGTTTTAGCAGATTAAGGATAGCGACCCAATCCCTCCTGGCTTGTAAGGTTTCATATGAGAAGTCTGCTGTTAGTCTGATAGGTTTTCCTTTATAGGTTAATTGTTGTTTTCGCCTCACTGAACGGAGTATTGCTTCTTTCACGTTTACTTTGGTCAACCTAATGACCACGTGACGAGGTGATTGCCTTTTCAAGTTGAGTCTCCCAGGAGTTCTGTGAGCTTCTTTTATTTGGATATCAAGATTTCTGACCAGATCTGGCATATTTTCCTCGAGTATTCCATGAAATAAGTTTTCCAGCCCTTGAGATTGCTCCTCTTCCCCTTCCGGAATCCCGATGACCCTGAGATTCAGCTTTTTTACATAATCCCACACTTCTTGTAAGCTTTAGTCTTGTCTCTCGTTTCTGTGTTCCCTTTCTTCCTCTGATTTGTTTAGGGCATAGGGGTAATCTTTGAGCTCTGAGATTCTTTCCTCTGCATGGTCCATCCTGTTCTTGATGCTTTCTACTGTATTATGGAGATCCTTGATTGTTTCCTTCATTGCCAAAATTTCTGATTGATTCTTCTGTATAATTTCAATTTCTTTGGAGAATTTTTCATTCATTTCCTGGATTGTTCTTGTGTTCTCTTTATGTTGAGATTGTATTTTCTCTTCAATTCCGTTGAGTTTTCTGACAATCCATATTCAAAATTCTTCCTCCGTCAGTTTAATCATATCATGTAAGTTGGTGTCGGTTGATGGAGGTCAAGTATTATCTTTTGGAGGTGACTTTTCTCTCTGCTCCTTCATGTTTCCTGTGATCCTCCACTGGTTCTTTCTCATCTGGGAGTTCCGTCGAGGACTGGAGGTGTTGGGACTTGGTATTGAACAAAATTCTGGTATTCCTAAGGATTAATCTAAGGCAAGGCTGGGAGTATGTCGTCGGGTCCTGTAGCATCTTAGAGGAGTTTGAGTCAGTTGGATAATCTTTGATCTAATATCTTCACCTTATGTCTATTAAGATTAATAGGTTTAGTCCCCTTGCTTAGAGATTCAGGGGTTAGATAACTCTTGTGGTCACGAGATCGCTCTCAACCCCTAGGTTGAAGATGGAGGATCTATGATAAGCTCTGCGATTACGCTGAGTTTTGTTCCCTGAAGCCTCTGAGAGTCACAAATCAAACTGAGACCTGCCACGTGGCTTATCTCCTGCCAGGATGAGGCAGTTCCTTCTGCATGGAATCCCGGAGGGTTGGTCACTGCTGAGGGTATTTTTCAGCTCCGTCAAATCTCAGCCCAGACAGCAAGGTCCCTCACCCCTCTGTATTTCCCAGGAGTGGAGCTTACCCTTTGGTTATAGGCACCAGCTAAAAGGCCACAGTAAAGAGGTAGAGAGGGGCCTCAGTTTGATAGTCTGTCCTGATTGGCTCTTAGATCCGCCTTTCTGTGGCTTGCGCCAGCAGGAAGGTGGAAGCGAAGCAGAGGTGACAATCTTGGAACCCAGATTTTGGATTGAACCGCCTCTTTCTCAACACTGCCCAGAGGCGGAGTTAGACCCTATAGTGCAAAACACCCGGAGAGTGTGGGTGTTGGTGTCTTAGGAGAGTGTGGGTGTTGGTGTCACCCCTGATTATATCTAGAAAAGTAGTCACCTTCACCACTCCACTTTGCCAAGACTGGCTCTGCTCTCTGAACACAGAGTGCAAGCGGTTAGAGAAGCGAGAGACCGCCCAAGATCAGTCTGGCGATCTAGCCGTGCAAACCGCCACTCTCCACTTTCTACTCCTTTAAACACCTAATTCGTGATAAATGGCAGGTGTGGGAATAGCCTCTTTCTCAGCTCCGCCCCAAGGCAGAGACAGAACCTTTGGCACAAAGCGCCAGGTCTCAAGTCGCAAGAGGGTGCGGATGATAATGTCTCTTCCAGTTATACCTGGAGAAGCCACCACCTTCGCAGCTCCACTTTGTCCAAGTGGACTTTTCTCTGCACACAGAGCATGAGGTGGCTTGTGCTGAGAGACACCGTCAAAGATCAGAGAGGCGGGGCAGCCGCTACCGGCCACTCTCCGCTTACTGTCTCTTTAAATACCAAATTGGAGATAAGTGGCAAGAATGGGAACAGTCTTTCTCTCCGCTCTGCCCCAAGGCAGAGTTGGTACCTTTGGCATGAAGCGTCCGACCCCAAGTCGCAGGAGGGTGTGGGTGAAAGTTTCTCTCCTGGCTCTATCTAGCAAAAGCAGGCTCCTTCACAGCTTGGCCTTGTCCAGGCGGGCTCTGCTCTCTGGGCGCAGAGCACAAGGGGATTGTGTAGCAAGAGACTGTCCAATAACAGGCTGGCGGGGCCTCCGCATCCACCTATTTCCCCCTACCGTTTCCCTAGATATAGGGCCGCAGACAAGCGGCAGGTATGGACTCCGACCTTTTCTCAGCTCCGCCCCAAGGCAGAGTTGGGATCTTTGGCACGGAGAGCCCAGACCCACGTTGCAGGAGAGCATGGGTGAAAGTTTCTATCCAGGCTCTCTCTAGAAAAGCCTGGCTCTTTCACAGCTCGGCCTTGCCCAGGCGGGCTCTGCTCTCTGGGCGCAGAGTGCAAGGGAGTTGTGTAGCGAGAGACTGTCCAATATCAGGGCAGCGGGGCAGGCTCACCCGCTTATTTCCCCCTACCATTTCCCAAAATTGAATGTCTACTTTTTGTCTAGCCCTGTAGGAAATAGGAGAGAAGTAAAAGACATAGTCTCTACCCTGGAGGAACTTTCAGTTTATTTAGGGAGACAAGACTAATACCCATGACACAAGTAATGAAAAAGAAGACCACATGAATCAAGTGTATATTGTACAGCATAGGCACTAAGGTCTATTAGAGTTCAGAGCCAGGAGCTCCAATTCACATCCACAGAATAAGACATCAGCACATCTTGATGGAGTTGCCCTGCTTTCATACCATGAGTACTCTTGTCCCTAGGAGGCACTGGACAGAAACCATATTTGACAAACAGATATCTAGGGGAGAATGTTGCACAACCACCTGCAGAAACCCATTCAATCTCACATAATAGAATCTGAACCTCTTTTAAATGATTTAGGCCACTTGAGAGTTTTAGAAGTTAGTTCCCAAATTAATTTAGCATTTATCTTCCAGATAGGCTATTACAGCTAACAATAAACTCCCGTTAAAGGAATTTAGATGAATGCAGCTGAGGAAAGGAGGTCCTCATTTCTCATCCCACTTGACGTATTTTTAGCATTCGACACTGTTGACCAGCCACTCCTGCTCCCTACCCTGCCCTGCCCCGCATGCTTCTGGGTGTCTTCCTACCTATCCAACTGCTCAGCCTCAAGCCCAGTGTCTGGCACATAGTAGGCATTCAATAAATATTTTTGAATCATCAAATGTTTCTTCTTAGTCTCTTCTCTATTGAATCTTTAATTTACACCCAATACTTAAAGGTGGACACCTCCCACCACAAGTTTCCGTCTTTGGCTGTCTTCCCCATCTGTCCCCTAAGCTCCAGATTTTCAACTGCCTACAAAACCTCTCCTAAGTGTGTTGGAGGCAATTAAAGGTCAATATGTCCCAAACGGAACTCATTATCTTTAACTTTAAAGCTACACTCATCCTGTGTTATAAATGTAAGTCTACAGTCTCACCATTCTTTCAGTCGCCAGGGCTAAAACCATTCAAAGCATCTTCAAACCCTCTCACTTTTGCACCCCCCCTCCCAATGTCCAATCAGTTGTCAGGTCCTATCAGTTTCCTCTCCATGTTTTCTTTGGCTTCTGTTTCCTGGTCCCCATCCTCAACATCACTGTGCTTCCATCGTGTATTTTCTGCATTCTTATCATTAACATTCCCTGCAACAATTTATCCCTCTAATTTATTTATGCTGCTATCATAATGTAACTCAAATCATACATTTCTCCCTCTCAAAAAAACATTCTTTGTATAAATCACTTGTTGGTTTATAAAGTTCTTTCATATGCTCTGTATCAGTTAAGAATGTTTTTTGGCTGCAGGTAACAGAAACCCCAACTAACCAGGACTCATACAAGTAGAAGGCTATTTTTCTCACTTAAGTCCAGAGGTAGGTGGTTGCTGGCATTCACTTGTCAGTACTATCAAGAGTCCAGACCCTCTTCCAGTTTCTCTGCACTGCCACCCATCCTTAACATGTTGGCTTTACATCTTCACTGTTGCCAATAATTCAGCTGCAAGATAATTATTAGAGCCACAGGTATCATGTCTGCATTCAAGGAACTCAGGAGAAGCAGACAGTATTAGTAATGTCTGTAGCTTTTCTTCAGGAAAAAAAAAACTCTGCTAGAAGCCCCTCAGTAGTCTTTTGTTTATGTATCATTAGCCATAAGTGTGTGTCTGTCATGTGGCCACCTGGAGCTTCAAGGGAAGCTGATCAAGTACTTGGCTTTTCAAGCCTCTATTGTAGATGCAGGCAAGGGAGAAAGGGGCTGCGAATGGATGCTGGGTTATTCAGCCCACAGTGTTTGCCACATTCCCTTTTCATTTGATCATTGCTACAACCTTATGAGTAGGATGTTCATCTTCGTTTTTGAGATAAGGAAATTGAAGTCCAGAGAGGTTAGGTGACTCACCCAATGTCACAGATAGGAGGTCATAGAGTCACAGATCCCACTTTATGATTCCTACTGAGAGCTTTACCACACTATTGCTGTGTAAAATGCAACCCTACCTTGTGGAATATTCCAAGCTCCAGGTAATTCAAAGCCCAAAATACCTTTCCAGATTCATCTCTCACAACACCCCTCCACATTCTTCATGCAGCATTCTTGGTTGCTCTTCAATTATGTCAGATAACTGCAGTCCCCAACTTCTTTGCATGTGCTGATCTCTCAACTTGGAATGACCTTCCTTTCCCAACCTTGCCCCAACACCCTGAGGCTTCATTGATCCAATTGAATTCATATTACACTTCAAGATCCAGATTAAATTCTGCCTCCTGGCTGAAGCATTCCTTAATTCATCAATCATATCTATTCATTATTTCTGCCAGAAGCCCCAAACTCTATTGCAGCACTTTTTTTACTCTATGTTTATAGTTGCTTCTTTTCCTGTCTGCCTCCTTAAATCATAAGCTCTTTGAGGGATTCTGACTCTTAGTTATTGCTGTGCCCCTGTATCCAGCACCTGATACAGCACCAGGGACAGAGAACACAGCCAGCAAGCATTCTCTTTGTAATAGCTTTATTGACATGTAATTCACATATTATATAATCTTCACATTAAATATCATGGTTTTTATTATATTCACAGAGTTGTGCAACAATCATCACAATCAGTTTTGGAATATTTCCATCACCTCAGAAATGAACCCCATACCCTTTAGCTATCACCCTACAATTCTTTATCTTCTCCCCTAGCCCTAAGCAATCATTAATTTAATTTTTGTCTCTAGATTTGCCTGTTTTGGACATTTCATATAAATTGAATCATTTTATATGTAGCCTTTTGTGTCTGGTTTTTTCATGTAGCATAATTTTTTCAAGATTTGTCCATGCCGTAACATAGATCAGTACTTTTGTTTCATTTTATGGCCAAATAATATTCCATCATATGGATATACCATATTATCTTATCCATTTATCAGTTGATAGACATTTGTGTTGTTTCCACCTTTCAGCTATTGTGCTGCTATGAGCATTGGTGTACAAATATCTGTTTGAGTCCTTGCTTTCAATTCTTTGGGGTATATTTCCAGAAGTAGAATTAACAGGTCATCTTATAACTCTGTGCTTAACTATTTGAGGAACTACCAGCCTGTTTTCCATAGTAGCTGTGCCATTTTAAATTCTCACCAGAAATATATGAGGGCTTCAATTTTTCCACACCCTTGCTAAGTTTATCATTGTCTGAATTTTTTATTATAGCCATACTAATGGGTTAGAAGTGATATTTCACTGTGGTTTTGATTTTATTTTATTTTCCCTGATGACTAATGATGTTGAGAATAATTTCATGTGCTTGTTAGCCATTCATATATCTTCTTTGAGAAAATGTCTCTTTAAATTCTTTGTGCATTTTTAAATTGAGTTGTTTTTTTTTATTTGTGAGTTATAAGAGTTCTTTATATATTCTAGATATACTTCCCTTATCAGATACATGATTTGAAAATATTGGCCAGCAAGCATCTTTAAATAAGGGGATTCCAAAATTACTATTTAAAATTTCAGATATTCCTTGTAAAAGCTAACAGACACACTTCAGAAAAGTTTCTTTTAAAATGATCATCCACAAATCCCCATTTCTTGATAACTTCTCTCATATAATTGGAGCTGGATCTCCAGGGAAAACATTGAACTGAATGGGAGTAAAGCATACTTCAGAATCCTGCAAATCTTCTAAACAGACTTCTTTATGTTCTGAAAAAATACAGCAGAATACCAACAACAAAACCTCAACTATTATCAGTTACCCCAAATTAATCCTGAAATGAAAGCAGTAAATTATTAATGGAAGCAAACATCTGGCCATGAACTTACCAGCCCCTCTTGACCACACAGTGTTTCCACTCTAGGAATAGCCAACCTTACAGCCTTAGCAATTTGGCAAAGTTTTTCATCAGCCCCAAGGTACTTAAAGACTTCTAACTTTTCATATAAGTCTTAACACTTTCTACTCTTTTCCACATCATTGATTGTTCTCTTCCCAGAGTTATCTGGCTGATAACATCTGGTTATTCTGACAACTCTATTGAAGGGAAGAAGGTAGCATCACATAAAAAGTATCCCGAGAATGGAAAAACAAGCACCACATGTACTCACCAGCAAATTGGTATTAACTGATCATCACCTAAGTGGACATATAGGAATAACATTTATCTGGCATCAGGCAGATGGGATGGGGAGCAGGGGATGGGTATATACATACATAATGAGTGCGATGTGCACCATCTGGGGGATGGACACACTTGAAGCTCTGACTCGGGGTTGGGGCGAGGGCAATATATGTAACCTAAATATTTGTACCCCCATAATATGCTGAAATAAAATAAATAAATAAATAAATAAAAGCAAACCCTGGAGTCCCTAGGCCAGGTTTAACTTTGAGGGATTTAGACTCCATATCTGTTGGCATAAGCAGAAGTGAGGGTCCCATGATTATAAGTAAGCCAGGAGATTGTACCTGTACTAATTGCTATACCCCCAGCTTTTAATTTAATTGACAATTGATATCCTTTCCCAATTAATGTGTTTTACATATGAAATCTGCTGTTCTAATGTTTCTAGGACTGTAGCCATTTCCTTCAATCCGTAGGGGGATTCCAGTATTCCAGGTCACTGCAACGGTAAGGCTGAAACAGCAGGCTCAATTCAGTGCATTTGGAACGCTTACTGTCTTATGGGAAATGTGTAACTGTTGTTTGTTCCTTTAAACTTGTAACCTTCTTCTGGGAGAGAGGAAAGAAGCCGGAATCAGCAGTCATAAGACCTAGATTCCAGTCCTGGCTTAGTGTTAGCTCAGGCCTAGCAATGTTACTACTGGCAAGTCTCTGGGCCTCCATTTATGTTTAAAGTGGGAATGATGATTATACTTGTATCAAATTAAATTATCTAGTGGATGAAATAGACAAATAGTTTATACAGTATAATAAGCATGAGAGGGACAAAGACAGAGACAGAGACACAGAGAGAGACAGAGGTCACAAAATCCATAGGATTCACTCATTCTCTCCCTCTCTCCCTGATCTTGTTTTCCTTTGGTTTCCAACTCTGCTCAGGTTGCAAAATGTAAAACCTAACCTAAAGAGTATGTTGCATTTAGGGAAAATTGAATCATTTACTACAGCTGGGGAAAGGGATGAAAAGCATGAATGAAGAGGATGAGAAATGAGGCTCCAATATAGAGCCAGATTCAAAGTTTGGAGGGCAAGCCATGCTAAGGAGCTTAGACATTAACCTGTCAGAAGTGAGAAGCCATTGAAGAGTTCTGAGCAGAAGTCCTGAACTCCTATCTGTGTGTTTAGAAAGCTCATCCTCACAGTGGTGTGGGGAAGGAGCTGGAGAAAGGAGAGACAAAGAGCAGCTAAAACAGATAAAAGGCTATTTGTTGGTGTCAAACAGACTTAAGACAGTGGTAGGTATTGGTGAGAGAAGACAAATTTGGGCTATATTTAGAAAGAATAGAGAGGACTTAGATGTTTGATTCAATGCAGGGGGAGGGAAGTAGAGGAGGAGGAGTAAAGTATTTTAGCTTAGACAACTGGGAAAATTTTGGAATGATTAACAAGAGCAGAAATACAAGAGGCTTGAGAGAACATAATTTTGTTTGGGGCATGTATGTAGCAAATCCTAGTAAATCTTTAGAAGTAGGGGTGGACAGCTTGAAGAGAAGGAGTGAGAGGTCTGGATTGGATTTAATCATGGGCACCTAAAGGTGATGACTGAAGCCACAATAGAGGATGAGACAGCTTAGTGAAAGAACACAGGAATGAGCCCACAGGAACAAGAATTCCCAAGGGGCAGAGGAAGAAAAATGCACAAAGGAGACTGACATAGAGTGATGAGTAACAAGGGTCTGGAGATAAGAGTTTTATGAAGCAGGGGCAGTTCAAAAAAAACAAATGTTACCAAGAGTTTGAACTGGATGAGAAGGTAAAGATAATTGAAGTTGGCAATTAGATAGTATTTGGTCATGGCCAGGTCAAGACAATGTCAGGCAATGGTGAGAGAACCTAAAAAGTGACTGGGAAGGAATTATGGAGATACAGTGATGACAAAATACTCTAAGGAAGTTTGGTGAAAGGACAGCATGAGGAGGTGGTTGTAAGAATACGATGAGTTCAAGTGAGATAATATATGTGAAGACTCTTAAAAAATCCACAGGACGGTCAGTATTCTGTTAAGCAAGAGCTATTCTCCAAAAGAGTTAAAAAAAAAAAAAAAAAACCTGCCACCAGCAAATGGATGAGTCATTAGGTAAAGTAGGTAAAGGAAATGGAGTTCCTGTTATAATTTCTGTTTTTCATGGAAATGGCAGCATTGTTCATGCATCCACATTTTGAGAGATCTCATTAAGAAATTACTCCCTCAGGTTGATTTGGCAACTTCTTTGGATATCCAGAGTGGCAAAACGCAACAGGATATTGCATGAAGCAAAAGGTCATGAGCTTTCCACCATGTTTGAAGCTAGGAGATTGAGATTGTATATATAGAAAGACCAATCAAGTGGCTTGATGACTTTGCGTACTGAATTTATCCGGATTTGGTATTGTGTTTACCTAGCCTGGGTTTCTCAATCAACCATGAGTCCCCTTTATCACATCATATACAAGCTTCAGCAGCAAGAGAGAGCTGGTGAAACCCAGCCTGGGAGAAGTAAGGGAGAGACTTGTTATGCACAAAATATCAAGCAATGGGCAAGTAGTATTTTTAATAGAGTGGAAATTGACACTGATTTTCTGCTATTTCAACATTCTCTGAAATAAGAGAAACTAATCACTCTGATAATAACAATATTAACATCTTTTAGAACTGAAAAAGCATTTCCACATCCACTATGTCACTTGATCCTAACAACCCTGCAATGTAGGATGTGCAGTGACTATAGTCCCTTTTTGCAGTTGTAGAAATGAAAGTGCCAGGGTTAAGTGACTCCTTGACAAGGCACAGACAGTAAGTAGCAGAGCCAGGGCTCTTATCCAGGTTTCCTGACTCTGAGTCCAGCATTCTTTCTGCTAGCTACACAGCCAGTCTAAACAAATAACAGCGAGACAGTTCCGTGGTCCCAGTGGCATCACAGGTACAACACTGAGAAAGCAGAAACAGGTGCTCAAAGATATTTTGGGGCCTGTCTGTAAAGTTAGGCTTTTTTGTCCCTAAGAGTTAACTTTTTCTTCCTGAACTGCAGACACTCACTTAAATTCTTGGTGCATTATGTAAAGATTCTTGTTTGAGTAAGGCAGACAGTCTTGCCCATGCTGTGTCCGTGTCTGATTTTCTGAACAATGCTCCTCACTTTGTTAAATCCTCCTAGATTTCTTACTCATCTACCCCCCACATTCAGCTGAGAAAAGCCACCACACCTGTGAATCTCACATTCTGAAATTTGAATCACAATTTTGATTTATTTCCATGTCTATTATTACTGTCAGGAGGTAAGATGAGGAAAAATGGACACATTAGAGAAATGAATTCAGCATAATGAAGGTCATTTTCAATTGTGATTGTCCATTATACAACACTTTGGCTGGCATTACAGACAGATGCCATGCAATAGAATTTTTTTCTGACATTGAGTTAGCTTCTTGGCATACTAAGGCAGCTCATTAGTAATCTTGGATCTCTTTCTATATTTGTGATTCATGTAGAGGTTCTCTACATGTTAGATAGTAGGTGATCTGGACTTTGTGCCCTAAAAATCCACGCTGACATTTCCATACGAATCCTAGTGATTGAGAAGGGAGTTCTCTTTCTTGAGCCCTGAGTCTATATTGCCCTAAATTAGTAACCCTAGTTCAGGGTTAGCCATGGTAAGAAGAAAAAAGGAATACGGAAGGCAGAAGAGGAAAGGCAAAGCAGAATAAGAGAAGGAGCCAGATCTCAATTTTACTTTAAGAGTAACTATTGTGAAAAATTAAAAATTAAAAATGACCGAAGACAAGCAAAGAGAATAGTGTGAGGATGCTCTTATAAAGGTCTGGTGTGACATTGTTTTGGGGATGTACATAGTAACAGTCATCCATTTTATTTTGCTTAGTTTGTTTCCTAAGGTTTTTTTTTTTTTGAATGACCTAAGTTTTTATTCTCTGAGAGTTGACTCGTACTGGGTAAAGAACAATTGGAGGTTCACGAGGTGGCTCTTCCTCTGATGACTGATCTCCCTGCTCTCTACTTCCTTTTTCCCCATCAAGTCCATTGTGCACATTTCCACCACTGGTCTCTCCAGGGACAAATCTGACCATAGTTCTCTGCTTAAATGCTTCAATGGCTCCACCATCCACTCCCACACCCTGGGTTATAGCCACACCCAATTATAAACCATTCTGAAAACATACTGTTCCTCAGTGGGTGGTACATCTATTAATTTGTACTCTTTGGGTGTGCTCGCTCATAACAGAAAATTGACTTAGACTAGTTTAGATAAAATAAGGAAATTACTGAAAATATACTGGGATGAAGCTAAGGGAAGGTCAGGTATATAGCTGGCTCTCCAGAACAGCTAAACCCAGGAAAACGCCATCTCTCTGTCATCTCCACTCCTGTCCTCTTTCTCACCACAGCTTCTGCCTTTGCTTCTGCTTCAGTCTCTTTCACTGCACGTCAGCATCCTTTATGTGGTGGGAAAATGAGACCAGCAATACCTCCTGACCAGCGACACCTACTGAGTTTTGCCTGTTACTATGTCCACCCACAGACAGACACTGAATCTATCAATTCTAGTTTTGAATGCCCTAGGGAAGAATCCAAATTGTCCAGCTAAAGTCAGAGACTTGTTATAATCATATGGCTAGGGAGAGAGGGGGCAGTTCCCAGGAAAACAGAGCGTTGCTAAGCAGATATGTCATAAACACACATTATCTTGTATTTGCTCCTGTGCCTTCCCCTCATCTCTGCTTTCTGTGATTGTTCTGCTTTGGCCCAAACTCTATTCTCCTCTCATTTATCTAAACTCCTGTTGAACTTGTAATCAACCATGTAGTCCTTGGTTATAACACTATCTTTCTCTGTTGCTTGAGTATTTCATAGGTTTATCATTTTATATGCCCAATGACTTTGTAAGTGGTTTGGGGGACAAGTACACACCTTGCACTTCTTCAGAGTCCCCCACACTGTTTCTAGAACTGTTCTAACATGTAGTAAGTGTTCACATGCTTGCTGAGCTCAACTGAACACTTATTAGGTTTCCATGATAGAGAAGCTTGGATCCTGAACATAAATAATCTATCTACCCACTTCTAGCTTCAGCCACTGAATGAAGAAAATGACAGTTTATTTCATTCCATTCATCCATCCATCCTTTCACTGGAAAACATTTACTGAATTGTTACTCTATTGCTGTTACTGTGTTAAGTACTGAAGATACGGAGATTAATTAGATAAGCTATGCACCCTGGAGGACACAGTCTAGCGGGGAATGGACATGGAAGCAAATAAATCATCGCCACACCAGATAATGAGTGTTGTAAAGAGAGTACAGAGTTCCCAGGGAACCCAAGGAAGGTGAGTATAAGTGAGTCTCTAGTGTTGGGATGGGAACTCCTAGGAAAGAACCCTATATCAAATTGATTGTAGCCTATGTGAGATCACCTCTGACAATTTCATTACAAGCTTATGAGACTTCAAAGTGAATGAAAGAAACCAAGAAAAGCAGTTTCCTCTTTTTAGCATTCTATAGTTAGGGATGGGATCCAGTGTCCCAACTTCCTTCCTATCAGCTCCTTATGGGTACTCCCCTCTTCCCCCTTGCCTCACCAGCTCTCTTCTGCCTCCTGAGCAATCTCAGAAGAGGGGGCATGACTGCTTCTCCTCCTTGCATAACCCTGTTTTATGGAGCAGGATAGCCAGGAAATTGGGTAGTCAATTAAAATAATCTTACAACTGGGGCCTTCTGCCAAATTATTCCTCTTTGATGATCTTCTGTTTTAAATATTACTGGCTATTGTTTTGACTGATGTGTTATCATCTGGAATGTTTCCTCTGTGAAACTACTTTGCAGAAGATAAAACTGTACCCTGATATGCAGATGGGATTTGCCTGAGATGTCAAATTGACTTTTGCTTCACAGCTGTTGTAAGGAACATGAGCAGAGAGAAAGATGTCTGTGTGATCAGGCAGTTTAGGGTGCTGCTTCTCTTTCCATGGTCCTGATTTGTAACAAGTAGTTTTGTAAATTTCAGTTTACCTCAGGCTCACTGTGCAAAACCTATATTTGTTTACCAGCCACTAAACATGCAGGAAATTACCCTTCAGAGGTTCCAAATACCATGGGAGAGCAACCAGGTCAGCAATGGAGGAAGAAGAGAGGAGAATCAAGGCAGCATTCATCACAGGTCCAAAGAAACAAGGAGGGTTTCTTCCAACCATTTGGCATTTTAAGAAATTCATTTTCTCATCACAGATGTTGCTTCAGAATCCAGCCACATCTTTACCATGCCAACCCTACACAGCTGTTCTTGGGAACTGGACAAGCAAATCATATTAATGATGTGAACATCTGCATTATTAATTTTCAATAGGCATAAAACCACTTCCAGGAAATCTCTTGATGTTGAGCCTGAGGCATCCCCACTCTACCTAAGATACTGGAAGAGGTACCACCACTTGTGCTGGAGCAAGCAGCATTTGAAGAAGCCTACCTCAGGCACCTCACCTGGTCACCAACATTCTAATGGTGAGAACTAAATATGAATTCAACAGAGTCTTTATGTTTACCCTGGGTAGCTTCTTGTCATTACACACATAAAATAAAATTGTAATCAGCCATTATGCTATGTTCTGTTATCACAGTAGTTTTATACTCCAGCATTTAAAATAGTACTAGATCAGTGAAGTTTTCCTTGCCATTGACATCTGCTGTCAGGGGAGATGACATTTGAGTAGTTCCTTTATATATATGAATAAGATGATAATTTTATTTTTTAATTTCAGAACATTATGGGGGCACAAACATTTTGGCTACATGAATTGCTTTTGTACCATTTGAGTTAAAGTTGTAAGTGTGCCCATCACCCAATAGTGTACATTGTAAACGTTAGGTGTTTACCTACCTTCCACCTGCTTGATTTCCGATGAATGTTATTTCTGTATGTGCACATAAGTGTTAATCAATTAGTTTCTTAATAGACTCTATGGGATGGGTTTTTTCCTCTTCTGACGCAGATCTTGGCAACTTAGTTTGAAATTTTTGTTCCAGGATCCTTCTAGTCTTCCGAACTTCTGATACATGTAACTTATCTCCCGTTGTCTTTTAAGGATTGGTGTTTGCCATACTTTGGTATAACTCTTGTATTCAATAAGTTCTGCAAAAGAGTCCAGGCTACTGTTGGAGACAGGAAATTGGAAATCCTGATTCACTTGGTCCAACAAGCTATATAGGAATAAATGTTATTCTGATCAACTCATATAATGCTCCCCTCTTTTGTATTGCCAAGATTTTACAATATATATAAAATCAGGCAGAAAGATATAATGAACCCCTATGTAATTATCACTCAACTTCAACCATTATTAACTGGCAACTATTGTTTTCTCTGAACCTCACATATTATACTGAAGCAAATCCTATACATTGTGTAACTTCATCCATAAATATTTTAGGATATGCATTTACATGTAAACAAAATCACAGTATCATTATCATACATACAAAATTAAATAAAAATATCCTTTCTTCTTGAGAACACTCTTTTTTTCTATTTCAGCATATGATGGGGGTATAAATATTACGGTTATGTATATTGCCCATGCCCTCCTCCCCACTCAAGGCAGAGCGTCAGGCATGACCATCCCCCAAATGTTGCACATCTCACTCATTATGTTTGTATATACCCATTCCCTCCTTCTCACTCCCACCTGTACAACACCCGAGAAACGTTATTCCTATATGTCCACTTAGGTGTTGAGCTGTTAATACCAATTTGCTGGTG
>VBSM01003018.1:1539706-1552201 GCA_008086735.1 Cheirogaleus medius | reverse complement strand
AAAAAAAAAACCACTGGTCATAACAAGAATCAGGAAGATCTCAAACTGAATAAAAAAAGACAGTCAATACATACCAACACCAGAATGACAGAGATGTTAGAATTATCTGACAAAGATTTTAAAGAAACTATCATCTAAAATGTTTCAACAAACAATTGTAAACACTCCTGAACAAAATGAGCAAACAGGAAATTTCAGAAAAGAATAGGAAATTTTAGCAAAGACATAGAAGATAATAAGAAGAACCAAATGAAAAATTAGGAACTGAAAAATACAATAACTTAAATAAAAAGCTCAGTGCATAAGCTCAACAACAAAATGGAAGGAAGGAAAGAATCCGTGAAATGGAAGATAGAACAATGTAAATTACTCAATCTGAACAATAAAAATAGACTGAAAAAAGTGAACAGAATCTCGGGGACCTATGACACAATATCTAACATTCTTGTCATGAGAGTTGTAGAAGAAGAGGAAGAGGGCAAGGTAGAAAAAGTAATCAAAGAAATAATGGCTGAAAACTTGTCAAATTTGGAGAGAGACATAAACCTACATATTAAAGAAGCTGAGAAAACCTCAAACAGAATGAACCCAAACACATCCATATCAAGATGTATCATAATTAAACTTCTGACATCTACAGACAAAGAAAAAAATTGTGAAAGCAGCCAGAGAAAAATGATATCTATCATAGAGGAGAAAAACAATTCAAATGACAATGGATTTCTCATCAGAAGCCATGGAGGACAGACAGAGTGGCACAATATTTTTCACATGTAAAAAGAACTGCAAAATCATAATTATATACCCAGAGAAAATATTCTTCAGGAATAAAGGGAAAATCAAGACATTTTCAGATGAAGGAAAGCTAAGAATAGCAGGCCTACCTTAAAAGAGTGGCTAAAGGAATGTCTCTAAACAAAAAGGAAATGACAACTAAGGAACCTTAGAGTATCAAGAAGGAAGGAAGAATACAGGAAGCAATAATATGGGTAAAAACAAAGACTTTAGTTTTCTCAGTTTTTCTAAATTATGTTGATGGTTGAAGCAAAAATTGTAGCACTGTCTGATGTGGTTCTGAATGTAGGTAGAGACAATTATATTATAAATGCAGGAGGATAAAGGGATATAAAGGAATGTATGGTATCTATACTTTAACAGATAAATGATGACATCAATTAGCTGTGATAAGTTATGTATATATAATGTAATATCTAGAGCAACCCCTAAAAAAGGTATACAAAGAGATACACATAAAAACACTATAGATAAATCAAAATGAAATTCTAAAAATGTTCAAGTAACAAACAGGAAGGCAGGAAAAAGAAAACAAATGAAAAGCAGAAAGAAAAAACATAAAACAAAAAAATTAAATGACAGACATAGGCCTTAACATATCAATAATTACATTAAATGTAAATGGTCTATATGCCAATGAAAGGACAGACATTGGCAGAGTGTATTAAAAAGTATGACCCAAATATATGCTGGCTATAAGAAACTCACTCAAATATAACAATATAGGCAGGTTGAAAGTAAAAGGATAAAAAAGATATATCATGCAAAAGAAATCAGAAGTAGCTATATTAATATCAGATAAAGTAGACTTTAGAGCAAAGAAAATTACCAGTGGCAGAAAAGGTATTATGTAATTTTTTAAAAATCCACAAAGAAGATATAGCAATTCTATATGTATACACCAAACAAGAGAATAGCAAAGTACACAAGGCCAAAACTGATAGAATTTAAAAGACTTGACAAAGAAGACTTTGACACCCCTGACAACAACTGATAGAACTAGACAAAAAGTCAACAAGAATATAGAAAAAAAATCAGTAACACTGTCAACTAACAAGATCTAATTGACATTTGTAGAACAGTCTGCTCCATACTGTATATGACACATTAATACACATTCTTTTCAAATGCCCATGGAACAAATACCAAGATAAACCATATCCTGAGCCATAAAGTAGGTCTCGTAAATTTAAAATCATTGAAATCATGCAGATTGTGTTGTCCAAACAGAATATAATCAAACTAGAAATCAATAACAGAAAGATAACAGGAAAATCTCTAAACAGTTTGAATCTAAAGAACTACATAACACATGGGCCAAATTCTCTTTGAGAATTTCACTAAATTTATAGACTCTCTCCCCCAAAAAAATCCCTTTACACATAAAACTTGGTGTACAATTTAAGGGAGTTGGCCAGGGTATAATTCGCTTATTTTAGCAAATAGATAAGCCCACTTAAAATCAACAGCAGGCCAGGTGAGGTGGCTAACACCTGCATTCCCAGCACTTTGGGAGGCCAAGGTGGGAGGATCCCCTTAGATCAGGAGTTCAAGACCAGCCTGGACAACATAGTGAGTTCCTGTCTCTACAAAAAATTTAAAAAATCAACCAGGGGCATGGTGGCATGTGCCTGTAGTCCTAGTTACTTGGGAGGCTGAAGGAGGTGGATCGCTTGAGCCCAGCAGTTCAAGGCTCCGGTGAGCTACAATTGTGACACTGCACTCCAGCTTGGGCAACAGAGTGAGACCCTATCTCAAAAAAAAAAAAATCAGAAGGGGACCAAGATGACAGACTAGAGGCAGCCTGTATATATTGTTGAATTGGAGAGGACTGAAAGTCGTGAGTGGATATCCACCTTCAGATTGATCATCTAAGAGAGAGCATGTGAATCAAAATAGAGGTGATACGAGGCACCCAAAGTGAAGGAGAGGGAAGAGAAGCAACATGCTCTGCGGGTTTTGAGGTACACGGGGAAGGCAGCCACAGGTGGGGAAGGCAGCCACACATGGGGAAGGAACAGAGGAGAGAATCCTGGGGCTCCAAACTGCCCCCATAATAGTGCTATTCAAGCTCCAGGAAGGACCCTCCACTGCAGAAGGCTTCAGGATGCAAGACTCACATAAGAAGCTGACTGGAAACTGTGCCGCAGCATTGCTCCAGAGAGAAGGCAGAACAGAGACCCCACTGGCTTGCAAACCCTGGGTGCTACAGCTGATGCCTTTTTGAGATCCAAGAGTGATACCTCTATCCAAGGGTCAGATCCACTGCTACACTACCTCCCCAATCCGCCTGCTGGACTGGGAGAAAGTGGGAAGGCCGGGCACTCTCATGAGTCCCATGAGGGGCAAACGCTTGGACCACCACAGGCCAACAATCACTGCCACCCATTCATATAGGCAGAGTTGCACTCAAGCCAGTGCTAGCTGACAAATGCTGCTGTCCACAGGACTGAGTGGAGCAGCTCTCAAGCTGACACAGGCCAACAATAGCAGCCATCTGCAGATTTGGGTGTGGCTATGCTCAAGCCTCATGGGCTAACAAATGCCACCACCCATGCATCTGAACCAGGCTACTCTCAAGCCTGCACAGGCTGGCAATCACCAGAGCCCTTGGGCGTGGACAGGGCTGTACCCAAGCTCTTGCAGGCCGACAAACACCATTGCCTGTGGATCTGAGTGGGGCAGCTCTCAAGCCAGCATAGGCCAACAAATGCCACTGCCCAGAAATCTGAGTGAGGCAGCTCTCAAGCCAGCTCCAGCCAACAATTGCCATAACCTATGGACTTGGGCAGGGTAGTGCCTAAGCCCCCATGGGCCAACAAATATCACCACCCATATATCTAAGTGGGGCAGCATTAAAGTTGGCACAGCTACCAATCACTGTTGCTGAGAGAATTGGTGGGTCATTCATTCATTCTGCAATGCAAGGACTGCCAGTGACAATCACAAGGCAATGATAAGACAGGAGATGTAGGAGAGTCACAGTGTTAAACACTCACAATGCATCTTCCCATCTCATGACAGGTCAATCTTCCCAAGTAGAACACAAGTGCACCATTCAGGCACATCTCCTTCTTTGCACTAAGTAGGAAAGTTTCCAGCAGAGGAGAATAGGTACACCACAAGCTTATCCAAGCTTATCTGTCTTGAGCTGAGAAAAGAGGTTTCAGATGAGAAGGAACCAGAATAAGAACTCTGATAACATGAATAAACAAGCTGTTTCAACACCTCAAAAGGATCACAATAGATCTCCAGCAATGAACCCCAACCTAAAGAAAATTGTTGAAATGTCAGAAATGAAATTCAGAATATCGATGGCAAATAAGGTGAATAGGATTAAAGAGAAAGTTGAAAACCAACACAAAGAAACCAAAAAATTTTTCAAGACATGAATGAAAACTATGAAAAACTCAATAAAGAGACTATATAAGAAAAGATATAACAGAACATAAAGAAATAAAAGAGTAATTTAGGGAATTTCAAAATACAGCATAAAGCTTCAATAGCAGGGTAAACCAAGCAGAAGAAAGAATTTCAGAGCTTGAAAATAAGGCTTTGGAATTAGCCCAATCAGTCAAAGATGCAGAAAAAAGAATAAAGAAGAATGAATAATCACTCAGAGAAATGTGGAACTATGCAAAGAGGGCCAATATAATAATTATAGGTATCTCTGAGGGATAAGAAGAAAGAGGACAAAACATGGAAAACCTATTTGAGGGAATTAGTAAGGAAAACTTTTCTGGTATCACTAGGGATTCAGGTATCCAGACACAAGATAGTCATTGAAAAACAGGAAGATTCATGGCAAGTAGGACATCTCCAAGATACATAATCATCAACCTGGCCAGAGTCAAAATGAAGGAGAAAATTCTACAAGCTGCAAGATGAAAACAACAACTAACCTACAAAGAAAAACTCAATAGTCTAAGAGAAGACTTATCAAGAGAGACCTTACAAGTGAGAAGGGATCGGGGCCCCATTTTTAGTCTTCTTAAACAAAACAACTGCCAGGCAAGAATTTTGTATGCTGTAAAACTAAGTTCCATAAATCATGGAGAAATAAAGATTTTTCCAAATAAGCAAACACTAAGGGAATCTGTCATTCCTAGATCTGCCCTACAGGAAATGCTTAAAAGTGCACTACACATAAAAGAGCAAAATAGATACCCACCAGTGTAAAAACACCTGAAAGTTAAAGCTCAAGCTCTTATAAAATAGTAGCACAAGAGGGAAAACAAAACAGCAAGATATCATTCAGCAGGATGAACTAAACAGATTCCCACGCATCAATACTAACAGTGAATGTGAATGACCTCATGCTCCACTAAAAGACATAAACTGGTTTAATGTATGCAAAAAAATCACAATTCAAGTATATGCTATCTCTAAGAAACCCATCTAACATGCAAAGACTTGCACAGACTCAAGGTAAAGGGATGGAAAAAAATATTCCACTCAAATGGAAACCAAAAGTGAGCAGGTATAACCATTCTCATATCAGATAAAAATTTACTTTAAATCAACAATGGTAAAAAAAAAGACAAAAATTGTCATTAAATAATGATAAAGAAAGTAATTCAGCAAGAAGGTATAACAATCCTAAATATATATGTACCTAACACAAGACCTCCCAGATTCATAAAACAAATTCTACTAGATCTAAGTAAAGAAATAAATAGTAGCATCATAATCCCAGGGACTTCAGCATCACACTGACAAAACTAGACATGTCATCAAAACAGAAAATCAACAAAGACACACTGGACTTAAATGGGACTCTAGAACAAATGGATTTAACAGACATTTACAGAACACTCTATCTCAAAACTACAGAATATACCTTCTTCTCGTCAGCACATGGGACGTATTCCAAGACTGATCATACCTTAGGTCACAAAACAAGTTTTAGCAACATCAGAAAAATCAAAATCATACCATGTAACTTCTCAGACCACTTTAATATAAAACTAGAAATTAATTCCAAGAGAAACTCTCAAATTCACACAGTCATAGAAATTAAACAGCCTGCTGCTGAACAATCCTTGAATCAATGATGAAATTAAGATCAAAATCAAAAGATTCTTAGAACTGAATGACAAAAGGGACACAAGCTTTCAAAAGCTAATCAATACAGTTAAAGCAGTGCTAAGAAGAAAGTTCATAGCCTTAAATGTGTATGTTGAAAGACAGGAAGATCACAAATTAACAACCTAATGTCTGTGCAACGTTTGGGGGATGGTCACACATGAAGCTCTGCCTCGAGGGGGGAGGGGGGCATGGACAATATACGTAACCGTAATATTTGTACTCCCATAATATGCTGAAATAAAAAAAAAAAGATACAAGCAAAGAGCCCCTCAGGACCTCCTACTAACTTCCATTTTGGGTAAATATTAACAATCTTGGTGAGTACAGATAGGAAGTTAGGAAAGGGCCAAAAGAAACAGGTAGGCTGAGAGCAACTAACAGGATAAGTGAAGCCATAAAAGCTTCACAAGCTTTTTGCACAGGACCAGCAAAGTGTGCCAGGCTGGGACTTTGGTGTAGGGGTGATGGCTCTGCCCATTTCACGAGCCTCCCAAAGGCATGACTGGATGTGTAGTGAAGACCTGACCAGGAAAAGTCAGAAAAGGTCAAGTAATGTCCATCATGCCATGCTGTAGGAAGGAAAGTAAATACAGAGTCCACTTTAGACAGATTTCCATCCAATATGGTTACCATGAAGTTGGGTGTATTTAAAGGGAGAAGCTTTAGACATCATGAAAATGCCCTGATGTGTCAGAGCTCATTCCATGGAGATCTGAGTTATTGAAAACAATTCATATTGGGCATCACTCTGGGTTTAGTAAATGCTGTGGTTCAAATTTTGAGAAAAAAAATAATAAAAAGCTTTCAAATCCCTAACAAAAAAAACCCCTAATATCACATCTCAAGGAACTAGAAAAAGAACAAACCAAACCCAAAGCCAGAAGAAGAAAAGAAATAACAAAGCTTAGAGCAGAACGAAATGAAATGGAAACAAACAAACAAAAAAAACCCCAAAACAATAGGAAAAACAAAAACTTGGTTCTTTGAAAAGATAAACGAAATTGATAGACCACTATCCAGATTAACCAGAAACAGAAGAGAAAAACTCAAATAACTTCAATTAGAAATGAAAAAGGAGATATTACAATTGATACCACAGAAATACAAAATACCATCCATGAATATTATGAAAACCTCTACACACACAGACTAGAAAACCTAGAGGAAATGGATAAATTCCTGGAAACACACAACTTCCCAAGCCTGAATCCAGAAGAAAAAGAAATCGTGAACAGACCAATAACAAGAAGCAAGATTGAGGCAGTAATAAAAAATTTCCTAACAAAAAAATGCCTCAGACCAGAGAGATTTACAGCTGAATTCTACCAAATCAACAAAAAAGAACTGGCACCTATCCTACAGAAATTATTCCATAACATTGAGAAGGAGGACATCCCCTTTAACTCATTCTGTGAAGCTAGTATCACCTTGATACCAAAGCCAGGAAAGGACACAACAACAAAAGAAAACTATAGACCTATATCCTTTATTAGCATAAATGCAAAAATCCTGCTCACGCCTATAATCCTAGCATTATGGGAGGCCGAGGCGAGAGGACTGCTTGAGCTCAGGAGTTCGAGACCAGCCTGAGCAAGAGCGAGAACCCGTGTCTACTATAAACAGAAAAGAAATTAGCCAAACAACTAAAAATAGAAAAAAAAATAGCCAAGCACAGTGGTGTGTGCCTGTAGTCCCAGCTACCTGGGGGGCTGAGGCAAGAGGATCGCTTGAGCCCAGGAGTTTGAGGTTGCTATGAGCTAGGCTGATACCATGGCACTCTAGCCCAGGGCAAGAGAGTGAGACTCTGTTTCAAAAAAAAAATCCTCAAAAAATACTAGCAAACCAAATTCAACAGCACATCAAAAAGATAATTCACAAGTAATGGAGATGGTGAGCATTGTGGGAGGGAAAGGGCATGTCTCAAATCATGGTTGGGATGTGGCAAAGTCATAACATGTAACCAAAATGTTTGTACCACCATAATTTCATGAAATAAAAAATTTTAAAAAAGAAAAAAAAGATAATTCACTATGATCAAGTGGGCTTCATCACAGGGATGCAAGTATTGTTTAACATATGCAACTCAATAAATGTGATTCACCACATAATCAGAAGCAAAATCAAAGGCCATATGATCATCTCAATAGACGCAGAAAAAGCATTTGATAAAATCCAACAGCATTTCATGATGAAAAAAAAACCCTAAACAAATTTGGCATAGAAGGAACATACTTTAAAAATATAAAAGTCATATATGACAAACCGACAGCCAAAATCATACTAAATGGGCAAAAGTTGAAAGCATCCCCCTATGAGAACTGGAACAAGACAAGGGTGCCCACTATCACCACTTGTATTCAACATAGTGTTGGAAGTCCTAGCCAGAGCAATATACATTGGGGAAAGGATGCCCTATTCAACAAATGGTGCAGGGAAAATTGGATGGCCACATGCAGAAAAATGAAACAGGACTCCTATCTCTCATTACATACAAAAAATAATTCAAGATGGATTAAAAACAAATCTAAGGCATGAATCCATAAAAATTCTAGAAGAAAATGTAGGAAAAACACTTCTAGACATTAGCCTAGGCAAAGAATTTATGACTAAGACTCCAAAGGCAAATACAGCAACAATAAAAATAAATAAATGACACTTATTTAAATTAAAAAAATTCTGCACAGCAAAGGAAGTAATCAACAGGCAACCTACAGAATGGGAGAAAATATTTGCAAACTATTCATCTGACAAAGGACTAATATCCAGAGTCTACAGAGAATTCAAACAAACTGGCAAGGAAAAACAATGGCATCAAAAAGTAAGCAAAAAATGGGCGTGACACGCACCTCCAGGGGGTTGACCTGCTTGAAGCTCTAGCACAGCGGGGGGGGGGAGGGTTGGCAGGGGCAATATATGTAATCTTAACAATATTTGTACCCACATAATATAATGAAATAAAAAATAAAATAAAATAAAAGGTAAGCAAAAGACACAAACAGAATCTTTTCAAAAAAAGATAGACAAATGACCAACAAACATATGAGAAAATGTTCAACATCACTGATCATCAGGGAAACGCAAATTAAAACCACAGTGAGAACCAAAGTGCCCATCAATACATGAGTGGATTAATAAAATGTGGTATATGTATACCATGGAGTACTATTCAGCTATAAGAAACAATGGTGATATAGCACCTCTTGTATTTTCCTGGCTAGAGCTGGAACCCATTCTATTAATTGAAGTATCCCGAGAACGGAAAAATAAGTACCACATGTACTCACCAGGAATTGGTATTACCTGATCAACACCTAAGTGGACATATAGGAATAACATTTATTGGGTGTCGGGCGGGGTGGGAGAGGGGAAAAGGATATACATACATAATGAGTGTGATGTGCACCAACTGGGGGATGGACACGCTTGAAGCTCTGACTCGAGAGGGGGGGTGGGGCGAGGGCAATATACATAACCTCAACATTTGTACCCCCACAATATGCTGGAAAAATTAAAATAAAATAAATAAACAAATAAATAAATAAAAATAAAACCACAATGAGAAACCACCTTACCCCTGTCAGAATGGCCATTACTAAAAAGTCAAAAAACAATAGATGTTGCTGGGGACACAGAGAAAAAGGGAAACTTATACACTGTAGGTGGGACTGCAAACTGGTACAACCCCTATGGAAAACATTATGGAGATTATTTAAAGAGCTAAATGCAGCAATACCACTCTTGGGTATCTACCCAAAGGAAAGGAAATAATTTTATTTTTTTAATTTTTTTATTTCAGAATATTATGGGGGTACAATCATTAAGGATACATACATTGCCCTTGTCTCCCCTCCCCCCTTGAGGCAGCGCTTCAAACGTGTCCATCCCCCAGACGATGTGCATCATACTCACTATGTATGTATATACCACCCCCTCCTCCCCCCTCCCACCTGCCCCACACCCGACAAATGTTTGTTTTTCTTTTTTTCTTAACATTTTGGTTACATTTTATATCTTTGCCTCTCCCTAGGAAGGGTTAGAGGTATACCCTTCCCGCCACAATGATCACCCCATCCCACAGACGTGGGACTACCCCTCCAACCTCCGAATCCCTGGTGAACACCACCACCCTTTGAGCACCATAGTGTTAATCAGTCAGTACCAATTTGATGGCGAGTATGTATGGAGTCCATTATTCTCATCTTGTGTCAACTCACTTTGGATAATGGGCTTAAGCTCAATCCAAGATAATATAAGCGGTGCTAGCTCACTGTCATTTCTTAGAATTGAGTAATATTCCATTGTAAACATATACCAAATTTTAATAATCCACTCATGAATTGACGGACACTTAGGTTGTTTCCACGTCCTTGCAATAGTGAATTGTGCTGCCATAAACATTAGGGTGCAAATGTCTTTATTATAGAAAGTATTTTGCTCTTTTGGATAGGTGCATAATAGTACAATTTCTAGATGGAATGGTATTTCTATTTTTAGCTGTTTGAGATATCTCCAAATTCTTTTCCACAAAGGTTGCACTAATTTGCAGTCCCACCAGCAGTGTAAGAGTGTTCCTATATCTCCACATCCTCACCAGCATTTGTGGGTTGGGGATTTCTTGATATAGGCCATTCTCACTGGGGTTAGATGATATCTCACTGTGGTTTTATTTGCATTTCTCTAATGATTAGCGATGTTGAGCATTTTTTAATATGTTTGCTGGCCATTATTCTGTCTTCTTTAGAAAAGTTTCTGTTCATTTCCATTGCCCATTTCTTGATGGGGTTGTTTGATTTTTTCTTGTAGATTCTTTTGAGCTCTAGATAAATTCTTGTGATCAGACCTTTATCGGAAGTGTAGAGACCAAATATTTTCTCTCAGTCTGTAGGTTCTCTATTTGCTCTACTGATAGTTTCCTTGGCTGTGCAGAAGCTTTTTAATTTGATCAGATCCCATTTGTTTAATTTTGTTGCTGTGGTGATTGCTTTCGGGGTCTTCTTCAAGAATTCTTTGCCTAGGCCAATGTCTGAGAGGGGTTTCCCAACCTCTTCTTCTGGGATTCTTAAGGTTTCATGCCTTAGGTTTAAATCTGTTATCCATCTTGAGTGGATTTTTGTGAGAGGTGAGAGAAAGGGATCCTGATTCAATCTTCTTCATGTAGCTATCCGGTTTTCCCAGCACCATTTAGTGAAAAGAGATTCTTTTCCTGATTGTATATTTTTGTCTACTTTATCAAAGATTAGGTTACCATATGCAGATTGTTTCATCTCTGGAATCTCAGTCCTATTCCAAATATCGATGCTTCTGTTCTTGTGCCAGTTCCAGGCTGATTTAATCATTATTGCTTTATAGTACAGTTTGAAGTCAGGAAGACTAATGCCTCCCAGTTTGTTTTTTTTGCTTAATATTGCTTTGGCTATACGAGTTTTTTTTCTGGTTCCATACAAAGTGCATAATTATTTTTTCTAGATCTGTAAAGAATGATGGTGGTACTTTGATGGGGATTGCATTAATTCTGTAGATGACTTTAGGTAATATTGACATTTTAACGATATTGATTCTACCAATCTATGAACAAGGTAGATTTTCCATCTGTTTAAATCTTCTACTATTTGTTTTTTGTTTTTTTTTTTAGTGTTTCATAGTTCTCCTTGTATAAGTCTTTCATATCTTTCGTTAAATGTATTCCTAGAAATTTAATTTTCTTTGGGGCTATAGTAAAAGTTATTGCATTTTTTATTTGAGTTTCGGTTTGATGGTTCTTGGCATATATGAATACCTCTGATTTGTGTATATTGATTTTGTAACCTGAGACTTTACTGAATTCATTTATCAAGTCTAGGAGTCTCTTAGACGAATCCATGGGATTTTCTAGGTATAATATCATATCATCAGCGAAGAGCAGGAGTTTGATCTCATCTGCACCCACTTGAATGCCCTTAATATCCCTCTCTTGCCTGGTTGCTATAGCTAGGACTTCGAGTACTATGTTGAATAGAAGAGGAGATAGTGGGCATCCTTGACTAGTTCCAGATCGAAGTAGGAATGGTTTCAGTTTTTCCCCATTGAGTATAATGTTGGCCATGGGTTTGTCATAAATGGATTTGATAATTTTAAGGTATGAGCCACTGATGCCTATTTTGTTAAGAGTTTTTATCATAAAGGTGTGTTGGACTTTGTCAAATGCTTTTTCTGCATCTGTTGAGAGAATCATATGGTCTTTGTTTTTGTTTTTATTTATGAGGTGGATTACATTTATAGATTTGCGTATGTTGAACCAGCCTTGCATCCCTGGAATAAAGCCCACCTGGTCATAGTCAATAATTTTTTTGATGTGCTGCTGAATTCTGTTTGCTAAAATTTTGTTGAGGATTTTGCATCTATATTCATGAGGGATATTTCTCTGTAATTTTCTTTTTTTGTTGCGTCCTAGGAAAGGAAATAATTTTTTCCCTTTTTTTTAATTTCATTATATTATGGGGGTATAGATATTGTTAGGTTTACATATATTGCCCCTGCCAACCCTCCCCCCCCACCGCTGTGCTGGAGCTTCAAGCATGACAACCCCCTGGTGGTGCATGTCACACCCATTATGTAAGTATACACTCTTCCCCT
>VBSM01003018.1:1516570-1527416 GCA_008086735.1 Cheirogaleus medius | reverse complement strand
AACCGTAATATTTGTACCCCCATAATATGCTGAAATAAAAAAATAAAAAAAAAGGTTACGTATTGTCTGATTCCATATATGAGAAAGCCTAGACAGGCAAAATCATAGCAACAAAGTAGATCAATGATTGCCTGGGACAGGGATTGGGGAGAGGGAATCTACTGCAAAGTGGCTAATGAGAATTTTTTAGGGTCATAGAACTATTCTGTATCTTGACTGTGATGATGGATACATGACTGTATTCAATTGCCAAAATTCATTAAACTATACATCTAAAATAAGTAAATCTTATTATATGTAAATTATGCCTCAAAGAAAGTTATTTTTAAAGTAATTGTGTAACATTTTATAAAAAGCTTTCATTCAAGATGATATTTATTTTTTTTTTTATTTTTTTTTTTTAGAGACGGGGTCTCGCTCTTGGTCAGGCTGGTTTCGAACTCCTGACCTTGAGCTATCCACCCGCCTCGGCCTCCCAGAGTGCTAGGATTACAGGCGTGAGCCACCGCGCCCGGCCCAAGATGATATTTATTTTTAATTAATAAAGTTTATTTTTTAGGTTGGTTTTAGGTTCATAGTCAAAATGAGCTGAAAGTACAGAGTTCACATACACGTGGGCGTACACATACACACACACACACACTGTCTCTACACACACATAATCTCTCTGGTAATATCAACATCCTGCATCAAGTAGTACATTTGCTACAATCGATAAATCTACACACCATTATCACCTAAAGTCCATAGTTTACATTAGGGTTCACTCTTGATCTTGCACATTCTATGGGTTTGGACAAATGTATAATGACATGTATCTACCATCATAGTATCATATGGAGTAGTTTCACCGCCCTAAAAATCCTCTGTTGTATTAATATATACCATATTTGTTATAACTTCTACTTGCTGCCCTTGTTCATGTTTTCCATTTTTGTCCCACACTTGTCCTGTCCCTTGCAGTTTTAACTGAACATTTTGTATGTTTCTATTTTCCCTCCTTTCTTATCATGTCTGTTATATATTTTCCACTTCTTATGGTGATTGCCCTAGAGTTTGCAATATATATTTACAGATAATCCAAGTCCATTTTCAAATAACAGTATACTAAGTCTTGGGTATCGTGGGTAGTGCAAGTACATTACAATAACAATAACAAAATATTCTTAACGCATTCCTCCTGTCCCTTGTATCATTGCTGTCATTCATTTAACTTATATATAAACACACCTAGCAATATATGTATATGTGTAATCAAACACATTATTGCTATTATTATGTTGAACAAACTGTTATCTGATAGATCAATTAAGAATAAGAAAAATACTTTCATTTATTCTTTTTCTGATGTACTTCCTTTTTTTATATTGACCTGAGTTTCTGACCTACACCACTTCCCTTCTCTCTGAAGAACTTCTTTTACCATTTCTTGCAAGGCAGGTCCACTGACACCAATTTCCTCATTTTTATTTGTCTGAGAAAGTATTTATTTTTCTTTCACTTTTGAAGAATAATTTCATAGGGTACAGAATTCTAGGTTGGTGGGGTCTTTTTCTCTCAACACTTTAAATATTTTACTTCATTTTTTTCTTGCTTGAATGATTTATAAGGAAAGGTCAGATGTAATTCTTATCTTTGCTCCTCTATAGATGAAGTGATTTTTTTCATTTCTTAAAAGATTTTTTTCTATATCTTTGATTTTCTGCAGTTTGAATATGATATGCTTATGTGTGGGTTTGTTTAGTTTGGTCATTATTGCTTCAAACAATGCTTCTGCTTCTTTCTCTTGTTCTTCTGGTATTCCACTATGCATACCTTTTGTAGTTGTCTCACAATTTCTAGATATTTTGTTCTTTTGTTCTTTTTCCCCCTAGTCTTTTTTCTATTTGGTTTTCAGTTTTAGCAGTTTTTATTGTCATATCTTGAAGTTCAGATTCTTTCCTCAGCTGTTTCTAGTCTGCTAATGAGCCCATCAAAGGTATTTTTATTTTTGTTATAGTGTTTTTGATCTCTAGCATTTTTCAATTTTCTTTGCATTTCCATCTTTCTGCTTACATTAGCCATCTGTCCTTGCATGTTGTCTAATTTTTCCATTAAAATCCTTAGCATATTAATCAGTTTTTTTAAATTCCTGATTTGATAATTCCAACATTCCAGCAGTATTTGACTCTGGTTCTGACAATATACTATAGTATAGTGAAGAGACTATACTAAGTCTCTTCAAACTGTGTTTTGTGCCTTTGAGTATGCCTTGTAATTTTCTGTTGAAAGGTGGATATGGTGTACTGGGTAAAAGCAACTGCAGTAACAGGGCTTTAGTAATGTGGTGGTAAGATGTGGGAGGAGTGGAAGCATTCTATAGTCCTATGATTATCTCTGAATCTTTTGTTGAGCCTGTGCCCTTTGACTGTGAACTTTACCAGTGTTTCTCAGTCCCCACCCTCCCTTAGTGGGGACAGGTTGGCTGGAGATTTGGAGTTGAGTATTTCTGTTCCCCTAAAAGTAAAAAGTTAGAGGGAACTGGAGCTGGGTATTTCCCTTCCCTCAGCTAGGTTAGGCTCTGATATAACCCCAGCAGGTGAAGCTCTGATAAAGTATTTTCTCCTAAGGGCAGGCCTTGTGAAGAAGAGCATAATGCTCTCATGTATTTCAGAATGGTTCCTTTCCCTCTCCCCTGCTGGAAGCACAAGGGAATTTTTCTTCAATATTAACTATGAGGACTTGGTAGAGATCCTGGAGGTAAAACTCACAAAATATGGGTCTCTCTATGACTGAGTCCCCCTGGAGTTTTGAACTCTGAGAGTTGTCCCCACTGAGCCTCCAGAAATCTGTCAATTACAATTAAGGTTTTCCTACTCCAGCACTGGTTCCTGATGAGGTTTCTCCTCTTGTGTTTCTGTTCTGGTATGTTGTGATTCTCTGTATCTACCTGTCTCTTCAACTTTTGGGGCAGTGGTTTGCTCTATGACCTCACTTTTCTGAAGGATCTAAGAAAATTGGTTGATTTTTCAGTTTGTTCAGCTTTCTACTTGTTAGGATGGAGTGGTGACTTCTAAGCCATAATTATTTATTTTTCTTACTTAGTATACCTTCTTTATCAACTCAGTCACTGTTTCCTATGGTAAAGTGATAAACAGATTTGTTTGTTTTTTAAAGGAAAAGTGATGCACAACAATAAAGATGAAAATCCTTCTCAATTCTTTAGATGATATTCTATTTTCATGAACATATTTTCTTGTTGTAAATTCATACTAAGTAAATAATGATGGCATTAGCTGGCATTCTTGGTGTGCTTTTGATCTTCTTTTTCCAAAAGCAACTGCCAGGATAACTTCCTAACAAACATCACTTAACCACTAAATGAGTCTATTTCATATATAATGATAGTTTATTTAGATATTGCTCTTCATTCCATTCTCTTCTCTATTCTATTGCCATTAACAATAATGAAATTTCCACATTTTCTCTGAAAAAAAACAACATAATATATTCTTTTAGCAATTGTTTCTCTGCTGAATCTTATTGTAGAAAATGGAACATGTCTTCTGAATCATGTTTGATGGCTCTAGTCTTACTCAAAGCCTTCAAGTTTAGGATTCACATCTAATTTGAGCTGTATTTGTGGCTTTTATCATACTGTATTATAATTGACTATTTACTTATCTTTCTCCAGACTACACTTGGAGATCTTCAAGGGAAAAAGTCATGTCTTATTTATCTCTGTATCCTCCATGCCCAGCACCATGCCTGGCACATACTTAACACTCAGGAAATACTTGCTTAACTGGATGTACTTCTTCTTGCCCTTGGCACATCCTTTGCCAAATGTTCAGTCACTCACTCACTCATTGAACATACATTCATTGCCAGAATGCTCTTTTCTGTGAAAATTAAAGGGGAATTTTTCAAATACCGCCTTTTCTGTATAACCTTCTTTCAAAGAAAGGTTTTCATTGTACATCATTTATTTAATAACAAAATTTTCATTGAGCACATCACATGTGCCAGGCACAATGCAAGGCATGAGACAACAGTGATAAACAAGATAGATGAGATATTTGCTCTTACAGTGAAAGACACAGACATCAAACAACTATTTAGTTATAGAAGAATGTGTCTCATTATAGCACAATCACATTGCTTCAAAAGTGCCTTTCCTAGGGGAAGAGGCAAGATGGTGGATGAGAAACACCTCCAGCCAGAGTGTCTCTGCAAGAAGGAAAGATTGTTAGATGAAAGTGAAAAAAAACAAACAGGCAGACAAACATAGATTGGATGAGGGTCATAAGGAAGGGTGCATGAACCTACAGGAGACTCCACACAGGAAGAAGTTGTGGAGTAGAACTGTAAGGGGAAAGGTATCAGCAGGTTCTAAACCCCAAGAGGCTTAAAGACCAGTGACAAGAGTAGGAGGAGCAGTTAGATTTCCTCTTCCTTGCATCTCGGACTGCTGGTGGGCTCCAGAGCTACTGGAGAGAGCTGCCAACACCAGTGCAGAGATGGCTGCTGCCAGTGAGCAGTGAGTCTCTTGTGGACAGGGCACAGGGCTCCCAGCTCCCTCAGGATACCTCCTGCCCCACATACCTGAGCCAATTGGCAGGTGCCATCTTGCTTCATTCTCCCTTTCCCTCCCCTACCTGTGGCTGCCAAGATGGAAAATTTAGATAGCACCAGGAGGCATCCACAAGAAATGGAACATTTCGTTTTGGGTTCCTATAGTGTACTGAAGGAACACTCATACTGTGAGCTCCCTACCTGCTGGCCCTCCCTAGTGATGCTTGCCTGGTGACTCCAGCAAAGTGGGGCAAATCCCAAGACAAAAAGACATTGATCCAGCTTGGACACCTTGTGGAAGACTTGAGACCAGCATTCTTCTCCCTGACAGGGTCAGGGACTGATCTCTGGGGCCCAGGGAGATCCCATACACCGAGGTCTCGATCACATTGCCTGGGGACACAGAAGGGATATTTGTGAACTAGTCTACTGAGATGTATGTGCCTTCAGGGCAGATGAGAGTGGATACTAGCTGCAGTATACTTGAAGGGCAACTCTCCTCTCAAGGGAAGGCTGCACCCCTAGCTCAGGCTGTGATCCTGGGCAGGGAACCTCCTGGCTTGTATCACAGTCAGGGGAGCTCAGCTGGTTTGAGGTCCTGCCTGCTGGCAGAGGCCTAGGGGAAACCACAAGATGAGGGGGTGAAAAAGAGCAAGGCCAGCTCCAGACTGCCAGACTGTGGGTCTCAGACAGTCTCACCTCCACACACAGATTTTGTGGCTGAGTGGGGCCATTTCAGTCCCTCCCTGTCAGCTTTGCCCAGAAGCAGATAATGTACCTTTGATCCCCTGCTAACAGCATTTGTGGGGCTTGAGGATAGCCTCAACCAACCCAGCCCTGCCCAGTCTCACTCCCCAACCTGCCCCGGCTGAGGTGGAGAGTAAGGACATACCTAGAACTGCTCGGGCCCCACCCACCACCTGAGGCACTACAGTGCCTCTCTAGAGGAACAAGTGCTGATTACAGGACCCACAAACAACATTGCAGCTTGCTCCTCCTGGAAAGCACCACCTACTGATGGGGAGGTCAGTTTGCATACCCTTTTACTGCATTTACTGACTCATCACACAAGGTGTGGTCAAATCTCACCCACAAGCACTACCTACTGGCTCAGAAGCTAAACTAGCTGTGTCATTAACTAAATGAAAAGCCAAAGGTAAGAAGCAACAGCTGCTCCAGATGGGAAGGAATCAGCGAAAGAACTCTGGAAGTATGAAGAATCAAACTGAAAGCACACCCCTAAAGGGGAACACCAGCTCTCTAGCAATGGATATCAACCAAATTCAGAACACTAATATGACAGAAGAGGAATTTTGAACATGGATTGTAAGAAAACTCAATGATATGCAAAAGAAAATGGATACCCAACACAAAGAAATCACAAAAAAAATCCAGGACTTGGAAGAAAAATTCACTAAAGACATTGAAATATTTAAAAAAATCAAACAGAACTTCTCAAAATGAAGAATTTATTCAAGGAATTAAAAAACACAGTGGAAAGCCACAAGAATAGTGTAGATCAAACAGAAGAAAGAATCTCAGGGATTAAAGATAACACCTTTCAATCAAACAAGTCAGTTGCAAAGATAGAGAAATAAGAGAAAAGAGCAAAGCCTACAAGAAATGAGGATTTATGTGAAGAGGCCTAACATGAGAATTCTAGGCATCCCTGAAGGTGAAGAAGAAAATACACAAGGGTTGGAAAAACTATTTGAGGCTATAATGGAGGAAAATTTCCCTGGCCTTGCTAGAAATCTAGATACCCAGGTACAAGAAGCTCAAATAAATCCTGGGAGATACATTGCAAACAAGAAGACACCACGACACACAGTCATCAGACTGGCCAAAATAACCATGACAGAGGCCCTCCTATGAGCTGTAAGGCAAAAGAAGTAGGTAACTGACAAAGGAAAATCAATCAGAATAGCAGCAGACTTCTCACCTGACCTTACAAGGAAGAAGAGACTGGGGCCCCATTCTCACTCTTCTCATATAGAATAATGCCCAGCCTAGAATCTTGTATCCTGAAAAACTAAGTTTCTTATATGAAGGAGAAATAAAGACCTTCTCAGACAAGCAAAGACTGAGGGAATTCATCAAGACAAGATCTGCCTTCTAGGAAGTACTCAGAACAACGTAACACATGGATCAGTACAATAAACACTCACCAGTGTAAAATTATCCAAAACTCAAGGTCAAAGGCCAGAATGCCACAATGGCTCAAGAGAGAAAACAAAGCAACAAAGTTCAACTCAACAGGATGAACAGAAATCTGCCCCACTTATCAAATGTAAAAGGCTTGAACTGTCCACTAAAGAGACATAGGCTGGCTGAATGGATAAATATACACAAGCCAAGTATCTGCTGTCTTCAGGAAACACATCTAACCCACAAGGATGCATTCAGACTCAAGGTGAAGGGATGGAAAACAATATCCCGTGCAGACAGAAGCCAAAGAAAGCTGGTGTAGCAGTTCTGATTTCAGATAACTTAGTCTTCAAACCAACAAAAGTAATGAAAGACAAAGATGGTCACTATATAATGGTGAAGGGTACAACTCAACAAGAAGACATAACAATCCTAAATATTTATGCACCTAACTCAGGTGCACTCAGATTCACAAACCAAATCCTACTTGATCTAAACAAATGATAGACAGCAACACCATAATAGCCAGGGACTTCAACACCCCTCTGACACAACAGGCCATATCCTCCAAAAAGAAAATAAACAGACCAGGTGCGATGGCTCATGCCTGTAATGCTAGCACTTTGGGGGGCCGAGGCGGGAGGATCACTTGAGGTCAGGAGTTTGAGACCAGCCTGAGCAAGAGGGAGACACCATCTCTACTAAAAATAGAAAGACATTAGCTGGACAACTAAAAATATATAGAAAAAATTAGCCGAACATGGTGGCACAGGCCTGTAGTCCCAGCTACTTGGGAGGCTGAGGCAGAAGGATTGCTTGAGCCAAGAAGTTTGAGGTTGCTGTGAGCTAGGCTGACGCCACGGCACTCTAGCTGAGGCAACAGAGCGTAATTCTGTCTCAATAAAAAAAAAGGGGTGGCAAGGGCAATGTATGTAACCCTAACAATATTTGTATCCCCATTATATGATGAAATAAAAGGAAAAAAAGAAGATAAAAGAAAAGAAAAGAAACAAAGAAACAATGGACTTAAACAGAACCCTAGAACAAATGGGTATGACTGACATTTAGAGAACATCCTACCCAAACCACTGAATGTACGTTTTTCTCATCAGCCCATGGGACATTCTCTAAGATTGACCATATCCTAGGCCACAAAGCATGTCTCAACAAATTTAAAAAAATAGAAATTATATAATGCATCTTCTCAGACCACAATGGAATAAAATTAGAAATCAACTCCAACAGAACCTCTCATCTCTACACAAAGTCATGGAAACTAAACAACCTTCTGCTGAATCATTATTGCATTAAGGAGGAAATTAAGATGGAAATCAAAAGATTCTTTCAACTAAATGACAAAGGAGACACAAGTTATCAAAATCTGTGGGACACAGGTAAAGCAGTCCTGAGAGGAAAATTTATATCCATAAATACCTACATCCAAAAGACATAAAGATCACAAATCAACAATATAATGAATCACCTCAAAGAACTTGAAAAGGATGAGCAAACCAACCCCAAACCCAGCAGATAGAAAGCAATAATAATTATCAGAGCAGAAGTAAATGAAATCAATAACAAAAAACTCTACAGAAGATTAATAAAACAAAAAGTTAGTTCTTTGAAAAATAAACAAAATTGACACTCCTCTTGCTAGATTAACCAGGAGGAAAAAAGGACTCTAATAAGCTCAATCAGAAGTGAAAAAGGAGAAATTATAACTGATGCCACAGAAATATAAAATATTACCTATGAATACAGTAAAAACCTCTATGAACATAAGCTTCAAAACATGGAGGAAATGGAAAAATTCTTAAAACCACACAGCCTCCCTACACTCAACCAGAAAGAAATAGAATTCCTCAACAGACCAATATCAAGTACTGAAATTGAAACGGCAATAAAAACCCTTCCTAAAAAGAAAAGTCCTGGACCAGATGGTTTCATACTCAAATTTTACCACATCTACAAAGAAGAACTGGTGCCTATCCTGCAGAAATTATTCCGCAACATCAAGAAGGATGGAATCCTCCCCAACAAATTTTATGAAGCCAAAATCATCCTGATACCAAAACCAGGAAAGGATGCAATAAAAAAAAGAAAATTACAGACGAATATCCCTTATGAATATAGATGCAAAAATTCTCAACAAAATCGTAGCAAACCGAATTCAGGTGCTTATGAAAAAGATAATCCATCACAACAAAGTAGACATCATTCCAGAAATGCAAGGATGGTGCAACATACCCAAATCTGTAACTGTAATTCACCACATAAATAGAAGTAAAAACAAATACCATATGATCTTCTTAATAGACGCAGAATAAGCATTCCACAAAATTCAACACCCTTTTATGATAAGAACACTTAACAAAATATGTATAGATGGGACCTATCTAAAAATCATACAAGCCATAAATGGTAAACCCACGGCCAACATAATACTGAATGGGGAAAAATTCAAAGCACTCCCACTTGGAACTGGAACCTGAAAAGGTTGTCCACTATCTCCACTTCTTTTCAACATAAAGCTGGAAGTCCTTGCTAGAGCAATTATACAAGAGAGGGAAATTAAGGGTGTCCAAATGGGGGCAGAAGAGATCAAACTCTCAGTCTTTGCTGATCATATGATATTATATCTAGAAAACCCCAAGGATTCAACCAAGAAACTCCTGGAATTGATAAACAAATTCAGTAAAGTCTCAATACAAAATAAATACACACAAATCAGAGGCATTCATATATGCCAATAACAGTCAAACTGAGAACCAAATCAAAGACTCAATACCCTTCACAATAGCATCAAAGAAAATAAAGTACCTAGAAATATATTTAACTAAGGAGGTAAAACACCTCTCCTTTCTTGAGGAAGGAAACACTGAGAAAGGAAATAGCAGAGGATGTAAACAGGTGGAAAATCATGCCATGCTCGTGGGTCAGCAGAATCAACATTGTTAAAATGTCTGTACTACCCAAAGTGATCTACAGATTCAATGCAATCCCTATTAAAATACCAACATCATTTTTCACAGATATAGAAAAATGATTTTACACTTCGTATGGAACCAGAGAAGACCCGATATAGCAAAAGAAATCCTAGGCAAAAAGAATAAAATGGGAAGCATCAATATACCAGACTTCAAACTATACTACAAGGCTATAGTAATTAAAATAGTATGGTATTGGCAAAAAACCAGGGACATCAACCTTTGGAACAGAACTGAGAACCCAGATATAAAACCATCCTCATATAGCCATCTAATCTTTGACAAAGCAGACAAAAACATACACTGGGGAAAAGAATCTTTATTCAATAAATGGTGCTGGGAAAACTGGATAGCCACATGTAGAAGACTCAAATAGGATCCTCATCTTTCACCTCTCACAAAAATCAACTCACGGTGGATAACAGACTTAAACTTAAGGCATGAAACTATAGGAATTCTAGAAGAAAATGTTGGAAAAACTCTTATAGACATTGACCTCAGCAAAGAATTTATGTATGAAGAAGACCCCAAAGGCAATCACAGCAACAACAAAAATAAATAAACAGGACCTGATCAAATTAAAAAGCTTCTGCACAGTCAAGGAAACTATCCCAAGAGCAAATAGACAACCTACAGAATGGAAGAAAATATTCACATGCTACACATCCAATAAAGGGCTGATAACTAGAATCTATATGGAACTCAGGAAAATCAGCGAGAAAAAAATCAAACGACCCTATCAAAAAGTGAGCAAAGGACATGAACAGAAACGTTTCGAAAGAAGACAGAATAATGGCCAACAAACATATGAAAAAATGATCACCATCTCTAATCATCCGGGAAATGCAAATCAAAACCACAATGAGATATCACTTATCTCCAGTGAGAATGGATTTTATCAAAAAGTCCCAAAACAATAAATGTTGGTGTGGATGCGGAGAGATAGGAACACTCCTACATTGCTGGTTGGACTGCATACAAGTGCAACCTCGTGGAAAGAAATATGGAGATACCTCAAAGAGATACAAGTGGATCTACCATTTGATCCAGCAATCCCATTACTGGGCATTTACCCAAAGGAAAAAAGACATTCTATAAGAAAAACATCTGCACTCGAATGTTTATAGCAGCACAGTTCACAATTGCAAAGTTGTGGA
>VBSM01003018.1:1494732-1509270 GCA_008086735.1 Cheirogaleus medius | reverse complement strand
ATCTAAACCTCACGCAATATACAATTAACTCAAAATAGATCATAAACCTAAATATGAAACATAAAGCTATAAAAATTTTAGGTGAAAACATAGGAGAAATCTTTATGACCTTGGGCTTGGCAATTTGTTTTTAGATACAATACCAAAAACATGATCAATACAAGAAAAAATTGATAAATATTACCTCATCAAAAGCATAAAGTTTTCCTCTGCAAAATATACTGCTAACAGACTGAAAAGATAAGTCACAGACTGGGAGAAAATATTTGAAAACCACATATCTGACAAAGGACTTGTCTCTAGAGTAGAGAAAGAACTCTTACAACTCAAAAATTAAAAAAAAAGTAATGAGATAATTATATTTTTTAATGGGCAAAATACTTGAATGGACATTTTGCCAAAGATTATTTACAAATGACTATAAGCACATGAAAACATGCTCAACATCACCAGTCGTTAGAAATATGAAAATGAACACCACAATGAGATATCACCACACACCTATCTGAATGGCTAAAATCGATAATTTTGACAATACCTAGTGAGGACGCAGAGCAACAGGAACTCTCATGCAGTGTTGTTGAGAATGCAAAATTTCACAGACCCTTTGAAAATGTTTGTCAGTTTCTTACAAAGTTAAACATATACAGACTATATGGCCCGGCAATCTTACTCCTAGGTGTTTACTCAGGTGAAATGAAAATTTATGTTCACCAGAAAAAAAAATAGTTCCTTGAATAAATGGATTAATGAATAAGTAAATGAATGAATTTATCACAACGTGAAATAACTACATAATGTCTAAAATTGCTGAAACAAAAACACTATAAACCTATTTTAAAGAATAAGGAAGAATAAGAAGAAGTAACTACTATCACAAGTAGTAGTTAAAAGAGATTTACTCTCAAGAACAGGATTGATGGGTGGCAATGGTTAAAAGGGGCCGCTGATTTTCATTAAAAACCTTCCAGTACTATTGATTTTTTAACTATGTGAATATATTACTTTCATAAAATTTTAAAAAGCAACATCATGCTGTGTGATTCCATTTCTATGAAATTCTACATCCGGCAAAACTAATCTAAGGCTGCATGCTACTTAATTTCAAATGTTTCAGGAAAAAAAAAAATCTATATATATAGAAAGAAAGCAAATGCCAAATCAAATGAGCTAAATGTTAATGAGAGGTGAATCTGGGTGAAGAATATCTGGGTGGTCTTGGTAGTATTCTTTTTCTTGCTACTTTTCTGTAAGTTTGTAATTATTTCTAAATAAAAGTTAATAAAAATAACTCATCTAGGGTAGAAAAATAAAAAAAATGGTTTCCCATGGAGGGGGAAGGCAGAGATTGACTGGGAACGTGCAAGAGGGCACTTTCTGGGATACTGGCAATGTTCTGTATCTTGATAGGGGTTTGGGTTATATGGTATGTGCATTTATCAAATCTCATAGTATGGTAGTCTTAAGATTACTGCATGTCACTGTATGCAAACTTTACTTCAATAAAAAAACATAAACAAATATTGAACTTAATGATATTCATGCTGAAGGGTTTAAAGGGAAAGTATACTGATGTCTGCAACTTACTATCCAATGTATCAGAAAAAAATCAATGGGTGAACAGAAAGAGACATACATAGATGGAGAGATATGTAATAAAGCAAAAATAGAAAAATATTCATTATAAAATCCAATGGCAAGTATGTGGTTGTTCACTGTAAATTTCTTTCAACTTTGCTGGATGTTTGAAAATTTCCATAAGAAAATGTTAGAAAAAAAGCAAAGCATGAAAAAACAGTCAAAAAGGAACAAGTCTATAAAAAATTACAAAACACTAATATGGGTAAGGAAACTGAGGTTAATAGACTTACACCTGACGGCGCAGCTTGGAAGTGGCAGGAAAAGGTTTGGAACCAAGGTCTGTCTACCATGCCTGCAGCATGCAAAGCCATCTCAACAAGCAGTCCCCAGAGGCCCAGTATCACAGCCACATGACCACCTCTGTCCCTGTCTATCTCAGAACCATGCACTGATAGACACATAGAATACATGGATAAGAAGGGGAACCCATTTCCTTCACAATATTTGATCCAATTTAACTCAAAGAGTTTTGCAGAGAAATCAAGTTCTGGTCTTCATTTGTCAACTGAAAATTTTAAACATCCATTCAGATATTTTTGAGCATGAAACTTTCATGCCAGCCTTTTGATTGCCTAAGAGGCACTGCTTTCTCATCTTTGTTGAGTTAGATGCAAATATTTTGTTTAAGTAAAAGGCATGGAGAGAGTACTACCATTGCCTGCATCAAACTTTTTGGATAAGACAATGCATTTAAAAACACAAATATCACCAATATCCATCAACAGGAGGATGAATGAGAAAATTGTGGTGCAGTCATATAAGGAATACTATCTGGCAATTAAAATTAATGCACTAGAGGAGGCAAGATGTCTGACCAGAGACACCAGCTGCCAGACCATCTCAGTAAGGAGAAATTTTAGATGAAAGAGAAAAAATGAGCAAACAGACAGAGATTGGGTGTTGATCTGAGGGAAGGGTACCAGAACCTTCAGTAGATTCCATAGGAAGGAGTTGCAGTGCAAAACAGGAAGGAGCAAGGTAACAGCAGAAATCAGCCTGCAAGAGGCTTGGAGTCCTGTAAGAAGGATAGGTAGAGTGGTTCTTTTCTCCCTCCCTTGCATCTCTGACAGTTGGCAGGTTCCCAAGCTACTGGAGAGACTTTCTGCTCACACGAGCCCAGATGCTGCTGCTGCCAGTGAGCTGGGATCTTCTTGTGGACAGGGCACCAGGCTCAGAGGCCCCCTGGGGTGCCTCCCATCTCCACAGACCCAAACCAGGAAGGCAGGTACCCGCTGTACACCTTTGTCCTCCCCAGGGGGCTTCAATTTCTCAGGTTTCGTCTTGCTTGCTCCCACACAGACATTTCCCAACTCTGGCCCAGACTTCAAGA
This sequence comes from Cheirogaleus medius, assembly GCA_008086735.1. Classification (NCBI taxonomy): domain Eukaryota; kingdom Metazoa; phylum Chordata; class Mammalia; order Primates; family Cheirogaleidae; genus Cheirogaleus; species Cheirogaleus medius. The sequence goes on along the minus strand of VBSM01003018.1, from coordinate 1,506,299 downwards.
GCCACAGCGGTCCAGTGGGGCCTGGGTGATCTGCATGACTCCAGTGCCTGGACATTCTGGGCAGGTGGCCTCCCACAGTGAGTGACAGACATGACCAGAATGCTAACATTCCTCCATCAAGACTCTTCTTCTCCCCTTCCTCCCCCTCACCCATGGCTGCCAAGAGAGAAAATTGAGCCACCAAACCAAGGCTTCCACAGAGAGTGAGGCCCAGACCTTTCCTCTTGGGGTCTTGCAGTAGACCAAGGGATGCTCAGACCATAAGCTCCATGACTGCCAGCCCTCCCTTTTGCTGCTTGCCTGGTGACTCCATCAGAACAGGACATGCCCCACGATGGAGAGACATCAAACCTGTTTGGGCATCCCATGAGCATCTCGGGACCAGTGCACTTCTCCCTGGCATGGTCTGGGTTTGATCTTTGAGGACCTGGGGACAGGCCCACAGGCCAGATCTCATATCTAAAGGTCTCAATTGCATTGCGTGGGGGCACAGAGGGGAGATTAGTGAATTAATCTTAGGAGAGGAAGAAGCCCACATGAGCTCTTACTGAGTCATTCATACAGGGTGTGATTGATTCTGACCCACAAGTACCACCTACTGTATCAGATATTAAACTGGGAGTGTGGTTATAATTCACACTGTTAAGAAGGCCACAGGACTGGGAAAAGAGAAAGAACTTCAAAGACCTCCATCTTACTTATCAAAGAGAGACAGGGAATGTTCCCACTCACAAAGCTTGACATTCCTACAGCCTACAAACAACTAGCAACCAAGAAAACCACCACACCTAGGTTATCTATAACTAAGGCACCCATCCAGAACCTAGATTGCTATCACAGAACCCAGAAGCAAAGCCAAAGGTTCTTACCCAACATATGCTACAGACACACACATACAAGTGAGGTGAGGGGGAAAAGCCCTATCTAAACAAAAGAAAATCCAAAAATAAAAAGCAACAGCCGTTCCAGATGAGAAGGAATCAGCAAAAAGACTCAAAAAAATAGAGACATAGACCAATGGAACAGAACAGAGAATCCAGATATAAAACCTTCCATATACAGACATCTGATCTCTGACAAAACAGACAATAATATACACTGGGGGAAAGAATCCCTATTAAATAAATGGTTCTGGGAAAATTGGATAGCCACATGTAGAAGACTGATACAGGATCCATATCTCTCAGCACTCACAAAAATTAATTCATGATAGATAACAGACTTAAATCTAAGATGTGAAATCATAAGAATTCTAAGAAGAAAATGTTGGAAAAACTCTTCTAGACATTGGCCTAGACAAAGAATTTATGAAGAAGACTCCAAGGGCAATCACAGCAACAAAAAAAATAAATAAACGGGAGGTTGGAGCAAGATGGCAGATGAGAAAAACCGCCAGCCAGAGTGTCTCTGCAAAAAAGACAGATTTTAGAAGAAAGTAGAAGAAATAAGCAAGCAGATGACCATACATCAGACGAGAGTCAGAAGGAGGGGTACCTGAGACCACGGGAGACTCCACAGGAGGAGGTTGTGGAGGAGAACTGGAAGAAATGAGCTCCCGAGAAGCTTAGAGAACAGCGATAAGGGTAGGTGGAGTGGTTAACTTTCCCCTCCCTTGCATCTCGGACTTCTGGTGGGCTCCCCAGCAGTTAGGGACACCTGCAGACACCAGCCCAGAGACGGCCACTGCCCGTGAGCAGTAAGCCTGTAGTGGTCTCCCTCAGGGTGCGTCCATGAGCACAAACCCGAGCCGCTCCGCAGGCGTCATATTGCTACACTCTCCCCTCCCCCTTCCCTATCGATGGCCACCAAGAGAGACAATATAGCCACCAGCCGGAGGCATCTCCAGGGAATGGGACCTTCCCTTTTGGGGCCCTAGAGCTGACTGAGGGGTACTCAGAAGGGGAGCTCCCTACCCACCAGCCCTCCCAGGTGCTGCTGGACTGGTGATTCCACGAGAATGGGGCAGACCTTGAGGCTGAAAAACATTGACTGAGCTTGGGCCCCCCATGGGAGAATTAGGACTGGCACTCCTCTCCCAGGAGGGGTCAGGGATTGAATTCCAGGGCCCAGAAGTCAGACCTGAAGAAAAGATCCTGTGCACCCAGGTCTCGTATTGCCCAGGGCACAGAAGGGATATTTGTGAATGAGCCTACTAAGGTGTGTGTGCCTTCAAGGGCAGATCAGCATGCTTGAGGGCAACCCTCCTTCCAAGGGGGGTGCTGTGTGCCCAGCCCAGGTGGCGATCCTGTGCAGGGAACCTCCCGGCCCGCATCACAGCCAGGGGAGACCCGCTGGCATGACATCTGGCCTGCTGGCAGAGGCCCAGGAGAAGCCGCGGAGTTGGGAAGGGTGGAAAGGAACGAGGCCTGCTCCAGACTGCAGGTCTCAGACAGTCCCACCCCCACACACAGACTTTATGATTGAGTGGGGCCATGCAAGCCCCTCCCTGACAGCTTTTCCTGGAAGCAAAGAAGAAAACTTTGACCCCTGCTAACAGCATTTGTGGTGCTTGAGGGCAGGTTCACCCAACCCAGCTCTGCCCAGACTCACTCCCAGACCAGCCCTCACTGAGGTGGAGAATAAGGACACACCTGGAAGTCCCAGGGCCCCACCTACTACCTGAAGCACTAGAGTGCCTCTCCAAAGGAACAAGAGCTGGTTACAGGACCCAAAAACAACACCAAAGCCTGCTCCTCCCAGCAAGTGACACCTACTGACAGGGAGGTCATTCTGCACATTCTTTTACGGCATCTACTGACTCCTCATACAGGGTGTGGTCGAATCTCACCCACAAACACCATCTACTGGCTCGGAGACTAAACAGAGCATGTCATTATCCAAATGAAAACCTAAAGGTAAGAAGCAACAACTGATCCAGATGGAAAGAAATCAGTGGAGGAACTCAGAAAAAATGAAGACCCAAACAGAAAGCACACCCCTAAAGAGGAACACCAGCCCCTTAAAAATGGACATCAACAAAACTTAGACCATTAAAATGACAGACGAAGAATTTCAAACATGGATTGTAAGAAAATTCAATGACTTGCAAGAACCACTGGATAACTAACACAAAGAAACCACAAAAAGATTCCGGGACTTGGAAGAAAAATTCACTAAAGAAATTGAAATAATAAAGAAAAATCCAACCGAACTCCTAGAAATGAAGAATCTATTCAGGGAACTACAAAACACTGTGGATAGCCTCAAGAACAGGGTAGATCAAACAGAAGAAAGAATCTCAGAGATTGAAGATAATGCCTTCCAATTAGATAAGTCAGTCACAGAGATAGAGCAGAGAAACAAGAGAAAAGAGCAAAGCCTACAAGAGATGTGAGATTATGTGAAGAAACCTAATGTGAGGGGTATAGGGTTACCAGAAGGGGAAGAAGAAAACACTCAAGGGTTGGATAAGCAATTTGAAGATATAATAGAGGAAAATTTCCCAGGCCTTGCTAAAAATCTCGATATACAAGTTCAAGAAGCTGAAAGGACCCCTGGGAGAGTCCATGCAAACAGGAAGGCATCAAGACATACAGTCATCAGACTGACCAAAATATCAACTAAAGAGGCCCTTCTACGAGCTGTAAGGCGAAAGAATCAAGTAACATACAAAGGAAAGCCAATCCAAATAACCCCACACTTCTCTACTGAAACCTTACAAGGAAGGAGAGACTGGGGCTCCATTCTCACTCTTCTGAAACAGTATAATGCCCAGCCTAGAATCTTGTTCCCTGCAAAATTAAGTTTTGTCTACGAAGGAGAAATCAAGACATTCTCAGATAAGCAAAGACTTAGGGAATTCACCAAGAGAAGACCAGCTCTCCAAGAAGTACTCAAAACAGTGTTACTCACGGATCAGCACAATAAACACTCACGAATGTAATTCCACTCAAAAGCTAAAAATCAAAGGCCAGGTACCACAATGGTTCAAGAGAGAAAACAAAGCAACAAAGTTCAACCCAACATAATGAACAGAAATCTGCCCCACCTATCAGTTATCTCAATAAATGTGAATGGCTTGAACTCCCCACTCAAGAAACATAGGCTGGCTGAATGGATAAAAAAAAAAATACAAGCCATGTATCTGCTGCCTTCAGGAAACACATCTAACCTGCAAGGATGCAGTTAGACTAAAGGTAAAGGGGTGGAGAACAATATTTCAAGCAAACGGAAACCAAAACAAAGGTGGCGTGGCAGTGCTGATTTCAGATAACTTAGTTTTTAAATCAACAAAAGTAGCTTTTCACACTCTGGGAGGCCGAGGCGGGTGGATAGCTCAAGGTCAGGAGTTCGAAACCAGCCTGACCAAGAGCGAGACCCCGTCTCTAAAAAAAAAAAAAAAAAAAAAAAAAAGTAGCTTTTCAGTCGGGCATTGAGTGGTTTTTCGGATCATGTCTGGTGGCTCTGCAGATTATAACAGAGAACATGGTGGCCCAGAGGGAATGGACCCCGATGGTGTCATTGAGAGCAACTGGAATGGAATGAGATTGTTGATAACTTTGATGATATGAATTAAAAGAGTCTCTTCTTCGGGGCATCTATGCTTATGGTTTTGAGAAGCCTTCAGCTATTCAGCAGAGAGCTATTATTCCTTGTATTAAAGATCCAAAATTTAATTCTGGCACTTGGAGACTATATGGGAGCAACTTGTCATGCTTGCATTGGGGAAATGAATGTTTGAAATGAAATGCAAAAACTTCAGGCTGAAGCACCATATATTGTAGTTGGCACACCAAGGAGAGTGTTTGATATGTTAAACAGAAGATACCTTTCCCCAAAATGGATCAAAATGTTTGTTTTGGATGAAGCAGATGAAATGTTGAGCTGGGGTTTAAGGACCAAATCTATGAGATTTTCCAAAAATTAAATACAAGGAGTGTTGTGTTGCTTTCTGCCACCATGCCAACTGATGTGTTGGAAGTGACCAAAAAATTCATGAGAGATCCAATTCAAATTCTGATGAAAAAGGAAGAATTGACCCTTGAAGGAATCAAACAGTTTTATATTAATGTTGAAAGAGAGGAATGGTAGTTGGATACACTTTGTGACTTGTATGAGACACTGACCATTACACAGGCTGTTATATTTCTCAATACAAGGTGCAAGGTGGTCTGGCTTACTGAGAAAATGCACGCAAGAGACTTCACAGTGTTTGCTCTGCATGGAGACATGGACCAGAAAGAGAGAGATGTTATCATGAGGGAATTCCGATCAGGGTCCAGCTGTGTTCTGATCACTACTGACTTGTTGACTCGTGGGATTGATGTGCAACAAGTATCTTTGGTTATAAACTATGACCTACCTACCAATCGTGAAAACAACATTCACAGAATTGGCAGAGGGGGTCGATTTGGGAGGAAAGGTGTGGCTATAAACTTTCTTGCTGAAGAAGACAAGAGGATTCTTCATGACATTGAGACTTTCTACAATACTACAGTGGAGGAAATGCCATGAACGTGGCTGACCTTATTTAATTCCTGGGATGAGATAGTTTTGAATGCAGTGCTCACTGTTGCTGAATAGGCGATCACAACGTGCATTGTGCTTCTTTGGGAATATACGAATCTTCTCTCAATGCTCATAACGGATCAGAAATACAGATTTTGATAGCAAAGCAACATTAGTCGTGAGCTCTTGTGAGAAAAGTCTTTGGCTTTATCCTCTTTAGAGTTAGACTGTTGGGGTGGAAATAAAAGATGGGGTCTGTAAAATCTTTCATTATTAGAAATTTATTTCCTAGTCCTGTAGAAATGGTTGTATTAGATGTTCTCTATCATTTAATAATATACATGTGGACTAAAAGATATAAGTGCTGTATAAAATCAGCCAATTATGTTAAACTACCATATCTGCCTTTATTGTGTTTGTCATTAGCCTGACTAGAAAGGCCTTTAAAATTGATTTTGTAGGAAGCATTTGAATGCATTTTGTTTGGTATTGTATTTATTCAATAAAGTATTTAATTAGTGCTAAGTGTTAACTGGAACCTGTTGCTAAGACCCAGCATGCAATCATATCCTAGGTAGGGTTAAATCCTCAGTAAAACAGCCATATTTCACATGTCTTAATGAAGTTTGGATCTTAAATAAATTGTATATTCACTTAAAAAAATAAATCAACAAAAGTAATAAAAGACAAAGAAGGTCATTATATATGGGTGAAGGGTACAGTTCAATAACAACATATAACAATTCTAAATATGTATGCACCCAACTTAGGTGCACCCAGATTCATAAAGCAAACTCCACTTGATCTAAAAAAAATGGATAAACAACAACACCAAAATAGCCAGAGACTTTAAACCCCACTGACAGCACAGGACAGATCCTCCATACAGAAAATTAACACACAAATAATGGAATTAAACAGAACTCTAGAAGAAATGGGCCTGACTGACATTTACAGGACATTTTACCCCAAAACCACTAAATATATGTTCTTCTCATCAGGTCATGGGCCATTCTCTAAGATTGACCATATCCTAGGACACAAAGAGTGTCTCAAACAATTTAAAAATAGAAATTATACCATGTACCTTTTCAGATCACAATGGAATAAATGTAGAAATCAACCATAACAGGAACTCTCATTTCTACACAAAGTTGTGGAAACTAAACAACCTTCTGCTGAATGATCACTTCATAAATGAGGAAATCAAGATGGAAATCAAAAGATTCTTTGAACTAAATGACAAAGGAGACACAAGTTATCAAACCTGTAGGACAGAGCTAAAGTAGTCCTGAGAGGAAAGTTTATTTCCATAAATGCCTATATCCAAAGTCGAAAAGATCACAAATAGACAACTTAATGAATCGTCTCAAAGAGCTGGAAAAAGAAGAACAGACTGACCCTAAACCCAGCAGAAGAAGTGAAATCATTAAGATCAAATTGGAACTAAATGAAATTGACAACAGAGAAATTATACGAAAGATTGATAAAAAAAAATTTGGTTCTTTGAAAAAATAAACAAAATTGACACACCTTTGGCTAGACTAACGAAAAGCAGAAATGAAAAATCTCTAATAAGCTCCATCAGGAACAATAAAGGAGAAATTACAACGGATACCACGGAGATACAAGATATAATTTATGAATACTACAAAAACATCTATGCACAGAAACTGGAAAATGTGGGGGAAATGGACACATTCCTAGAAACACCCAGCCTCCATAGGCTCAACCAGGAAGAAATAGAATTCTTGAACAGACCGATATCAAGTACAGAACTTGAAACAGCAATAAAAAAACTTTCCTAAATAGAAAAGTCCTGGACCAGATGGTTTCACACCAGAATTTTACCACACCTACAAAGAAGAACTGGTGCCTATCCTGCAGAAATTATTCCACAACATCGAGAAGGATGGAATCCTCCTCAACACATTTTATGAAGCAAACGTAACCCTGATACCAAAACCAGGAAAGGATGCAACAAAAAAAGAAAGCTACAGACCAATCTCCCTTATGAATATAGATGCAAAAATTCTCAACAAAATCCTAGCCAACCGAATCCAGGTGCTTATCAGGAAAACAATCCATCACAACCAAGTGGGCTTCATCCCACGGATGCAGGGATGGTTCATTATACACAAATTTATAAAGGTAATTCACCATATAAGCAGAAGCAAAAACAAAGACCATATGATCCTCTCAATAGATGCAGAAAAAGCATTTGACAAAATTCAACACCCTTTTATGATAAGAACGCTCAACAAAATAGGCATAGACGGGGCTTACCTAAAAATGATACAAGCCATATAGGACAAACCCACAGCCAACATCATACTGAATGGGGAAAAATTGAAAGCATTCCCACTTAGAACTGGAACAAGGCAAGGTTGCCCGCTATCTCCACTTCTTTTCAACATAGTGCTGGAAGTCCTTGCTACAGCAATCAGACAAGAGAGTGGAATTAAGGGCATCCAAATGTGAGCTGAAGAGATCAAACTCTCACTCTTTGCTGATGATATGATATTTTCTCTAGAAAACCCCAAAGATTCAACCAAGAGACTCCTTAAATTGATAAATGAAATTAGTAAAGTCTCAGGATACAAAATCAATGCACAGAAATCAGAGGCATTCATATACGCCAACAACAGTAAAAAGTGAGAACAAAATCAAAGACTCAATTTCCTTCAAAACAGCATCAAAGAAAATAAAGGACTTAGGAATATATTTAACTAAGGAGGTAAAAGACCTCTACAGGGAGAACTATGAAACACTGAAGAAGGAAATAGCACAGGATGTAAACAGGTGGAAGACCATACGATGCTCGTGGGTCAGCAGAATCAACATTTTTAAAATATTGTACTACCCAAAGTGATCTACAGAGTCAATGAAATCCCTATTAAGATACCATCATCATTGTTCACAGACACAGAATAAATAATTTTACACTTCGTATGGAACCAGAGAAAACCCTTTATAGCAAAATCAATCCTAGGCAATAAAAACAAAATGGGAGATATCAATTTACCAGACTTCAAACTATACTACAAGGCTATAGTAATTAAAACAACTTAGGACTGGCACAAGAACAGAGACATTGACCAGTGGAACAGAACAGAGAACCCAGATATAAAACCATCCTCATATAGCCATGTAATCTTTGACAAAGCAGACAAAAACATACACTGGGGAAAAGAATCCTTATTCAATAAATGGTGCTGGGAAAACTGGATAGCCACATGTAGAAGACTGAAACATAATCCACACCTTTCAGCTCTCACAGAAATCAACTCACCTTGGGTAACAAACTTGACCCTTAGGTGTGAAACTTTTAGAATTCTAGAGGAAAATGTTGGAAATACTCTTCTAGACATGGGCCTAGGCAAAGAATTTATGAAGAAGACTCCAAAGGCAATCACAGCAGCAACAAAAATAAATAAATGGGACCTGATCAAATTAAAAAACTTCTGCACAGCCAAAGAAACTGTCAAAATAGCAAACAGACAACCCACAGAATGAGAGAAAATTTTCTCAAGCTACACATCCAATAAAGGGCTGATAACTAGAATCTAATTAGAACTCAGAAAAATCAGCAAGGAAAAATCAAACAACCCTATCAAAAAGTGGTCAAAGGACATGAACAGAAACTTTACAAAAGAAGATGTTATAATAGCCAACAAACATATGAAAAAATGCTCAACATCTCTAATCATCAGGGAAATGCAAATCAAAACTACAATGAGATATCACTTATCTCCAGTGAGATGGCCCTTATTAGCAACTTCCAAAACAGTAAATGTTGCATGGATGTGGAGAGATAGGAACACTCCTACATTGCTGGTGGGACTGCAAACTAGTTCAGCCTCTGTGGAAAGCAATATGGAGATATCATAAAGTGATACAAGTGGATCTACCATTTGATCCAGCAATCCCATTACTGGGCATGTCCCAAAAGATCAAATAGCACTCTACAAAAGGGACATCTGCTCTCGAATGTTTATAACAACACAATTCACAATTGCAAAGATGTGTAAACAACCGAAGTGCCCATCCATATATGAGTGAATTAATAAAATGTGGTATATGTATACCACGGAGTACTATTCGCTATAAGAAACAATGGTGACATAGCATCACTTGTATTTTCCTGGATGGAGTTGGAATCCATTCTATTAAGTGAAGTATCTCAAGAATGGAGAAACAAGCACCACATGTACTCATCAGCAAATTGATATTAACGGATCAACACCTAACTGGACATGTAGGAATAACATTTGTCGGGTGTTGGGCGGGTGGGAGGGGGGAGGAGGGGATGGGTATATACATACATAATGAGTGATATGTGCAACATCTAGGGGATTGCACGCTTGAAGCTCTGAATCGAGGGGGGAGGGGAGACATGGGCAATACACATAACTTTAAAATTTGTACCTCTATAATATGCTGAAATAAAAAAATAAAAATGATAAATAAATAAATGGGACTTGATTAAATTTCCTTCTGCACAGCAAAGGAAACAATCAATGGAGCAAATAGACAACCTACAGAATGGGAGAAAATATCTGCATGCTGTACATCTGATAAAGGCTAATAACCATAATCTACAAACAACTCAAACAAATCAGCAAGAAAAATCAAACTCCATAAAATATTGGGCAAAAGGGAGGGAGTGTAGATCAAGAAGAGGTCCCAAAATTAAGCTTTGGGGTACTTCAGAGATAAGTGGTCAGGAAAATGTGCTAGAAAAAGACCATGAGAAGAAGCAGCAGTTACTCAATTTCTCTGAGCCTCAGTTTCCTCATCTGTATAATGGGTTACAAAAGGACCTACCTATAGAGTCAATGAATGAAGCAGGGGGGGTTAAGTGCTAAGAAGAGTGCCTGGTGCATAAGATGCATTCAAAAAATGTTAGCTAGGGATCTTGGAGCAAGATGGCTGATGAGAACACCGGCAGACAGAGTGTCTCTGCAGAAAAGAAAGCTTCTAGAAGATATTAGAAGAAAGAAGCAAGCCAACGACCATACATCCGACGGGGGTCAGAAGGAGGAGTGCCGGAGACTACGGGACACTCCACGGGAGGAGGTAGCGGAGGAGAACTGGAAGGAAAGACCTCCGGAGCGAGTAGTTTGGAGACCAGCGGCAAGGGTAGGTGGAGCGGTTAACTTCCCCCTCCCTTGTATCTCAGACTCCTGGGGGGCTCCCCAGCGGTTGGAGAGACCTGCGGACACCAGTCCAGAGAGGGCCACCGCCACTGAGTGGTGAGCCTGTTGCGGATGCGGCACCAGGCTCCCAACTCCTTCTGGGCCCCTCTCTGTGCACAGACCCGACCGCGCGACAGGCGCCATATTGCTGAACTCAACCCTCAACCGTCCTTATTGCGGCTGCCGAGAGAGACAATATAGCCACCAGCCGGAGGCATCTCCAGCGAGCGGGACCTTCCCTTTGGGGGCCCCAGGAGTCAGGGATTGAACTCAAGACCCAGGGGTCTGACCTGTGGACCAGATCCCACGCACCCAGGTCTCGCATTGCCTGAGGCACAGAAGGGATATTCGGAAGGAGCCTACTAATTTCTAGAGGCTGAGAAGTCCAAGATCAAGGTACTGGCAAGACTGGGAGGTGAAGAAGGCGACCTGAATCACTCGAGGGGGTAGTTCTCCCACAGGATCAGATTCACGGAATTACAGGGAAGCTTCGAGGGGCAGCAGTGCTGAGAAAAGGAGGAAAGTGACGCAGTGGATTTGCCGTGAAGTTCCGAGAATCTGAGTGCTACAGCGGGGATTGTAGTGTAAGCTGGCTGCACTCAGCGGCTGGCTGAACGGGACTGTGTGATTTGTGACACAGCGGGACGATTTCTCCTCCGCGGAACTCCACACCCATACAAGCAGGGAAGTGCCTGAAGGCAGCGTGAAGAGGTCCAGAGCACATATCCTCGGATCTGCCAAGGATCATTCCTCCTGAATTCTAGATATTACCTCATAATCCAGCCCCGTCGCCTCTGATCCTCGATAAAGCAAACAGCTGAGAAAGAACCAGTGAAAGTTCACAGGAAACATGAAGGAGACGAGAGAAAATTCACCTCCAAAGCAAAATACTCATTCTCCATCATCTGACACCAACTTACA
>VBSM01003018.1:1470025-1493468 GCA_008086735.1 Cheirogaleus medius | reverse complement strand
CACTGGTTCTTTCTCATCTGTTTGCTTTATCGAGGATCAGAGGCGACGGGGCTGAATTATGAGGTAAAATCTAGAATTCAGGAGGAATGGTCCTTGGCAGATCTGAGGATATGTGCTGCGAACCTCTTCACGCTGACTTCAGGCACTTCCCTGCTTGCATGGGTGTGGAGTTCGGTGAAGGAGAAATTGTCCCACTGTGGCACAAATCACACAGTTCCGTTCGGCTAGCCGCTAGGCGCGGCCATCTTGTACTCCAATCCCCACTGTACCACTCAAATTCTCGGAACTTCACGGCAAATCCACTGCGTCACTTTCCTCCTTTTCCTAGCACTGCTGCCCCTCGAAGCTTCCCTGTAATTCCGTGAAGCTGATCCTGTGGGAGAACTACCCCCTCGAGTGATTCAGGTCGCCTTCTTCACCTCCCAGTCTTGCCAGTACCTTGATCTTGGACTTCTCAGGCTCTAGAACTTAGTAGGCTCCTTCCGAATATCCCGTCTGTGCCCCAGGCAATGCGAGACCTGGGTGCTTGGGATCTGGTCCGCAGGTCTGACCTCTGGGCCCACGAGTTCAATCCCTGACCCCAGCAGGGAGAGGAGTGCCAGTCCTAATTCCCCCACGGGGAGCCCTGGCTGGGTAGATGTCTCTAAGCCTCAGGGTCTGCCCCGTTCTCATGGAATGACCAGGCCAGCAGCACCTGGGAGGTCTGGCGGGTAGGGAGCTCCCCGTCTGAGTACCCCTCAGTCAGCTGTAGGGCCCCAAAAGGGAAGGTCCCACTCCCTGGTGATGCCTCCGGCTGGTGGCTATATTGTCTCTCGGCAGCGGCAGTAGGGATGGTGGAGGGGAGAGTGGATCAATATGGAGCCTGCCCCGCGGTCAGTTCTGTGCACAGGGAGGGGCCCAGAGGGAGTTGTGAGCCTGGTGCTGCGTCTGCTACAGGCTCACCACTCAGTGGCGGTGGCCGTCTCTGGACTGGTGTCCACAGGTCTCTCCAACCGCTGGGGAGCACACCAGCAGTCCGAGATGCAAGGGAGGGGGAAGTTAACCGCTCCACCTACCCTTGCCACTGGTCTCCAAACTACTCTCTCCGGAGGTCTCTCCTTCCAGTTCTCCTCCGCAACCTCCTCCCGTGGAGTATCCTGTAGTCTCCGGCACTCCTCCTTCTGACCCCTGTCCGATGTATGGTCGTTGGCTTGCTTCTTTCTTCTAATATCTTCTAGAAGCTGTCTTTTCTGCAGAGACACTCTGTCTGGCGGTGTTTCTCGTCCGCCATCTTGCTCCCTCAATCTGTCACATGCCACTGTATTCGCATACTTTTTTCTGTGATTCTGTCCTTTGACAAGCAGTGGTCCCCAACCAATTTGACACCAGGAACGGGTTCTGTGGAAGAAAGTTTTTCTACAGAATGGGTCGATGAGGGACACCACTTCAGCACCACCTCAGAGCATCCGTACCTTCTTGTATTAGTTTGCTAGGGCTGCTGAAACAAAGTACCACAAATGGGGAGGGTGGAAACAAAAGACATGTATTGCCTTATAGCTATGGAGACTAGAAGTCTGAGATCAAGGTTTGGTCCATCTGAGGGCAGTAAAGGAAGGATGTGTTTCAGGCCTCTCCCCTTGGCTTGTTGATGGCTGTCTTCACATGCATGTGGTGTTTTACCTGCATATGTGTCTGTTTCCAAATTTCCCCTTTTTCTAAGGACCGTAGTCATACTGGACTAGGGTGCACCGTAATGACCTCATCCTAATCGATTACTTCTGCAAAGATCGTATCTTCAAATAAGGTCACATTCTGAGGTGTTAGGGGGTAGAACTTCAACAAATGAATTGTAGAAATACAATTTAACCCACAACACCCTGAAGTGGGTGTCATGAGGATGTGATGAGATAATATCTATAAATCCCTTAGTCTAGTGTTTGGCGCATATAAGCACTCAATGAAGGTAGCTAAGATCAGACACTGTGAATGTTCATACCTATTGATTTTATGTGCTTAAATAATTTGTGGAGTACAGATGAAATCAAGTCTGTCCACCCTATTCATAGAGTCCAATTCCCTCAACAAGTAGAGAAGGTCAACGTGAGAAAAGCTAAATCATTATGAAAAGGTAGCAAGTGGGCCAACCTAGGGCACTGAGATACCATGAAAGTAGAATTGTATTTAGATGGTAGGAAATGGTAAAGATGCCTCATGTGCCAGTGAGACTATAGGAATCAGTTGTCAGCTCATCAAGCAACCTTGGGATGGAGTGAAACACTTTGAAAGCAACTTCACTTTGGAAAAAGGCAAGTGTTTTAATACTGAACTAGCCAAAAACTCCAGAATAACAGTGATCCTATGGACTATCTTTGGAAAGACTGGAGCTCAAGTACAGCGTGAAACATTCCCTACAGCTGGAGGAACAACTGGCTCTGAAATTGCAAGTTTATCAGGTTACATATTACAACAACCACAGACATGACCTGAATGTGCCATCAGAAGTCAGAAAAGGAAGACATGGAAAGATCTCAGAATTCAGGGAAAATAGCACCACAGCTTCACAACAGGGCGGGGGGGAAGTGTTGCTGCTTGAGTACGAATAACAGCCTTTGTAGTTTTTGTTTTCAGAGTTAATATTTTTTACCAACCTAATTCATCTCTTTTAATATTTTCCAAGTTAAATTCTCAAGAGAGCACAAAAATATTTTTCAATAAGATATATATATATTCATAAACAAAAGACATATGGCTCAACCATAAAGAAATTACAAGGGATTTCTCATATATTTGCTTATGCAGAGAAAATTGGTCCAAGGAGACAGGGAAAAAAGGGCCAAGAACATAGTCAATTCTGACTCTATGGTTGAGAAAGAGAGGAACTGTGTAGTAGAAAGAATATAAAGCTGGGAGTAAAGAGACTTAGCTTCTGGACCTCGATCCACTGCTAACTGTAATCTTGTATAAATCATTTCCTCTCTCTGGGCCTTCCACCTGATGAACTCCTAGGTACCCTTCAAATCCTATCCCAAATGTTGCCCTCTCTGTGAAACCTTCCCAACTTCCCCTCTGCTGTGTTCCCACAGCACTTTGTACATACTCCACATATTTTTATAAAACATAAATATAAAAAAATAAATATAGTTCATATAATATTAATATATAATACAATATTACTGCATATTTTATATTTCATTGAAATATTATATACATGGAGTATGGTATCTAGTCTATTGTATTCAAATTATGTGTTCGTATGCCTGTCTCTCTCACTAAAGGGTGAGCTCTTTGAGGCAGACAATGTTCCTGCCTTTTCTAACAGCTTGAGCCTACTGCCCAAGACATTGTTTATACACCTAGCATCTAGCACATTTTTTTCCTTAGCATGGCTAATTTGCAAATATTTTTTCAACTAATACATTAAGTGTAGTATCACAAAAAGAGTATAGAATTTGCAATTTAATAGACCTGAATTTAAGTCCCAGTTCTAGTGGTTATTTACAAGCCATTTTATCTCACAAGTCTTGCTTTCCTCATCTGGCAGTTGGTATAGTAATGCCTATCTCCTGGGATTTTTGTGAGGATAAAATAAGAGAGTAAATATAAGGGTAATCACTAAATACAGAAGCTTTCCATATGTCAGACTTTGCTAGAAACATTGGCAAATACACAGTAAGATCTAAGGCACGAGATATGGTTAGCCCAATGCCCAGCACATAGGCAGGACTCGATGGTGAGCCACCATTATTACATTTGAAGACGAAGCTGCTGACAGTCACCTTGTTTGTGCACACACCTCTGTGTGTGAGGAGTGACTGATGGATGCCCAAACAGTCCTGCTTGCACACCAGATGCTCATCATTAGTTGGTTCCATAGCTCCGCAACTCTGCTGCTCACAGACTCTGCTGTTAGACCTGCCCAGATGCTCTGCTTGCCCCTGCAAGTTTATTAACCATATGAAACATTCTACATTGCTGGATGCTGGGGTTCAAGAGAGCTTTAGAGCTTATCCAAGATGGTGGTCAACGCTGGAGGGACTGTACATCCCAAATTGCCTGGGATAGTCCCAGGTTATGTTTGTGGTCCAGCATAATTATCAACACTGCCCTCTTTCACTTTCAAAAGGATCATGGCTTAGACAATAAATTATGTGGTTATCCTAGTCAAGGGTATGCTTACTACTCAAGTTACTTGTTTTCAAAGGGGAGAAGGAAAAAATCCTAAGTGAAAGTCTTCCTAGTGCCTTTTCAACAGTAATACATTTTTTTTTGGCACAAGTTATCCCTTGTTTTGTGGCTCCACATGGCACATGGAAGCAGATCATTAGGGAAATTAAGAGTGATACAGGCAGCCTTGTCTCACAGCTCCCAAGTTCATTTACATCAGGAGCTAGTCTACATCAGCATCTGTTCCTGTAACAGCATAAGCAGGATATCTTCCTGGACCTAGAGGGCATTCTTCTTGGGGCTCTACCTCCTGCTCTGTTTTTGGCCACAGGCCACATGGCATGGCAGTGCCTGAAGCCACACCTGGATACATGGTCCCCAATCCCCAGACCTCTTCTGGACTGCAGTCTTAAGGAGGTAACTTAATTCTACAGCCTCAACCTCCAGCTACCAGGCATCTTTCAAATAAGTCTCCAACCACTCCTACCTAACCCTGGGGTTCTCAGGGGCCAGGATGAGAACCAAGGGCCACAAACCACATTGGCTTATTTAACTATCTCTACTTAACCTTCTCTTAAGAATACTTAGCCTGGCTTTGGTAATAGTTTATGATCCATTAAAAGGCACTCTGTCAGGCAGACTAGGCCACAGATATTTGCATCTGCAGGTTTAGTCCCTATTAAAACTGTTTGGCCATTGTGTATTGTAGGCAAATCCTCAGTGTCAGCTGTTCCCAGTCAGAAGGAACATCACTGTGCATGATGATCCCAGCCATCAGGAACTGTGCTTGATTTATGTCCACTCTGTGCCCAGCAAAGCAAAGGAGGCAAAAAGTTAAAACCCATGGCTCTTGCTCTCAAAATGTAATTCCTCCTGGGAAAAGCAGAGCACAAAAACATGGTAGAATAATTTACACAGATCAGGGGAAGAACTTGCTCATTCACTGAATCTATGGATCACTGATATTGGGCACTAGAGGCACAGTTTCAAAAAACATGAGCACAATCCCTGCCTTCATGGGACTTACAGGCAAGTGGGGGAAATGCACTAAAGGATTAGGAAGAACAACAACAGAAGTATATAAAAGAAGGGCTTAACATAGTCTGGCATGGGAAGGTGGAATCTCAGGGACTGATTTTTGGAGGAAGTGGCCACTAAGCAGGGACCTGAAAGATGAATAGAAGTTAGCAATGTAAGCATCAACAAATTTTATTCACTCAAACACTCATATATTTAGTTCATATTTGTTGAGTGCTAACTATGGTGCCAGGCTTTGTATTAAGTGCCAAGGAAACCGTGATGAACAAGATAGATTGTGTCCCTGCCCCCATGTATCTTAAAGCCTAGCAGAGTTCCCAGAATATTGAAGACCAGGGAAATAGTTTTCAGACTCTGAGCATTTTTGTTCCCTCCTATCTTTCCTGGCTAGTTAAGTGCAGGCAGGTTATCCTAAAGGTCAAGAAAACCAGTCTCCTAGCTTCTGGAACAATCCCATTCTGAGGCTATTAGGCCAATGTCTTTGCCAAATTCACTCATCTCTTTTTGAACCTGGAGTTTAGGTAGAGGGGAAGCCTAAGTTTTAGATGGTTGGGACTCTGAGTCAGGAATCTCTGGTCCCCTCTACAAATACACATACATACCCCTTGCTTTCTGCTTCTTAGTTATTTGCAAAATACCTCACTGGCTCCCAGAATCCTGAGACTGGTCTAGTCACTCTGTTATGACCTTTGTCTCTTGATCTATATACCCATTAGAGATTGGCCTTACTTTCAAAACACCCTCTATATGCTGAATCAGATAGATAAATTAGATAACAATCATATTCAGTACCCAATAATTATTTACTTTACAAAAGGTTTTCAATCTAGGGCAATTTTCCCAATATTTGTATTAAAAATATATCAAAAATACTGAAAATTTTGAAAGATTTGTACAATAACATACATATACCCATAGCCTATATTATACAATTAACACCTTGCTACATTAACTTTGTCACATATCTACCCATCCATCAATCAATCTATCTTATTTGTGGATGTATTTCAAAGCAAATTGCAAACATCATTACACTTCACCCCTAAACACTACAGCATGCATTTTGACCTAGAGTTCAAAATTAGTTTACAATTGTTTTCCTTAGGTAAAAAATGCATAAGATACAATGAATACATCTTAAGTGTATCATTCAATGAATTTTGACAAATGCATAAACCTACACAATCCAAACTTCTACCAAGGTATAGAACATTTTGATCACCTTAGCAAGTTTCCTCATGCCATTCCTTCTTCTAGTCAACCCCTGCCCATCCACCAGAGGCAACTACTATTATGATTTTATTCACCATAGATAAGTTTTGCTTATTCTAGAACTTCTTATAAATGGAATCATAGAGTCTGTAATCATTTGTGTCTTTCTACTTCCACTCAACATATTTTTTAGATTCATCCATGCTATCACATGTATCATGTGTCAGTGGTTCATTCATTTTTTACTACTAAGTTGTTTACCATTGTATGGAATATATAATGCCTCTTCCATAAATTTTGGCAATCCCATTGCCTTTCCAATATTTCTGTGAATTCCCAGCAAAGAAGAGCCAAGTGCCAGTAGGCAAAGAATAGAATAGAATGTAGATGTCAGAGGCCAGAAATGTACATAACCTTGGGACCATGTCAGGAAATTGGCTGGAGTAGCCTGGAGACCAGGAGGGTATACGACAGGAAGACCAGTGAGGGCTCAGACTAGGCAGAAAGTGGAAAAGGTGTGAGAGCTAGGCAGGACCTTGGGGGTCAATCTTGGGATTGTTTGATTACAACAAGTGTTCTCCCTTTGTCCCCAGTCTGAAAACTCCTGCCAGGACAAAGCAGGTAGGGTACATTCTGAGCAGACTCAACCTCTTTGAGGAAGCAAGATGGAAACTAAGAGACCTAAAGAATAAGAAAGAGACTTCTATGGAAAAAAGTTAAAAACTGAGTGTTCTAGGAAATTGCTGGATCAAAGGCTCCAAGATGAAAAATAGGTTGAGGGAACTACAGAAGGATAGAGTAGCTGGAGTGTAGGGAATGACAAGGAGACAAGGCTGAAGAGCATGGATAGTTCAAGAGGTCCTAATAGGCTGTAAAAGTTTTTTCTTTATCCTCACAACAGAAATCTTTAGAGGGCTTTAAGGAGGAGGGGAGGAGGTGATTTCATCTGTGTTTCAAAGATACCACAGTGGCCACAGGGTGGAAAATAGTTTGGAAAAGGGCAAGGGTGGAAGCAGGG
The DNA here is from genome assembly GCA_008086735.1 of Cheirogaleus medius. Taxonomy (NCBI): domain Eukaryota; kingdom Metazoa; phylum Chordata; class Mammalia; order Primates; family Cheirogaleidae; genus Cheirogaleus; species Cheirogaleus medius. Next base: position 1,486,057 of record VBSM01003018.1, on the reverse strand, counting down.
ATTCCAGTTAGGAAGCTATTGCAGTTGTCCAAGTGAGAGAAAATGCTTGCATTGTGGTGGCCATAGTGGAAGTAGAAATGAAATATAAAGATAAATTTAAGAAGTAAAACTGACAGTGCTGTGCTTAACAATAGATAGATATTTGGGAGTGTGTGTCATGTCTAGAAAAATGTCTGGGAAAATAACCACCGAAATCATAACAGGGACTATCTCTGGACAGGGGGAATTATTTAATAGATTTTATTTTCTTCCTTGTGATTGTATTTTCTAAAATTCCCACAATAAACATGGACAACTTTTACAGTAAAAAAAAAAAAGCGATAAAGTCATTACATTTTTTAAATTCCTAGGGGAGATGACATCAGAATTTAACCATTGATATGATGATGCATTTTGCTATGCTGACCTTCAGGAGGTCTTCTGCTCTACAGAGAGGACCTAAAGTGTGTGAATGCCTCCTGGGGAACTGCTTTCAGGACCTGCAGCTCAACCCTATAGTCTCCTCAATGACAGCACATCTTTTGAGAGAAGGCTTAAGTTTTTGGAAATAGTCATAAATTATTTGGAACCAGATCTGTTGGAGCCTGCAGGGAGTAGGGGTGGGGGTAGGGCTGGGGTGGAAAGATGAGTGACACTATTTTGGTTAAGACAAGCACCACCTGTGACTCCAAAGCCATAAGCCCTGGTTCTCTTTTTTGGTTGGTAAACTGGCTCTGAAGGGAGAAGGGAAATTCCAAAGAAAGTCTGTTTTCAGCCTATACAACCTCCCAATTTTAAAAATCAAAATCAATCTCATGATCTTACAGTCATTTCTTATTTATTATAGGCAAATACTCCTTTCTGAACACCGATGGGAAATTCCTCCATTTTATCCCATTTCTTCAACCAATGGCCTGGGTTTTAGGCAGGGTCCCCAAATGGCACTAGTTTAATGTTCAGAGATAACATTCAGGAACGTTATTAAGTACATGAATCAGAAACAGAAGAGAGAGGCCTCTGCTGGGAAAGCAGAAGACCAAAATCTTTCTAGCACAGAAGGCCACAGCTATATTCCATGATCAAAGGAAAATGCAGAAAAATGATTGAAAAAAAAATACTACAAAACAATATTTGTACCCCCATTATATGATGAAATAAAAGGAAAAAAATACTACAAAACATGAGTTAGGGGTTTTTTTTTTCCAGTTCCATCACTTGAAACCCAAATCTGATACTAGCCAATCAGATATGATTTTCAATCACAGGCAGTAGCTGTTTTGGTTCTAAAAGAGTAATAATAAAAGAGTCATCTAACTTTTTCACCAATTTGTTTCCAATTCTCTAAAACTTATCTCTTGTCAGTGATATATTAGATGACTCTTGGTATTTTATAGTGATGCATAAAAATAATGTAATTATGAATGTGTCGTTTGCAGAAGAAAGTCAGTATCTTGGGGAAAATTGCTATTGTAATTGGCTGCAATAACTATGCTGGGTTTAAGGACCTGAAATATGTGATTGTAATGCAGAAAAATTAAGGGAAGTTAAAATAAGGACTTCAGTGTTAAAGTACATAACTTTCCCCAGGATCTTAGTGCCTGGGTGTTCTCCATCAGCTCCATGCCTAGAAAGGGAAACAAGACTGATCCTCTCAACATCTGCTTTAAAAAGAGCAAGAGCAAGCATGCTGCCCATCCCTCACCTAAGACCAGGGCTAGCCCAAAGCACTGCAGAACAGTGAAAAGATAAGACCCCACCTGTTTTGCCAAGTATTTGAACAGATTTTTCAACATGACGCTTTATTATTTACTTATCCAATGGAAGAGAGATTTTTAATGTCTTATCCTCTTCAGAGGACAAGATAAGCTCTCATGATCTGCCTCCAGACACAGCTTCCAAAACTGTAGGTCTTATCATGATACTCTCCTGCCCATACACTTCTTGGTGACCTCACCCTGTTCCACACTGCCTGCAAAATAAAATACCTGAGCCTGGTATCCAAATCCTTTACTGTCTGGTTCCCAATGAACATTTCCAATTTTATTCACCAATACACTACACTCAAGGTAAATTTAACTAATTCCTATTCCTCTTCTGTGCCCCAGGCTTTCCTGCCTTAATCTCGCTTCAGTATTCTTTTCTCCAGCCTTGTTCTGTTTTGTTAAATCTAATGGTGAATTTTCAGTCCTCATCTTACTGAACATCTCAGCAGCATTTGACCCCGTGACGGCTCCTTCTTTCTTGAAATTTTCTCCTCCTTTGGCTTCTGGGACACCTCACTCCCCAGATATTTCTCCTACCTCTCTGACTTCTTTCTCCTTTATCGAACTTTCTCTTCCTCTTCCTAACTTATACATGTGGGAGGTGACCCAGGACTGAGTCCTAGACCCTCTTCTCCTTTCTATGTTTTTTCCTAGGTGGTCTTATGTAGCCTCATGATTTGTAAAAAATAAAATAAAATAAAATAAAAATCTTTACAAAGATAATTCTCAAATTGATATCTTAAGTTCCATTCTCTGCCCTAACTACAGGCTCATGTATCCAGCTGCCTGCTTGACATCTCACTTGGATCTCAAATTAAACCGAGTTCTCAGTCTCCCCCCCACTCCCCATACTATAACAATACATCTGCCTCTGCCTCTGCCTCAGTCTTCCCTGTCTCGGTGAATGGCAACTCTAAGGCAGAAGGTCTATCCAGAAACTGAATCTTATATCTGTGTTCCCCTTTTCCCACATTCCATAGATCCAGCCACTGAATAAGAGATGAGAGTTTTATAAGGAGATAAATGGCGAGTTCTAATTTAGACTTGCAGAGTCTGGGGTGCCTGTTGGTCACTCAGGTAGAAATGTGAAGTAGACAGTTGTATTTATATATTTGTACCTGAGGAATGAGGTTCTGGGCCAGGGATTTGGTAGTGATCTCCAATTCAAAGAAGTAGGAGATGAGTGGCAGAGAGGAGTCTCAAGTCCCAAATTTTTAGTTTGATTGAGTGGACGGTGACATCATTCACTGTAATAAGGAACACAGGAGAAGGAACAGTTTTCAAGAAACATAATGGGTAATAAAAAGAAGCAATAGTTAAGGAGACACCAAAAATTAAGAAAAAGTAATAATATTATCTATTAGGTGAATCAATGGTGAATAAATATGAATTAAAATATTTAGATTGATGAAATAGATGTCCTCCAACTCCTTTAAAAACTCTTTGTTTTCAATTTTACTTGTCTCTTTGCTTGGTATACTTTTTTACACTGAGAGGATTTTTAAAATTAAAATATACCCAACTTGATATAATAAAAATGCTCTACAATTCATAAAAAAAAAGATGCTGGGGTCAGTCTTAGATATATAGAGTTTGAGGTGTCCATAAGAGACTCAGATAGAAATGTTAATTAGGTAATAGCCTGTATAGCTTTGTAACTCAGGAAAAGAGCATGGCTGAGGATAAAGCCTCATGGAACATTAACATTTATGGAATTAATAGAGGACAGGTGGTCCGCTAAGGAGTTTGAGAAGGAAGTGTAAGAGAGGCCCAACTAGAGCCACCCCATGCTGTCACATCAAAATTTCAGAAATGCAGCAAGACTCCAGCTCTTCCAGTTCCTGGTTTTCTCCCTACTTTAAACCCTCAGGTATATAGTTTGGAAACTTGTAGCCGCTGAATGCTACAGCTGGATCAGTAGAGATAATCTAATCCACAGTATGGGAGTGAAGTGAACAAACACTATAGCCAGAATGCCTGTTTGACCTCAAGCAAGAAACTTGTCCCTCTGCTTACTCATCTGTAAAATGGGGATAGTACATTCTTCATAGGGCTGTAATGCAGATTAAACAACTCAATATTAGTAAAGCACTCAGAATAGTGTCTGGCAGATAAGTGAACACTATATAAATGCTTATTAATATAAATAAAATACAATAGAATCAGCTGAGGAGATTCTGGTTTAATTGATATGGGCTGCAATGAGGCATCACTGTTTATTAAAATCTCCTTAGGTCTTTATCAAGTGTATTTTTAAAAAAATTAAAAATAAAATAAAACTTCTTAGAATATTCTAATGTGCAGCCAGATCTAGTCCAATGCTTGTTAAACTTCATTGTCCATAGGGTTCACCCGTGGTCTTGTTAAAATGGAAATTCTGATTCAGTAGATTTGGGACAGAGGCTGCATTTTTAACAAGCAACCAGGTGATGCAGATTCTTCTGGTCTGTGGACACTTTGAGTAGCAAGGGTCTAATCCAATTTCCTTCATTTTCCAATTGAGGTTAATGACTTGCCCAAGGTCGTACAGCTACTATAGTTAGTAGCAGAATTGATTCAGGGCTCTGACTTCTAACTCTTTCTATGCTACTTTTTTTTTTTTAGCCTTCATCTTTACTACAGCCTCACACCAAACACCAAAGGTATCCTTGATATCCAAGGGCAGCAGCTCCTTACCTTTTTTTCCATATTGACTCCTATGACATATGGGACATACACATGCATGACAAAGGCTTAGGCAGCCCTGGGGTCCCTGCAGCTTCCACACTTCTAGCTGTACCTCCTCACTCTCTGCCATTTCAGGAAATGTGTCCAAGTGTCAATGAATGAGAATGACACCAATAGAGGGTCAACTCCAAATGAACTTTTTGAACTTTTTCAATCATCTGAAACTTTGGTCCATTACGAGTAACATGACCAGCCCATCCCTCCCCATCAGTCTTGTAGTATCCATTAACTACAATGATAGTGCCATCTTAGAACTTTGTTTTTAAAAGGATTCTTCATGGTGACTCATATTTTAAAGGGAATCATCTTTAGAAAAGGAAAATTGTCCTCTAATAAGGTTTGTGGAAATGTGGGCTTTCATAGCTCATTGCTACTTGAAATGGGCTAGGCCAGTGGTGTCTGGTGGCCCTAGGTTGCAAGGGTCGCTGAAGGAATCTAGGTGGCTGTGTGAGCATCAAGACCTGGCAGGGAGTTGGGGGGAGATTTCATCCTGTTGTTAGCAGCCTCTGGAAAATTCAGGCTCTCTCCCCAGCAGCCACATCCCTGGCTTTCCCAGAGGTCTTGTCCCCCATCAGCTGCTCCACCTGCTACTCAACTCATTTAAATGTCAAACCAGCTGCACCAATTAGCACAGACCCAACCATCCAGAGCCTGAAAATAAATGAGGTGTAAATGCAAAAGTCAGGATGAAGAAGCCTTTACAAAATGCCTCCCCAGACCTGCTCTTATATTTCATCAAGATAGGGAGGCTTTTTTGTAAGATGCTGTGGGAGTTGGAAGGGCAACACATGTGCAACGGAAAGCAAATAGGGCCAGGAAAGACCTTAGCTGATCTTTTCAGGTTCTGTTTGCAGAGATGTATTGAATTTTCTCTGGAAACCTTATGACATTTGACGGGGGGAATAAAAGTACCTCTGTAACGTTTTTACCTGGGGTTTGTTAATAAGCAGTACACTCAACTGTGTGTATGGATTAATCAGACTCATTAAAAGAAAAATGTTGATAATTGTGTCCAAATGTGCTTAGGTTCTGTGGCAGATAAAAAAGTCACTTGGGACTTGCCTGAGATGGCCATATGCACCCCTATTTGGACTGCAGATGATATTTAAATATCAGGTACCAGAAACAAATGGCTGCTTTATGACAGACAATAGTCTATACCTTCTTAAGTTTTCAACTGAGTCAAATTGGTGATGTGGTAATGCCATGTCAAGGCAGAAAAATGATAGTTGTAATTACCACTAATGCTTTGGACCCCAGTTCCTCAAAGTTAGCTCAGAGAAACAATCTTCTGTTTGCACTCCATCTTAACGACGTGCAGAAGCACCCACTTCCAGCTCTCAGGTCTGCTGCCACCAAATTCTTGTCACTAGCAATAATGCTCAAGAAAGAAGAAATGCACCAGGGAAAAGTCAGGCATATGCTCAAGCACACAGGGTTCGGGGCTGGAAGACCCAGAGTTGAGTCCATGATCTGCCACTAATTCACCTGGTAACCCCTCTGGCACTCTCTCAGCCTCAATTTCCTCATCAGTAAAACGAAGGGAGTAAATGAGATCATTTCAAAGATGACATCCAGATCCTACATGCTAGGGTTTCTCCAGAACCTATTTTCTTTGTCTGAATTGTCATTGAGCAGCCATGGAAGCATCTGTACCTGATATATTAAATATTTTTGCTCAGATTCCTGCTTTCCACTAAAGGGCCAAAGTCTCCAAAGCTAGAGGAAGGAGTCTGGTAATCATCTGTAGATTTGTTTCAGCCTTTTCAAAGCAACTCCCCACGGTCTCTAGAATTTATGTTCTTTTTTTTTTTTTTTTTTTTTTTGAGACAGAGTCTCACTCTGTTGCCGGGGCTAGAGTGTCATGGTGTCAGCCTAGCTCACAACAACCTCAAACTCCTGGGCTCAAGTGATCCTTCTGCCTCAGCCTCCCGAGTAGCTGGGACTACAGGCATGCGCCACCATGCCCGGCTAATTTTTTCTATATATTTTTAGTTGACCAGTTAATTTCTTTCTATTTTTAGTAGAGACAGGGTCTCGCTCTTGCTCAGGCTGATCTCAAACTCCTGAGATCAAACTATCCTCCCGCCTCGGCCTCCCAGAGTGCTAGGATTACAGGCATGAGCCACCACGCCCAGCCTGGAATTTATGTTCTAAGCATGCTTGTAAGGCAGAACTTTCACAAGTCTTCCATGAGCAGATTTTAGTACTTAACACAAAGAGTAGGAATTTGGGGTCAGAAAGAAATCCCAAGACGTCAGGTCCTACAGAGCAGAAAGACCTGGGTTTGCATCCAAACTCACCCCATCCCAACTGTGTGACCTTGAGTACCTTACATAACCTCTCAAAGTCCCAGTTTCCTCACCTGTAAAATGGAGATGCCAATAATACTATTATACCTACCCCACGGGGTTCTTCTGAGTATTAAATGATGAGATGCATGCTCTTTTCAGGACATGGTGAACATTCAATAAAGGGTCTGATGATCAGGTTTTTCATTGCCCCCTGAACATGCAACAGTTGGAAGAGCAGATGTCACCCTGTCTGCCTGAAGTTCTTACATACCACATATCTATCACAGGTCATCAGACAGAAATGCTGGCAGTGCTGGTGGATGTGGACGGAGAATGAGTGGGACAGATCCACATGTAAAACAAAGAAAGAAACAAACATGGCAAAGATACATTTCATAGGATGACTTCAGGTGATACTTTGAATACTTAGAGCTTTGAATTCTTTGTTTTGAGGTTTTGGTAGTGACTGTGGCCATGATTGTTTCCAAAATGGAACTTCTTTCCTTTTTCCCCAGAAACTATTTGAAAAATGACCCACAGAGAAACAATTGGATTCATTCTTTTTCAGCGCCTGTTATATTAGAGTCCACACTATTTAGTCCAAAGAATATGGAAGGTAGAAACTTCCTGAGAAAGTTTTCCTGGGTTTTAGAATCCTAAACTGAATTTAGCAGAATACATTACTTTGAAATGTACTATTTTGCCTTCTCACCACTCAGATTCAAAATCAAGATTATCTAAACCTTGCTTAGATCCCTGTGACGAGAGCCACCCCCTCTCTTCCTTCACTGGCCCAATAAGGTTTTCTTTCCAATCTTTTGTTGAAGCTTCTGAGAAATGACAATGCAGATTATTGATGTTGAGAAGCATTTTGCTCTGCAATTGTTTTCATTTTCCCCTTCAGAAGCAATAGCAATTGAAGAAAAATGAAGTTAGATTATCTTAAGATAGGAAAAAAATGTATGACCAAACAAAAAAAATTACAAAATGTTCCTCTTTTTGCTGAGAAAAACAAATTTATCATTTCTTCCCTCTTGGGTTCCCAAAGGCCTCATACAGCTTATAGTGTCGGAGCACTTAATAAATATGATTTAATGGGATGATGAGGGCGGTGATGATGAAGATGATGATTTTACTGATAAGAACAAATGCTTCCCCACTGTGCACATGTATTAGCCTTTTCTTCTGTAACAGAACCAGCATCCTTCCTTTCCCATCTTTCCCTATAGATTGCCTTTTCTAGGGAATATTCCAGAAAGGTTCGCAGCAGAAGATTCAAGTCCTGACTCCACTACTTACCAGCTGTGTGTCATCAGACAAGTTATTTAACCTCTCTGTACTTTAATGTCTTTATTTTAAAATGAGAATAACAATTGTACCTCTCTTTCCCAGTTTGGTTGTGCTGATTAGAGTGATCTAACATAAGCAAAGAACCTGACACGTAGAAGGTGCTTGAGAGCTGCCTGCCATGGCAGCCCTCCACCCTAAGGACCATGATAACAGTTTGACCACAAAAACACACTCCATCATTCCCTACTCGTTCCCAGAAATGGCCAGAAAATTCTCTACCCTTAACATTGAATAATCTTTCCTCTTTTGAAATATCCCCAAACTCCTGCTTGCCCCCTTGCAGCCAACCAAAGACTACCAAATATACCTGAAGACCAATGACAAAGTCTCCCCTACTTCCAAAATTCCCATCCTGATAGAATGCTTGCCAATCAGAGGCTTATATGACATACCTAGACTAGTCAAATTCAGAGACAGAAAGTAGAGTGGTGTTTGCCAAGGGTTGGAAGAGGGGTAAATGAGAGCTGCTATTTAAAGGATCTAGAATTTCAGTTTTGCAAGATGAAAAGGATCTGGATATTTGTTGTACACCAATATGAATATACTTAACACTACTGAACTGTACACTTAAAATGGTTAAGATAGTAAGTTTTATGTTATGTGCTTTATACCACAATAAAAAAATGGAAGATGCAGATTCCACGGTGATCGGAGAGCCCCAGTGGGGTGGCATAAATTTAACAGGTGCAGACATCTTCCATGATGTCTTTCATTTCAAATGGAAGCCTGCACTCAACACATGTGCCTCCCTTCCATTAGGATGACTTTTACATCTTCTTATTTATCATCCTGCTAATGAGACAAGGATTTTCCCACCAATTCCGTTCCAATTGATATCTGGAAATTTTCTACTCCCCCTAAGGAATGGCACATGAGAATTTGCAGCTGTTCATCTCAACCATTTCCCCTTATTACCAGGAACTCTCTCAAAGTCACTCCACGTGAGCTTTTGACTAAGCTTGTGCATCAACTGAGTCACTTTCTGCATATGAAACACATTTGTAATACATATTTAAAACCCCAGAGCCTACCTTTAAATATCCTCATTACTGTAAAACTCATCAGCAAAAACAAAGGACTCCAAGGCAAAAGTGACCAAACAGCACAAAACTGATGGGCACAGAGTAATTTGGAGAGAAAAGAAAACTCAGCTCTGGTTAAAATTTCACCTTGTTGACCCCAGGTTTTTTTATTTGTTTGTTTGTTTGCTTTTGTGTGGTGATTTCAGGACAGTCTGGGATATTTTAATTTATCATAGTGTTCATATAAACAAGGCAGTTAATTGTCCAAGTGTTTTAAATATTTCCAGCCTAATTGAGGAGAACATCAATATGGTTTTTTTGACCCCTAACTATTTGCATAATAAACTCTAAACAAATCTCTCATTACCAACTTCCCTAAAAACCAAACATAACCTGCTAAAAATGGAAAGCCCAGAAACAGATGGAGATGGGTGAGCCCAAATCAGCTTCATTCTGTCCTCACAATGTCATTAGACTCCGTCTGCCCATGACCTTGCCTCTCCTTCCTCCATACCTCTCCCACTCCCATCTCCCCTGCCTAGAGAGGTGCCATCGTAACAGTAGATGATTACAAAATAGTCTTCCTCGACCATTGGATGTCTGCTTGATAGCAATAGTAGTGGTAGTGATGATGATGATGATGATGATGATAAAGCTAACATCTACAGTTTATTGAGCCTCTAATATGTGCCAGGCACAGCACTAAACTTTTTATGTACATGGTCTCCTTTAATGCTCATTAAAAGTACTGTATCGGAAAGTAGGTACTGCTGTTACCCCACTTTACAGATCAGGAAAGTTGAGTCAAAACTTGACACACAGACCAGTTAGGTCAAAATATAATAGAGCTAGTAAGCAGAGCAAGATCTGTCTGATCTTTACTGCTCTTCCATACCACCCCTAAGAATTGTGTTTTCAGAATTAGGTAAATATCATGGAGAACTCCAGGTGTTACAACCCACATTCCTACAACATATGACTACAAAGTAAAATACGGTTTCTGTTTTTCAGCTAACCACCAGAATTTTTGTATCCCAGTTAATGATGCCAGTTGTATCCACGGGAGGACATACACTGATTCCAAGGACATAAACATTGCTCCAAACTTTCTGATGCTCTTTTTGTCAGAACTGCCTCCAAAGCTCACTTTTAAGCCACTCAGGAAAATTTGTCTCCTTCCCAGAGAGATACAGCTCATTTCTAAATCCAAAACATTCATTGCTGAGCATGATCACCCACCTTATTCACCAGTGTGGGCTCTAATGATTTCTAGCTGTTTGTTCAAATATAGCCTGTTCTCAGAGGACAAAGATTTGTCACTACTGAGGAGATTGAAAAGGAATGTGCAACAAGCTCTGAATGCAATTTGACAATTGGGTTTCTTCCTCCTTTCCAAAATTTAGCATGTGGTTTGCCTTTTCAAAATTTCATGGTGGGCTGGGCGTGGTGCCTCACGCCTGTATTCCTAGCACTCTGGGAAGCCGAGGCGGGAGGATCGCTCGAGGTTCAGGAGTTCGAGACCAGCCTGAGCAAGAGCGAGACCCTGTCTCTACTAAAAATAGAAAGAAATTAGCCATACAACTAAAAATCTACATAGAAAAAATTAGCCAGGCGTGGTGGAGCATGCCTGTAGTCCCAGCTACTTGGGAAGCTGAGGCAGAGGGATTGCTTGAGCCTAGGAGTTTGAGGTTGCTATGAGCTAGGCTGATGCCACGGCACTCTAGCCAGGGCAACAGAGCAAGGCTCTGTCTCAAAAAAAGATTTCTTGGTGAACAGGCAACAAGGAATCAAGAAGTTCCTTTCTGAATTAGAAAACAAACAAGCATTTCTTTGAAAAATCCCTCAAAGTGTAATGATAAGTCCCAGAAAGTTTGCATTCTCCACCAGACATTCATAGATCCTGGAAACAATACCAGCAGAAACCACTTGCTACTCAGCCTTTGAAATGGAGTGGCCAGAATCCAACTGGCTCCCTGGGATTATTCACAGTGAAATAGGAAAAACACTACTTCTCACTGCAACTCTCTTTCACTGTTTACTCCAGTAATAAATTAATTCCTGGTATAAAACTCTATTCCTACTCTATCTGATGTATGTCTGTGAGAGGAGAGAGCAAGCTCCTTTGCCAGGTGGCTTCTTGGAGACAAATGGGCACTAGCAAACCAACTGCCAGTTGGTTGTCCTTGCCACCACCTTTAAATACATATTTCAAGCTGTTTCTCCTGCTCCTACTGATAAAATATTCTAGCATATTTATTGCCCAGGAAGTAATCTTGTCAACATAAGCTTGATGTATCAAACCACATGGCTAAGTAAGATATATGTTTCATGGATCAATTACCTTCATGCAAATGGCACATCGCTTAAATTTAACACTCTCATTAAGTGTCAAGATTTTTGCATTTGAGTGCCACAAAGGACACAAAGAGGAATTGTTATTTTGGTGTGGAGGATGTTATACTAACCAAACATCCCTGGGTCAAACAATGAAACTTACTACATGTGGGAGTTGCAATAAAAGGCAGGGAGGGACTTCAAAATAGCCAGAGTAAAGGATGGCCAACCTATGGCTAGCCCTTAAGCAAGTGTGGAAGAAAACCAAAAGACATTCTGAATGGGATTGATGCTGTAATTAAATGTCATGTTATATCCCTTGGATTATATATTGCCTTGGAAATGCCCGGAAGCACTGTAATCAACAAGCAATAGAGAAAAAGGGTTTCGTGATCTTTTTTTCAAGTAAACAGTGGATTGACCCATACGTCACAGGCACTCATGAAGTCTAGATTTGCCTTTAGATTCCATTAAAAATCTCACCCTGAATAATCCAGGGAGCAATATTCTTGGCAATTTACTGTGGGTTCACTGGGTTCTTGAATCTTCCCACCACCTTCCTCTTCTCACCTTTCATTTCCAGCCTCCCACATCTCTCCCCATTCTCTGATAGCCATCTGAAGTAACTCTCACAGACCTCAAGAAGCTGGTCAAAGATTCTGCTCTGGATTAATACGGAGTTTTTGTGATTGTCTTAAACCTGTGTTTACCTCTGCAGGGTAGCAAATTCAAGTGAAAGCCAACTGAGATACCCAACTGAGGATCTGGTGTGAGAAGCACATTATAAAATAAATGTGTCTATAATAGTCTCATTAGTGAGTAAAACTCACATTCCCACATGAACTGGAAGTGCTCAATTTCTTCCCTAGGGTTTTGCCTCTTGCTAGGCTGCCTTCATCAGCGTTAAGGCACAGTAAAATATCTTTATTTGTGTTTGTGAGCATGCAAACCTCTGAGAGCTCTTTAGTCATTCTCTTCCTCAGAAATATCCGTCAAGAGAAAAAAAATTGTTTCACATGTAACCTGAGCACATGACAATGTCTAAATCATGTTATAAGCCAGTGAAATGCTGTAATAAGTGCTGCTAGAAAGTTAGCAATGTCCATAAACATTCCTCATGCTTGCTGAACATTTTCCCTGTTGACAGGATTCATCTCCATCAAGAAAAGTTTTAGCAATACTAATGTGGCATTATAACCCTAAATGCATTTGGCTTTTCTTCCTGTAAAGAGAAACAAGAAGCCCTAGGTTATAAGGCTGAATGACTGGCTGTGAAAGCAGATCCTTCTTCCTCTGCCGTATTATTTTCTTCCCATAGAGACTCTTGATTCTTGGTGGACTTGCTTCTTGGTGAGTCCCATGAAAACTCAAGTTGATAACGAGGAATTTGCATTTCCGCCGGCTCTCAGGAGACTGCCAGCCATAGAACATTCCCAATTTGCCATCTTTTTCAGCACAGCATGTTGCCTGCCACTAATGAATGACAGAGCACGAACATGATCCCTCTCAAAAGCTGTATTTGCTGCCGCAGGAGTTTGTGGAAACATGAGGTTTGACAAAAAGTAATTTCACATAGGTTTTTCTGGTCCTGAGATCAGATTTTTTTTCCTGCACTTTCCTTTAAAATGCCACATATTATTTAGAAATCCAAGTAGTGAAACAGCTTCTAATGACATTCCTATACCTTTCAGCAGCCCTGAAGTTCAGTCATGAGAACTACTCATTGAGCTGCTTGTAGCACTTGCAGACTCGGTTAGAGAATTCCTTTCCTTTGTAGTTCAGCAAAAACCTAATCCCCCCTTTAGGTCAAATGCTTCACCAGCTCAATATCCTACATGGATATTGTAGCAAATTCCCTGGGTGCTATTCCTTAAGGGAAGTAAAAAAAAGTCTAAATATCAAATGGCAACCATTTGAAGCATGCATTGATGAAAGACTTTGTGAGTAACCCTGGGAGGGCTGCTGAATACACACTTTGACTTGATGAAGTTTTTATGATTATGAAACAAACCAGAAATTTATTCCCAGCCTGTAACTTATTTAGAACCACTGAGCAAACGGGTATGTCCATCTTCACTAAAGTCAATAGAAACTGAATATAGTCCCACTCTTTTTCGTTGCTAAGAGATTTCTCAGCCTGATGACATTGACAACACTATCATTCATTGTCAATTCAAAAATGTACTCTGCAAGCATTTCTCTCTTTCTTTGCACAGAAGGTATCAAACTACTTATTGATGACGAAACTCACTGGTCAAAGGAAGCACTCAGTTTGGCTTCTTTCCTTCTCCCATTTGTGGGACAGTCCCATATGCCTCGTGGACCAGCATTAGTAGCTGCCTGCAATTATAATCGGTTTTTCTCTAATGATACCTGCATCCACTCTTAGGGAAGATGGGCTGAGTGGGGAGGCAGACAGGTAGAAGGTGAGGAGCAATGGAGTGACTTAGGTTATCACTACATTGTAGTGATAGTGTAAAAATAGAGAACTTAGTTAAATCTGGGAATAACAGTTAAAGTGCTTATTTAACCCCTAGTATTGGCCCAAATGTCAAAACCAAGAATAATTAATTATTTCCCCTGTCCTTTTGGAAAATACATGTTCTTCTAAAGTATGGAGATATCTTTTCCACAGCCTATAATATAGCTGAAATTGGCTTGTTCTGCACACTAGTCCTCAAGACTCTTGTCACTACTATGTCACTTGGGTTCAAGTCCTAGCTCTTCTTTCTAGCTGTATGACCCTGAGGTGAGTCACTTCACCTCTCTGAACTGTTTTTTATAAGTAGAATGTGGAAAATCACAGTGCAACTGCACAAAGGTATCATGACACTCCAAGTCAAGATGAGAAGATGGGATGCTATAAAGTGCTCTACACTGCACGCAGATTCTAAAGCAGTCTATGAATGTGAGGTGGTATTGTCTATGATATACTGCTAACCTAAGTTCATGTCGTTGCTGAGAGAAGCTAAATGATCCCAAAGTGCTTCTTGAACCAACAAAAAGGTACATTCAATTGTATGGAGTATATTTTAACAGTAAGGATAGTTTGCTGTGTTCTCTTGTCTTTAAGCATGTGTCATCCATGCAACCTAATAAGGCAAAGCAGTTGGGCAACTGGCAACTCCCACCTCCCAATCAGGCTGTGTAGAAGAGTTAACCAGCTCTGAGCTGGGTGCACCTCCTCATTTTAGTGCCTGTCTTACTATCCCCAGACATCAGACACTTCCCCAGTTCAACACACAGGCTTCTGCATGTAGCTCCTGTTCCCCAGGAGGAAATTGTATTTTTGCCAACATGCACAAGAGAGATGGGGTGGAATATGTATGTAGCATGACTCCTTTACTACAATGCGAAAACAACCAACTGGCAGCTACTTGGCTATTGGCCATTCAAATTCTAGGGCCCATCTGGCAATAGGATTACATTTATCTCTTCTGAGGCTCACAGATGTATACTGGACGCAATTAGCTCAAACCATGGCTACACAATTTCACTCCAGATTTTCTCCACAAAACTATTTATGCCTAATTCCAGATGAATAACTAGTAGCCCATCATCATTGGTTGTTCATGTACATATCGTGTATAAGATAAGCATTTCACAAAGATGATACCAGCTTATATTAGTATTATATTTTCATGAAGTATTTTGCCACATATTATTCTATGTTTCTTCTGACAATGACCCTAGGGGGTGGGTGAGCAAGATAAATGCTATCTCCCCACTTTCTAAATGATGAGGCTGCTGGGCACCGTGGCTCAGACCTGTAATCCTAGCACTCTGGGAGGCCAAGGCAGGAGGATTGCTTGAGGCCAGGAGTTTGAGACCAGCCTGAGCAAAAGTGAGACCAGATTTCTACAAAAAATAGAAAAATTAGCTGGGCGTGGTATCATGCACCTATAGTCCCAGCTACTCGGGAGGCTGAAGCAGGAAGATTACTTGAGCCCAGGAGCTTGAGGTTGCAGTGAGCTATGATGATGCCATAGCACTCTAGCCAGAGTGACGAAGCAAGACTCTCCCTCAAATAAATAAATAAGGAGGCTAAGACATAGGATGTTAGATGACTTGGTTCAAGTAATATAGCTGGGGAGATTCGGGAGGGCAGAGCAAGATGGAGGACGAGAAATACCGCCAGATAGAGTGTCTCTGCAGAAAAGACAGCTTCTAGAAGACATTAGAAGAAAGAAGAAAACAGACGACCGTACATCAGACGGGGGTCGGAAGTAGGGGTACCGGAGACTACAGGAGACCCCACAGGAGGAGGTTGCGGAGAAGAACTGGAAGGAGAGACCTCTGGAGCGAGCAGTTTGGAGACCAGCAGCAAGGGTAGGTGGAGCGGTTAACTTCCCCTCCCTTGCATCTCGGACTGCTGGTGGACTCCCCAGTGGTTGGAGAGACCTGCAGACACCAGTCCAGAGATGGCCGCCGCCAGTGAGCGGTAAACCTGTAGCGGACGTAGCACCAGGCTCCAAACTCCCTCAGAGCACCTCCGTGTGCACAGACCCCACCACACGGCAGGCGCCATATTGCTGCACTCTCCCCTCCCCCGTCCCTACTGTG
>VBSM01003018.1:1435979-1461232 GCA_008086735.1 Cheirogaleus medius | reverse complement strand
AAAAAAAAAAAAAGATCTCAAAGATAAAGAGGGCTGCCCTTAGTGGGATTCATTTTCCCCGGTTTCCCCTGGCCTGCCTCTCTTGTGAGCCCACCTATTTGTCAGAAAGCTATTTTTATTGTTTTGATATGCAATAGTCTCCCCTTATCTGAAGTTTTACTTTCTACAGTTTTAGTTACCTGTAATCAAACGTGGCCCAAAAATATTATACACAATAAGATATTTTGAGAGAGAGAGAGAGAAAATGAGAAAGTGAGAGAGACAGAGACCATATTTACATAACTTTTATTACAGTATATTGTTATCATTTTTCTATTTTATTACTAGTTATTATAGTTAATCTCTTGCTATGCCTAATTTATAAATTAAAATTTATCATAAGTATGTATGTGTATATATGTTTCAGTACTATCTGAGGTTTCAGGCATCCACTGGTGATCTTGGAACATATCCCCCACAGGTGAGGGGGGACCACTGTGATGCATGTGCCTGCAGGACTACGAACTTTGCACTGGAGAGGAGTTGCAAATGAAGCAGAGTTACACTATTAAGCCAAAAACATTGCAAGTCATTTTCATACTCCCCAGCCCTACTAATTACTGAAAATAATTATGCAACAGTAAGAGCTTTCTCCCTTATTGTGTCTGGACTGATCATAATAGAAAGTCCTCAGGCAAATTTGCAGTCTAACAACTGCTTTGTTCTGAGTAAGAAAGAACAGTAAACTGGGAGGAGGAGAACACAGGAGCAGAGCCAAGGAGTGATTTGGATTCACTCAGGAAATTTCTCACCTCAGAAGTAGAATCAATTTCCTAATGGTTCTTCCTATATTTTAAGAGCAAAGCAAGAACAATAGCTCTTGTGTCTCCCAATTGAATCTTAGGCTCTCCCTGAGCTGGAATAGGTAGCTCTTTGGTCAGGTCGATAAAGGTGATTTTCTTGCCAGAGAAAGACCAACTTACTTCGCTGGCAATTGCCAATAAGGGATCCCAGGGGGCAGCTGCAACCAGTGAATTCAAGCTGCTGCTCTCAGGGAAGGGCTTACTCACCTCAACCATGCCCAACTCATTGCAATCACTCATGGTGGGTCCCATCCCTGGCACCTATCTCCCATTCGTTGTTTGCTTCTTCACAATTTTTATAAGCAAAATTTATACAGGGAAATGCACAGATCTTAAATGCACCATTCAATACGTTTTGACAAAAGCATGCACTAGGCTAACCCAAACTCGTATCAAGACACAGAGCATTTCAATCACCGCAAAAAGTTTCTTTATGCCCCATTATAGTTAGTACAAACTCACTCTCTCTCTCTCTCTCTCTCTCACACACACACACACACACACATGCACACACTTAGAGACAACCACTAGTCTGATTATTTTCATTATGGACTATTCTACTACTTCACATACATGGAATCATATAGCATTGCACTCTTTTGGATAAGACTTCTTGCACTTCGATAGAGATTCATCTATGCAATTGTTCATTCCTTTTCACTGTCCAGTAGAACACCAATACATGACCATACCGCAGTTTGTTTATCCCTTCACCAGTTGCTGGATATTTGGGTTGTTCCCAGTTGGGGGTTATTATGAATAAAGCTTCTATGGGCATTTTCTTACAAGCGTTTTTGTGGACTTGTGCTTTCATTTCATTTCTGTTGGGTAAATGCCCAAAAAATAGGCTTGCTGGGTCATAGAGTAGATGTACACTTAGTTAAATATAAAATTGCCAGATTTTTCCAAAGTGGTTGTACCATTTTACATTCCCACCAACAGTGTATGAATATTCCAATTGCTCCACATTTTTGCCAACATGTGGCATTGTCAGTCTTTTTATTTTAGCCATTTCTCTGGATGTGTAGTGGTATCTTGAGGTTTTAATTTACATCTACTTAACGACTAATGATGTGCACACTTTTTCATGTATTTATTGGCCATTTGTACTATCTCCCTTGGGAAATATCTGTTCAAATCATTTGTCTGTTTTTATTTGGGTTGTCTCCTTCTTATTGAGTTGTAAACATTCTTTATATATTCTAGATATAAATCTTTTATTTTATATGGGTTGTGAATATTTTCTCCCAGTCTGTGGATTACCTATTCATTTACTGAATGTCATTTAATGAGAAGTTACAAATTTTGGTGGTCTAGCTTATCTTTTTAAAATTATTTTTGTTTTCTATATCCTAAGAATCCAATTCATTTTTAAGTCCTTTTGACTCACCTCTTTAATTGGTCTTGAATCTGGCTCCTCTCCTCCTCTCTTTCCCTTTTGCAAATAACCAACTTCAAGCCACCATCATCTTCTGTCAAGACCACTACTCCCTACCTTTCCCTCCATCATACAGTCTTCCCCACTTCTTTTCAAGCACCGCCATATAACTAGTCACTCAAGTCAAAATCTAGAAGTCATCCTAGACTTCTCTCTCTTCCTTATTTGCTATATCCAACCCATCACTAAGTCCTTTTGATTTTACCTCATACCTATCTCTCAAATGTATGTGTATTTCTCTATCTCCTCTTCCATAACCTTATCCCAGCCTACCCTGACTACAGCAGCAGCTCTTAACTACTCTCTCCAATTCCACTCTTGCTCCCTCCAATCCATTCTTCATTGGGAAGCAAGAGAGGCTTTTCCAGTTATCTGCATAACAAAGCACCCCAAAACACTTAGCAATGTAAAACAGCCACCATTTTTTGTGCCCATAGATTCCAGTTGTCAGAATTTTGGAAAAAGCACAGCAGGAAAGGCTTTTCTCTGCTTCTTGATGTCTGGGGCCTAAGCTGAGAAGAGATGAACAGCTGAGGACTGGAATCATCTGGTGGCTTCTTCACTCATGTGTCCAGCCTCTGGCCTGAACTTAAAAGTTGGGTTCAGCTGGGAATATATCCACCAGAGTGCCTATATGTGCCTCTCCATGTGGTTCGAGTTTCCTCACAACTTAGTATCCTCAGGGTAGTGAGACTTCTTATACGCTGGTTCATTTTCCAAGAATGAATATATAAATGAACATGGTGGAAACTGAATAGCCTTGTATGCCTAACCTTGGAAATCACATAGTGTCACTTCCCTTATAGTTCACCAGTCAAAGCAGTCACTACACCCAGATTCAGGAGGAAGGGGCATAGACCCCATCTCTCAACAGGAAGCATGTCAAAAAATTTGCAAGCATGTTTTAAAACCACAACAGTTCCCATTCTGAACCACTAAGCAGATCATAGTATTACCTGACAAAGGCTTCCAATTGCTTTTGCAGTAACCCTCAAGTGGAAACCCTCTGGTCTAGGAGGTGGCTCAGGATCTCCTGAGGAGCAGCCTAGCCTTCCAGCAGTTTGTGTTCTCCAGAATTTATGAGTTTATTCAATCAGTTAATTCTTATTCATGGGCACCCTTTCACCAGGTTCACACAGAGCTAATACTAGCTCATATGGCACCTTTGTGCAAATTTAAAAGGTATTCATTGCCCTCTCTGCATGGATACATCCTTGCTTCAGTATGCATGGGTGTGGTCAGTGAAGCATGGACTATATTTAACCCCAACCCCTTTTCCTTTAAGCCAGGTGCCTTTGTGCATGACAACAGCTGCACAGCCACACATAACAACACAGGGAAAACAACTCTTTCTGGGTGTCCCACAGACAATGCTCGACACCTGTGAACGGGTTCTCTCCATCTCAGTAAATAGCACCTTCATTATTTGAGTTGCTCAGGCCAAAAACTTTTCTCCACCCTTGACTCTTTCCTTGCTCTTACACTCTATGCCAGTCCATCAGGATATCACATCAGCTCTTTCTTCAGACATGTGTCTCAGTCTAACTGGAATACAGTTATAGGTGCTTTTCTAGTCTCTCCTTCTAGATTGCAAGCTCCTTGAGGCAGAGATAATACCTCATTCACTTTCATACAAAGAGAAGACAATTGCTTACATACTGTGATCTGATGCACCAGAGAGTGACTCTCCCATCATGGTGCCCAAATATCAACTTAAAAAACTCCTTTCTTTGAGTTCTTGAGTCTATCATTTTTTCTGAGTCTTTTAAATGCCAGCATGGCTGGCACATCCAACTCATTTTCAGTAGTGGCATATCATATCAGTTTTCTTCATGTGAATGTGGAAGGCTCATGGGGAAGGAGAACAACATTGAAAGAGAAGGCCCAGAGAACAATTTCACCTTGCTTTGTCCTCGACTGGCCCCACTAGAAAATGCTTCATACTCAGAATGACTCATATGGTCCCTTCCCTCAAGACTCTACTTATACCAAAGAACATTAAAATAAAATCCTTTAAGACCTTAAAATGATTTCTTCATAAAAATTAAACAGTAGTAGGAAGGAACAGCCTAACCAAGATGATGGAAATTGACAAAATCTTTCTGAAAAGCCATTTGGCTCTCTGCATCATAAGCCTTTGACGCAGTAGTGCCCCTTCTAGAAATCAATCCTAAGGGGGAAGGGACAAAATCCAGAAAAAGAATTATATACAATGATACCCATTTATAATGGTGAAAAAACTGGACAACCAAAATGTCCAACAATTAGAGACTGGGTAAATAATGTAAAGGAATATTATACAGTCAATGAAATGGCTGTTTTTAAGAAATATTTGATGACATGGGGAATGCTCATGATATGATTTAAGTTGAGAAAGCAAAACACAAAACTACATATGCAGTATGCACATATTTTTGTTGTTCTTTATTGCAGAATACACGGTGCCTAGAACAGTGTCTGGCTCAATAAATAGTTGCTAAATATACATAATACTTATATGTAATATATATATCTGTAATTTAGCATATACAATATAATAATTGAATGACTAAAATAATCGAGTGCTCACAATGTGTCAAGCTTTATGCTAAAGCTTTATATATGTTGTACATACTTTATTTAATCTCATACTCCTTGTGAGAGAGTTACTGGCATTATCTCAATTTGTAGAGATGAGTAAATTGAAAATATAAAAAGATAAATGATTTTGCTCAAGAATACATAGTTACTTAATGGCAGAGCCAGGATTCAAACCCAGGCAGTCTGATTCCAGAGCCCCAGATCTTTAACAGGTAGAGTAATAACTTCATGCACATTTTTCCACACATGAGGAACACAGACTGAGAAAAAATACCAATATGTTACTGTCTTATCTCTGGGTGGGAGGATACCAGGGAATTGGTATTTCCTTCTTTTGCCACATCCCTGGCAATAATTATATATTGCTTTTATATTCGGATTTTTAAAAATCGATAATTTTGTTCTTAACTAACCAAGGATTTCAGAGTTATTAGTGATCAAGTCCAGTCCTTGGTCCTGACCTCACACTCACCACTTGGGGCACATTCACCCCTCTGAAGTCCTCACCTGATAGTATGCTCTGATTCTCCCTTACCAAACCTACCCCAAGCTACAAGTGTAAACAGCACTTCCTGTCTGAGGCTGGAGTTAACTGTGTTCCTCTGCAGCTTTCCTGCCTAGTCTCCCGCTTCCTGGCTTACTTTGGTCTAAGTCCCCTTGTTCTGCTTTTGCCACCTCTGCTCTGTGCTTCCTGACAAATTACCACAACACTCACCCCACTGCCCCCGCCCCCGCAATGCTCTATCCCCATCTTTCATCTTTCAGAGCCTACAGGCTCAGTATGATGTCATTGCAACACCCAATGTGACAGTTGAGGGAAAAGGGAGTTTCTGCACAGTCCTTGAAGCACACAGGATTTAAGGACAAGCCACAACAGCTTTCTCTTTTCTCTGACTTCTTCATATCCCTCTTCAATTACAGACCCCAAGCTGATCACACCACTCTAATAAGGCCCTGATCAATGCTAAGGAGTTATTTTATGATTTCTGCAGGTTGTATTCCTGTTATTATTACACATCACAGCATCACATTAGCTTTCAAAAAACAAACCGGCATTGATTTGCTGACTCACTCTATGGTCTCCTATGACGCCCAGATCTTTCCATTATGCTTGCATCTCCAGGCAAGGAGAGAATTGATTTCCTCTCTAGTCCTCCATAAGAGGTTCCTGTTCACTTACTGCACCTAATCTTTCCCGCAACCTCAGCACTGCAATCGGAAAAGCGCAGAAAGAACAAAACCCTCAGATCTATTTGTCAAACCCCCAAACAACACGAAATCAAAGCAAAACAAAAGCATCACAAGCACACTAAAGGCTTTGGCCTACTTTCCGCCAGACCTCTCCAAATTTTGTTTTAAAAGCTTGGATAGCCAGAAATACAGTTTTTTTTATAGGCTTTAAATCAACAAAGTGGGATAGTTAAGAGCTTAAGCTGTGGGGTCAGAGAAATCTGCATTCAAAATCCAGCTCCAAAACCCCTTAACTGCATTATTTTGGACAAGTCACTTTTCCTCTTAAGCCCTCAGTTTTACCACCTGAAAAATGGGCATAATTACAGTAAGTCAGTTCTGCTATAATGTGACATATGTGTTCCTAAAAGGCACCAAACTGTGCAAATTGTGCACTAAAACCCACAGGGCTTATGGAAAAAATGGGGTTAAAGGTGCAACACTCAAAAACATCATCAGCAAAACATTTAAAAAGACAGGAACCTAGTAAAAACACAGTATCACAGTTTTATAGATAAATACCACAATAAATGTGGCACTTTTAAAAACCTGAAGTTTGCTTGTGTAAGTGGTTCTTGAAAGAGTCACGGTTTGTGAGTTCTTGTGAAGTGGTGGAAGGAGGATGATCTGAAATTGGACAGAAAGTTTTAACAGCAGATGTGGACCAGTGTGGCTCATCCCACATGTTCAGTGAACTGAGGAAGCTGGTGGATGTTGGAAGTGTGTGTGTGTGTGTGCACACACGTGTGCACATGCTTTGTGTTTTCCTATGTGGTTCAGTTCAGCTGGGTGCAATTTCTTGCATTCCCTTAGTGTTTCTGATGGAAGAAATAATGCATAAGCAAACATGAAATTCATGTTATGCTCAGATTGCTCCCTAATATCTCAATCACATTAGAGCAAATTCACATTTTTCAAAATAAGAGTTATAGCAGAACTGACTGTACCAACCTTTCCAGCTTGGGATGATTACATAAAATAATGTCTTGGAGAATGCTTTTAGCAAAAGGCCCAGTACATAGTAAGCTCCCAATAAATGATAGCTAGATATCAAAAGCAGCAGGAGAATGTTTAAAAATATGGGACCCTACAGTGCCTGCAGGCGGAAACTGGAACTGTCCTTTTTTTTTTCTTTTTTTCTTATTTATTTATTTATTTATTTAATCTTTTTACCCAACAGCAAGTCAGAAGCTACAGAACTGTCTTGATATGAGTTTTCCTTCACACATCTGATGAGAGGCAGTGGAAGCCCCACCAAGCTCAACTCTATTTAGAGTCACCTCTCCCCATACCCCACCTGCCAACCAAATGCCTATGACATTTGCAATTAATTCTACGACTACCTCTATGGCCTTAGAGTGCCAGACAGTGACTAGGCAGTGCAGGACATACAAGAAGAGCCAAGGGCCCAGGCCCTGGACTGAAAGAGCTTATTCTCCAATGAGGTGAGGCATGATCAGGGCCAGAATGGGCTGACTGGAGGCTCTCCAATAAGCAATAGGGAGACACTGTGGGTTCTAGAGCAGGGCAGTGACAGGATGTAGAGCCATGTTTTAGAGCAAATGTCAGCAAATTTTTTCTGTAAAAGACCAGATAGTAAGTTTTTAGGCTTTATAGGCTATACAATCTCTGTTAAAACAATCAAATGTGCCATTGTAGTATGAGAGCAGCCATAGACAATACATACACGAGTGAACATGGCTGTGTTCCAGTAAAACTTTATTTACAGCACAAATAATGGGCAGGATTTGGTGTGCAGGTTGTAGGTTGCCAACACTTGTTTTAGAGAAGTCTCATCTAATAGAAATAAATTTGTGCCACAAATGAAAGCCACATAAGTAATTTGAAATTTTTCTAGTAGCCATATTTTTAAGTTGAAAGAAAGAAGTATAATTAATTTTAACAATATATTATATTTAAACCAATACAGTTGACCCTTGAACAATGCAGGGGTTAAGAGTGTCAATCCTGCATGCAGTCGAAAATCCACATATGACTTTTGACTCCTCAAAAACTTAATTACTAATAGCCTACTGTTGACTGGAAGCCTCACTGATAACATAAACAGTTGATTAACACATATTTTGCATGTTATATGTATTATACACTGTATTATTCCAATAAAGTAAGCTAGAGAATAGAAAATGTTATTAAGAAATCATAAGGGCCAGGCACGGTGGCTCATGCCTGTAATCCTAGCTCTCTGGGAGGCCGAGGCAGGAGGATTGCTTGAGCTCAGGAGTTCAAGACCACCCTGAGCAAGAGTGAGATCCCGTCTCTACTAAAAAATAGAAAGAAATTTGGCTAGGCAACTAAAAATATTTAAAAACGAAAATTAGCCAGGTGTGGTGGTGCATGCCTGTAGTCCCAGCTACCCAGGAGGCTGAGGCAGGAGGATGGCTTGAGCCCAGGAGTTTGAGGTTGCTGTGAGCTAGGCTGATGCCATGGCACTCTAGCCCGGGCAACAGAGAGAGACTCTGTCTCAAAAAAAAAAGAAAAGAAAAGAAATCATAAGGAACAGAAAACATATTCACTATTCATTAAGTGAATGTTCATCATCATAAAGGTCTTCATCCTCATCATCTTCATGTTGAAAAGGAGGAAAAGGAGGAGTTGGTCTTGCTGTCTTAGGGGCGGCAGAGGCAAAAGAAAATCCTTGTATAAGTGGATCTGTGCAGTTCAAATTTCTCTTGTTTAAAGGTCATTTGTATATCTAAAATGTTATCATTCCAATGTGTAATGAACAAAAAAAATTATTAATAAGATATTTTACATTGCTGTTATCATACTAGGTCTTTGAAATTTGTTATGGGTTGACCTGCATCCCCCTAAAAAGTTGTTGAAGTCCTAACCCCTAGTACCTTAATTTGAAAATGGACCATTTGAAATGGACCTTATTTGAAAATAAGATCTTTATAGATGATCATGTTGAAGTCATTAGAACGGGCCCTAATCCAATATGATTGATGTCCTTATAAAACGGGGAAATTTGGACAAAAAGACAGAAACGCATCAGGGAGAATATCATGTGAAGATGAAGACAGAGATCAGGATGATGCTTCTACAAGCCAAGGATGACAAAGATCGCCAGCAAACTACCAGAAGCTAGGAGAGAGGCACTGAACAGATTCTCCCTCAGAGCCCTCAGAGGGAGCCAATGCTGCCAACATCTTGACCTCAAACTCCTAGCCTACAGAACTGTGAGACAGTAACTTTCAGCTGTTTTAAGCCACCCAATTTGTGGTACTTCACTACGGCAACCCTAGCAAACTAATACAAAATCTAAGTCTTTGTATTTTACACTTTCAGCACAACTCAATTCATGCTAGCCACATCCAAGTACTCAACAGCCATCCATGAATAGTGGCCACCATACTAGACAATGCGGCTTGAGAAAGAGCAATTTGGTTTCCCCAGAAGGATTGATTAGCCTAGAGAGAAAAAGGATTCAGAGATACTGGAAGCTTGAAGTTTAAGTGCAAAGAACTTTTTTAAAGCTTTGATGTTACTCGAAACATATTAAATGTGATGCTAGGATTTTACTTTCTCTCAATTCTTTGGGAGCCCTCAAGAACTGACCACAGCACAGGCGAGGAATATTCCATTTTCTTTGGCCCGAGTCATTTCATTACAGAGCTCTGTTTTTGCTTCTGTGGTCTGTGATAATTTTTGTCTCCCAACTGAATTCCTCTGAACTCAATATGTGATATTTTTCCCTTGAAGTAATTTGGCAGTTTCATCATTTTATTGATCTTACATTCCCCATTAACTGTATTAGTGCATGCAGTTTATCATTCAAAGTGACAGGGAGACTGTAACAAAAAGTCTACCTCCATTTTTTATATTTGCTGACAGCTTTCGAGCTCCACCACTTTTGCCCCACATCTAAGCAAGTCAGTAAGAAGCGCAGGCACTCCCTCCCTTGGTGCTGGTGAAGAAGTTCAAACCAAGAAAACCCTGGAGGAACCTTCTCTCAGGCCCCACCCACTAACCACACTAAAAACCAGAGCCATTCACCCCACTTTCACTCAGGCCAAATGTAAGTGCTTGGATGCCTGCCCTACTCTTCCCGGCCTCATGATGTGAATAATAAACGTTTTCTTGCCCTCTCGGTACATATGTGGCATCATCAGTCTTAAGATACAAACCTTTGGGCTGGGGTGGGGGACTTGATCCCGCCCTCCGTGAGGGAACCTCAAGACAATTGGTGTTGAAAGCTGGATGGTCTAAGAGATGACTACCACCTCCTGGAGGGCTTCCTTCTCTCACTTTCCGTTTACTAACTGGCTCTGCAGCCTGCTGGCCTGCGTGCTGCCTAATGTGCTCATTGAGCTGTGTTGCAGCCTGCCAGCAAGCCTGCATCAGAGTTGTTGCCTCTTTGTGCTGCATTTAAGTCCTAGCAAGCCTCAATTACTGATGTAACTTACCTAAGTCAAAAGTTTTGCATTAACAGATAAGAGTATGCAATCAGGGCCCTCCTTAAAGTGGCCCCGGTTTGGGTATCTCAGCCCAGATCTATCTGTCTTGGACTGAAGCATGTGTCTTAATTCCAGCACAAACTGTGACTGACACTAGACTCAGGGGAACGACTCTTACCCTGTGTCCATTGGTTGTGTTTCATCCAGGCATTAGTGCCGTTCTATAGAGTGTTCAGGAAAAAGACTGATATGATGTGCAATATACAGGCCCATCAGGTGGTCATGGGTGAGCACTGTTATGAGAAAGAATAGTCACTATGTGAAGTGCTGAGGTCATACTCCTAAAAGCAGATGGCTCATTAGGACCCTAAATGCCTCTGGTGCAACAAAGATCCTGATCTTCAGGATTATAAGGGGAAACACCCATGGCAACCCTGAGGCACAGACCTTTATGAAAAGCACCCTGAATGCTTTTTCCCCACCACTCTTAGAGAGCCAGAGGACAACATGACCCTATTAGATAATTGTAAAATGGACTGATGAAGACTCTAGGTTCTATTGAGTGCCACAGCTGATCAACATGCCAAGAGATTAATTCAAATTTATGTCCAGAGTCCCTAGACAATAAAACAATAATTGCCATAAGAAAGGCTCCAAACCCTGACAATACTGATTTGAGACTCTCTGGAGGAAAAAACTTATAAATATGACCAGAGACAACCCCTTACCCCCACGAGGTATATCCAGTAACCACCAAAACAAAACAAAAGCAAACAGAAAACTGATACAGGGCAAGAGAAGCTGAAACAGAGGCCTACAGTTTGACCAATTATATATCCAAAGTTTACTAAAATAATTTATGCAGCAGATAGATGAAAAGGTGCCAATTGGTTTTGGTGCTTCTAAAACCTAGGTTCTAAATTAACTTAAACATCTACTGAAATGCACCAACTGACAAACTTTCATGGCCTTAATTGATACTGAGGCTCGAATAACAGTTATACCTAGGGGTCCTACTAAATTTAAATACAGGATCTCTTCTATGTTCCTAGGGGAGTTACCAAACATAGAATAGAGAACAGATAAGTATGTCTCACCTTAACCATCAAAACTACTGCCTTGGCTAAATTCCCTATGGCCCTAGTGCCCAGTGCCCTAACATATCCCATAGTGGGAATGGATGCTCTGATCCAAAGAGTAATAAATTGAAATAAAATTAGATATTTTGCATTTAAAATTGGTCTGACAAAAATGGAACCGCATGGATCTCTGCTTTTTAAAAATCATTAACATGGCCCAATATAGATTAAAACAAACTCTATAGGAAATAAGACTACAAGACCTACTGAAGGAAAAGATCATTGTTCCTACTGTGTCTCCTTTGAATAGCCCAATTCAGCTAATGCCCACACTTGATAAAAATGAATAGTGCCTGACAGTGGATTATGACTACCTTAATTTCCTAGTACCCCTAATTTGGAGGTACTCCCTCCAAAGTTAGAAGGAATATAGTCCACAAGATCACCCTCACTTCTGACACCAACTGCAAATTCGAGGGTTCTCAAGACCCCGCTCAGATTTAATAATTCACTAGGAGGACTCACGAAGTTCACTGAAAGCTGTTACACTTATGGTTACAGTTTATCAATATGACACTGAAAGGATTCAGATTAAAAGCAGCAAAGAAAGAGATGCATGGGGCAGAGTCCAGGAAAGTTCCCAAAGTGGAGCTTCCAGCTGTCCTCTCTCCATGGAGTCATGGATGGCATTTACTTTCCTGGCATCAATACATGATTATATGCACAGAGTACTGCAAACCAGGGAAACTCACCCAAGCCTTAGTGTCCAGAGTCTTTACTGGGGCTCAATCACATAAACCTGGCTGGCCATGTGGCTGACCTCAGTCTCTATGACCCAAAGTGCCTACCCTAAATCACATTGTTAGTGTGGCCCAGGAAAACAGGGACATTTCTTTTGGGCATGGCATTCCAAGGGTTCCGAGTCCCTGCAAAAAAATCAAAGGCAAAAGCCAGACCTTTCTTTGAGAAAGGTAAATTCTTCACTACACAACTCCCATACTCAATATTTTTGAAATTGCTGACTCCATCCAATCAGCAGCTGGAAAATGTTTTGCTATTAGAGATTTGGCTAATATATTCTATTCAGGGCCTGTTTCAACAGCCTCTCAGAGGCAGTTTGCCTTCATCTTCAATGAGACACGATACACCTTTACCCAGGTACACATGGAGTATCTCAACAGCCCTGCCAATGCACACAATCTTTGCAGGTAAGATCTTAACTGTATGCAACTTTCCCTAAAGCATAGATATGACATCACACTGGTGGCATCTTCCTCCAGGGAGATTCATTTGACACACTTATTCAGATCATACAAACATTCACAAAGAAGCTTGCAAAAGGGAATGAGCCACTGCCCCACACAGAGTGCAACGCCCCACCCTTCGGTTAAATTCCTGGGAATCATTTGATCAGCCAAGGGCCACTCTAACCCTTCTACTATCAAGAAACAGCTCCTGACAATCTCAGCACACAAATCTTTAAACCAAGCCCAACATCTTTCAGACGTTTTTGGATTCTGAAGGCAGCATATTCCTTGTTTACAAATTTCACTTAAGCCTACTTATACTGTTGCTTGCAAATCAGCCCATCTGGAATGGGATCTCCTCCAACAAAAGACTCTAGAATTTGTCTAAACTGCAATACAACAGGTAATCTAATGAGGTTTTAGCAACCTCCTAGCATGTCTCCTGGCGTCTCTGGACCACTTATGATGACCATAAGTTGTCTATGGGCTTCTGCTACAAAAAACTACTCTCCTGGGCCCCACACTACACATTGTTAGAGCAACAACTTCTGGCTTCATATTGGGTCCTTCTAGAGACTAAGGCTCTCTCACAGGGGTCTTGGCACTCATTATGCTTTTGATCATGAAGGCAGCACCCCTCCTTATTGAAATAAAAATGATATTTACATGATAGAGCCAAACCTGGGCTCTCTGGAATATCCCACTAATAGGAAGGAGTGGTCTCCTCTGTCCTCAGTCCCTTGACAGAGCTGCTGCTGTCCATCCCCTAACCTAGTATCCCTGACCAAGTCCATTGTCAGCAATCTGGTCATGTAGTCCAACAATGGCAACAACAACTCCTTATCCAAGGTTACCCCCTTTGGGATAAAGAACTCTGGAAATGTATTCCCTCACAAATATCCAAAATACAAATCAAGGTCACACAAGTCTCTGCACATATTTAACACAATACAAGGTCTCAACAAGGCAATCCTTATCCTCTTCAGAATTCCAGACATCATTGATAGTGACCCAAGGCACTCATTTCACTTCTCAGAATATACAATGCTGGGCTCTTAAACAAGATATTAAATGAAACCTTCACCTCTCTTACTGATTTTAGGCTGCAGGCCTCATAGAGTTGCGGTCTTCATCCGATGGGGCTGCAGCCCATACGGGTTAGGAACCTAGCTGGGAATTACCCGCTGAGCTCCGCCCACCCCTCCCTGCCGGCCCCTTTCACCCATCTTCCATGGAAAAATTGTGGGACTGCACAGCTAGCGAAGCTTCATCTATATTTACAGCTGCTCCCCATCGTTGGCATCACCACCTGAGCTCCACCTCCCCCCTCTCCCCATCCGTGGAAAAATTGTCTTCCATGAAACTGGTCCCTGCTGCCAAAAAGGTTGGGGACTGCTGTCATAGAGCACCATAATGGCTTCCTTAAACAAGTTCAAATTCAATTAAATAAAACATGGCTCAATTCATCCATCAGTGAAACATCAGAGGTGAATCGTAATAGTCTGACCATTTTTTTTTTTTTTTTTTTTTTTTTTTTTTTTTTTTTTTTAGAGACGGGGTCTCGCTCTTGGTCAGGCTGGTTTCGAACTCCTGACCTTGAGCTATCCACCCGCCTCGGCCTCCCAGAGTGCTAGGATTACAGGCGTGAGCCACCGCGCCCGGCCTAGTCTGACCATTTTTGATGTTTGACTACTGACAGCTTTCAATCCTCACTCTGCCTTTCCCTTTTTCCCCACGTTTGAGCAAGTCCATAACAAAGTCTGCACAATACTCCCCTTGGTGTTGAAGGGGAAGTTCAAATCATGCAAACCCCAGCCCATGCATCAGAAGACTCACCCCAACCCCGTGCCCCAACCACAATAAAACCAAAGCCACTAGCCCCTTCTTCACTCAAGCTAAATGGACCTGCTTGGGTTCCTGCCCTGCTCTCCCCAGAAAGCCTCATGATGCAAGTGTGCTTTTCATACTATCTTGGTACATGAGTGACATCATCAGTCTCAACTTCCAAACTAATTTGGGGTGAAAGGTTGATTCCAATCTTCTCAAGGCAACCACAAGACAGAGATTCTATCAATTAATAACTAATATAAAACATACTATCACATTTGTGATGAAAACTAACCCCATCTCCAGAAGAAATTGACTTTTAGTCACAAAGGGGATTTCCTCGATTGTATCCAGGAAAGAAGACATTTTAGAAGCTTATATAACATGTCACATACCTCCCCCACTCCCACTTAGCTACAGATTAATTTCCCCTTAACTGTATTTGCAAAAGCTGACGTTTTCAGCCAGACAGAAAAGAATGCAACGTTCAAAGTTGTCATCTGTACAGAAATCCTGATAAAGAGTTTTAAAGAACTGCAATGTCACAGCTACCCTCATATTGTTAATCCTTGAAAAGGCAAGTCAGCGTTGCCCAAGAAAGCTTTGTTAATACTATAACTGCCATATATTTGACCAGCAACAAAAAAAGTAGCAGCAGTAGGATTGAAGTTCTGAGTAGGTTTTATAGAAAAGAAGGCTCTGTAAGAGGTTGTATAGTGGAGATGATATTGACAAATGCCATAGCAACCGAAACTGCTTGTCACCTTGTGAAAATTAAAATCTCCCTGATGGTCAGGCATTTGGTATTGTGTCTGTAAATGAGTGTATGAATAAAAAGCTTCCTTTGGAATAAAAATCCATTCCAGGGTTGCTAATACTGTTCAGGGAAGGGGGAACTTTGATTCTGGAAATCTCTTTTCCTCAGTCTAATCCTGCACAGAAGATATCAATTTCAGCTTTCACTGAAAGCAGAAAGGAAGAAATCTGTATTTATGCGAGAACGTGAAGCGGAAAGGCGCCTCCAGAGGCATCCGCTCCATCGCTGGCCCATCAACAGGGTTGTGCTCCCAGCCAGGGTTCTTCAGAATACTGCGTTTCCACAGAATGGAATTTCATTTTCTCCCTTTGCCAAACACTGATTACAGCCCGTGCTCACAGAGTTCTTTCTGAGTCTAACTTCCATTCTCTCTGCTTCTTGTTTCAGTGCTTCTCATTGTTTTGGAGATTATTTTCCTTATACCATACCGGTAGATGTGATGGTGGCTGAGCATCCTGTCAGTTTCAGAATAAGTTCTCAGCTCTCTAATCCAGCCTTGTCCATAGTTTATAAACTCAGAAATATTCCCGTTCAATCATGATGCTCACCCTAGCATTAATCCCTTGAACATGAATGCTGCTCTCTCTCTCTCTCTTTCCTAAGTGTCACCGCATTTCACTGTCCCTATGGGAAAGGAATTCTAGTGGAAAGGCTTTTTCCCCTCCCCCCACCCCACCACAAGTTAAAGGATCCACAATCTCAACAAAACAGAAAGAATAACAATAACTCAAACTCTTCCTATGAGCTTCTCACTTGATAAACTGTCTGATCCTCATTCATTTCTACAGGTTATCATTGTCCATCTCCATGTGAGAAAACTGAAGATCACAGTCAGCAGGGAAGCACTCAGAGAACTAGTATTTGAGAGAACTAAGATCCAAGCTTTAACTCCTAGATGCAATCGTGCCCCAGTGATCTCGACCTGGACCAACTCCACACCGCTGGGCCTGGAGATCCAGGGCCCCGGACACAGAGGAGTCAGGCCTCTCCCCCTTTCATCTTGAATAGTGCCAGCAACACCATGAAAATACCCAGTGACCCTTTCTGGGAGCCCAGCCTGAGGTCCACCTACCAACTCAATCCAGGAAGGCCAAGTACACAAAACAAACTAACAAAGCAGATTCGTACTCCTTGGGCCCTCTGCCTACTTCTCTCAGGGGTCCTCCATACTTCCCTCTAAGCCAAAGGAATATGGGTTTCGGCTAAGTCCTGGGCAATGGGAATCTTCTTTGATATTTGGCCTAGTATTTCCTCCCAGTTTTTTTTCTTTTGCAAGGAGGTTGCACAGTTGCAAAAAGAGGCAAATATTTGAACATTGGCAAAATAAATCAAGTTTTAACTTTGGATTTTGCACATGTGAGACAATAAAATTTAAATATAGAAGCTATGTAAAAGGGAAAAAAAGAGAAAAGAAAAACACACATTTAAGAAGATCCACACAATGTGAGCGCTCTGGTAAGCTTTGGCTTGTTTGAAGGTGACATGCAATTGTTTCTTGCAATTGTATTCCTCTTATCATCTTATCTCTCCAACCTCTTACAGATCTGTCTTTCACAGAAAACACATTTGGTGATGGATACTGAATTGGAATATTCTACTTGTGATAAACCTGTCCTGCCCAGTTTATATAAAAGGAGAGAGGAGGTGGGGAACAAACCTCAAATAAGAGAAGATAATGCCATAATTTAGACAGTAATAATTCTTCTTACTTTTGCAGTAAAAAACATCTAACATTTGAAGAGATGAATGCATGTCCTCGCAGCCTCTGCTATTCAATAATACAACTCATTAGGAGGAAGCAGAGAGAAATTTCAGTGTCATTAAGAAGACAGAGAAGGGGAAAATGAAGGCCGGTGTTACAAGCCCCATGGCCAAATTCAAAAATGAATGATAATTAGATTGCCGTTCAAAGTGCACAGGCGATCCAGACACACATTTTGAATCCCATCTACATTTGCAGAAGGAAGAGGTAGACAATGCCTGGAATGTTGTCTTTCAGAAGTATTAATGATGCACTATAAATTTCGTCCACGTATTAATGATAATTCTATCCTCATTAAGCACCCGTGCTGATAGCAACCCACATTTCGGCACAGCAGGCCCTGGCAAATTTATTTTCCCTTTATTAAATACAGTTTACTTTAATAGTTTGCAGAGCAATAGACAGAAGCTGCGCGGGCGGTAGAAATCAATTTCTACGTCTGACCAAATACTGGGTTTTCGAAACCGGCAGCGCCCGCGCTGGACTCGCATGCGGGCCACTTCCTGGCTTCGGAAGAGATGGGGCTGTGCCTGGGGCCACAGGGTTACGTTTAGTCACCAGCGGGCTGCCCCTTACTCCTTTGAGTGTTTCCCCAAACCAAAATGGTGGCGAGGGTAACAGGTGACAGCCACGAGGGCGCCGCGAGATGGGGGCTTGCGGTGGCACTGTGGAAACGAGTCCGGCACCCCGAATTGAGTTAGGGCGCTGTGGTAAACTCCGCTGAATTCGATCGTAGGCGCCAATCACTGAAGGAGAAGGCGCCCTCCAGGACAAGCGTGACAAAGTCAAGCACCTACAGAGCTCCCGTTTCGCGCTCAGGTTTGCTAAAGAAATAAAATACATGAAGTGGTCCCTGGTTTGTGTCCTGTGGGTCGGAGGAGGGTGTTTAAGATACGCAAGAGTGGAGGTAGGCGGACGCAGCTGTGTCGGGGGTCTTGGCGATCGCCGGCGGTGAGGCGAAGCGAGCTGGGGCCCCGGGCGCCGGCGCAGTGACAGCTCCGGGGCACCAGAGGGCGACGTGCGTACAGTTTGCTTTCTCCGCGAGCCAGGCGAGGGCGCGAGTTAGGGTCCTCCGGGAGGGTGGCGACAGGAGCAAGTCGCCACAAGCCCATCCGAAGCGCCCCTACTCGCTCGCACCGCCCCCGTGCCTCCCTGGGAGGCCGACAGGGAGGGGTTTGCACGTCTCAGGAACATCCGATCAGATAATATCTGATAACAACCCAGCAAAACGCAAATGAAGGAGGGGGAAGCATCCATAACACCTACGGCAGCTCATCCAAATGTCATTTTTAAACTGCTGAGGATGAGCAATTGCCGTCAGACCCCATCCTGCCGCACCTCACAATCACCCAGAGCTGCCTATGTCCTGAGGTGTGCTCCACCTCGGAGATGCGGAGGTCCCACACGCCTTAGGGGGCTTCCTGTATGGGACACCACAGAACTTCATAATTATCACAACAGCACCTACTACTTCCTATCCGCTGCTCTGAGCATTTTCACAACAATCATATTATTTAATTCTCAAAACAATCCCACAAGGAATTCTTAGCCCCACTTTACAGACAGGGAAACTAAGGCTCAGAGGAGTTCTAGAACCTGCCCAAGTTCACCCAGACCTCATGTTCTTTTCACTTCCTGGCACTGCCCCTCTGATGGAAAACACAGCTGTCCACATGGCTGCTTACATCCTTCTTCAAGCCAGCAGGAAATATTGGAGCTACAATTATGCATATGAGTTCATAAAAATAACTGGCTCTAATCCATTTTCACTTTGGAGATGCCCCCCAAACCTTTCTCTGGTGCCCTCTGAATGCTGTATCTCAGGCTGGTTGAAGAAAGCGTTCCTCACTTGAGTTAGGAAGTAGTCGCACACACCAGGAGGCGCAGTGGCCCCAGATACCCAAGCCTCTTCTTTTTGGATTCTTGGGCATGGGCTCTTGCCAACATATGCAAAGTCTGCTTTTTGTGTACAGAGGAATGGAAAAGTGTCCAGTTGTTCCCAGAGGTGGCACCGAGCACACTGTTATGAACTGGCTTACCTCCTCCTGGAAGCCTTCATCCCGCATCAGCTTATCCTGCCTCTGACCTCCCCACAGCATTTGATCATGCATAAGCCACTGTGTAGCAACTTGCTTATTTCCATCCCCTGTTCTCTGATTCTCTCATGTGTGTCTGTCTCCCCAGTAAGCTGATAAGAGCCACAGGAGCAGAGGCCATGCCAGTACTGAGCATCTAGCAGCTCTCAGAGAGTTGTGAAATTGAATTATGCCTGCATCTCTTCATACAACTACCACTTTCCTCCAATTAGACAAGATGGACTTGTTTGCTTTTTCTTCTGGTTTTGGGGGGTTTGTTTATTTCAAACAGTGAGGCCTACTGGCAGATATAGTTTATTAAAAGACCACAGAAATTGTGAAAATCTGAATCATTTCATTTGCATAGTGCAATGTTCACTGCGTCTTCTCTTCTCATTTGCATGCCTATTTCATCTCTTTTGCACTGTATTTTGATAACAAGTACTCATCTATGCTATAGAAAGCCAAATATGGAGTAATATTAAAAGAAAACACTGCCGTCCAGCAGATCCCTGTCTTCTCCATCAGACAATGCTAGAATGTGCTTAGAGTGTTCTGTAGCAATCAGACCCGCTGGGCTGGATACCTCCCCACTCCCCCATACAGCAATACCCAAACTGGCTGTTACTGTTAAGAAATGGAAAGATAGGCAGTGAGGGTGGGTAAATGAGGATTGACAGGAAACATGAAGAAAATAGGTGGAGCGTGGAGGGGTTGGTGTAAGAGGAGACATTGGAAACTGGGAAAGGAACAAAGCAGTATGGATATCACAGAAGTCTGGGAAGACTGAGGGAAGTTATAGTATGAATATTAAAAGTTCTGAATGGATATTACAAAACCCAATAACTGGGCCTCCAGTAAGGCCTGCAGGGGTGGGACTTCTTGCTAGACCATCTAAGTGGCTCCATCCAAAATACACACATTTGCAGAGGTCCCAGAGTTTCCAGATTCTTCTCATGCTGAGCTGCTACCTTGGCTTAAACATGAGTTACTCAGGCTAGTTAGATGCTTTAGGTTGAAAGGGAGAGAGAGAGTCTCATGAATGAATGTAGTCAATGATCCCTAGTGGCTGCTAACATCACAAAAAGAGAGGCAACCAGACATCACTCGCCTCCTGAGGAAGCACATAGCACCATCAATGAAGGAGTCTTGACAGAAGGCAAACGTGAATCTGATGAAGCCTCACTCCAACTACCAATTTAAAGGAAATACAAAGCAAAGAACATGCGAAAAGACATCACAGGAATGCAATCGGCAAGATTCAGACTGTGAGAAACTACAGAACAAATGATCTCATTTCTTCAACAAATAAATTGGAGAAAAAGAGAGAGAGAAAAAGAAATAGAGAGAGAGAGAGATGACAGGGAGAGACAGAGACAGAGATGGGGGAAGGGGAACCTGTATATTAAAAAGGTTTAAAATCCCAATGTGTAGAGCTTACTTAGATCCTGGTTATAACAAGGATCAGTTTATAACAAACTGTAAAACTAAAAAAAATCCTACAGCATTTAAGAGATAATTGGAAATTTTAACATTCATTGGATAAGTTATGATGGTAAAGATTTATTTTTTAATTATTTTGTATGTGAAAATGATGTTGTATTTATCTTTTTAAAAGACTCCTCTGTTTAATTTAGAGGTATATACTGAAATATTTGCAGATGAAATGACATCAGGAGTTTGTTTCAAAATGTTCTAGGAGTGAATATTTATAGCAACATTATTCATAATGACCAAAAAGTGGAAACAACCTAAATGTCCATCACCTGGTGAACAGATAAATAAAATGTGGTATATCCATACAACAGAATATTATTCAGCCACAAAAAGATATGAACTACTGATCCTTGCTATAGCATGGATGAGCCTCAAAAACACTATGCTAAGTGTAAGAAGCTAGATGCAAAAGACTGCATATTATACTGCATATTATATTATTCTACGTTATATAAAATGTCCAGGAAAGGCAAATCTACAGAGACAGAGAGCAGATTAGTGGTTGTGGGGGCTCAGGATGGGAAGGGAAGTGAAGGAAAATGAGCACAAGGAATTTTTGGGGGCTTATAAAAATGTTCTAAAACTGGATTGTGGTGATATTTATACAACTCTATAAATCTACTAGAAGCCATTGAATTTTACACTTAGAATGGGTGAATTTTATAGTATGTAAATTATGCCTCAATAAAGCTGTTTTGCCTTTAGTGCTCCAGGGGATAGGAAGAGTGGGTGGGAATTAAATGAAACAAGATTGGCCATGAGTCAGTAACCGCTTAACCTGGATGATGGGTAGGTGGGGTTTATTAAGCTACCGTCTTTAATTTTGCATATATTTGAAATTTCCACAATAAAAAATAAAAATTAAAAATGTGACAGGAGGGGCTTGGAAGTTGAAAGTCATCAGGAAGCTAAGCCTTCTCTAGGGAGCTGCTCCTCTCACTGTTTCTCTCTTTCATGTGCCACAGTCTCTCATGGTGTCTCTGCATTTCCTGCTCATTCCCTTCTCACGACCAACTGACCAAGCCTCTTGGTAGTTTCTAGTCCAAATCCCAGAGACAATAGTCTGGATGGATGGCCCAGCCAAGGCCACTGCTAGGCAAAGCCCTTGGTGCCAGCCTAGGTACAGACCACTCTTGGGTCAGATGTCCATTTCTGGTCCAAACAGCCCACATCAAAATCAAAAACACAGCTAACACACAATGATATGATCCTAGTTTGCCAGATAAAGGGTTATGGAATAGGCTCTTTGAGCTAGAAATAAAAGTTGAACACAGCAGACATTCGTATGTCCCACAGAGCCCCCATTCCTACCATCTATAGAACATAAAATGAGCCTTTTCATTTCTGGAATTGTCTCTGCTGGACATGGCTCCAACAGTTGAATCTGAGACTCAGAGCATCACCTGCCAAACAGGAAAGAGCAAAAGTGGTGTTAAGTGCCCTCGTCTAGCATTGGATAACAAAGGTTAAAGAGCAAGTCCAACTCTTCTGAAGGGCCCTTAGACCTAGGTGTGGACTAAAGGAACTCAAGGAACTACCAGCAACCTAGAGAGTTCACTAACTCAGCAGGCCAGGCATCCCTCCTTAGCGCCTTCACCCTGGTGATCAAAATCTCAATTTTCTCTCTGGAAAGTTCTTAGCCAAAACCACAGCAAGAGGGGTCTAAGAAGAAAGAAAAGGGAAAAAAATTTCTAGGGGACCAGCACTACCTCTGCCTAATTGTGGCAGGGCGAGTAAGTGATGGTGAGTGGTTCATTAGCAGCAATTCACCCTTCCTGCCTCTGAAGTGGTTGATTTTAAACAGTTCCTGGGTTATTACAC
Organism: Cheirogaleus medius; assembly: GCA_008086735.1. Classification (NCBI taxonomy): domain Eukaryota; kingdom Metazoa; phylum Chordata; class Mammalia; order Primates; family Cheirogaleidae; genus Cheirogaleus; species Cheirogaleus medius. The sequence continues at coordinate 1,438,599 of VBSM01003018.1, read as the reverse complement.
TATGAGCACATCCACAACCACCCACAGAGGTGGCATGTTGCCTGAGGCAGGGGAAGAGCTACATTTGAGCAAAGAAAGCTATTCAGCCTCCAAGCCCCATTGGCTTGTCCCAGTTGAATACACCACAGGAAAAGTAGGACTACTCCCCTCACAGTTACACTGCAGCTGCCACTCCTGCTCTTTGGAAGGTCCAGTACCAAAAGTAAATTCATGATGCCAAGCAGATCCAAGGCTGACACAATTCACTCCAATTAGCAGACCTCTTTTTTCGTCTGCCTATTGGCTCAAAGGAGCTTTTCCCTAAGGACACCAGACTAGCCAAAGCTCTTTCACAAGCTCCATATCTTAGATAGTTACTCTCCATAACTGCTCACCACAGTAGTGTATACAGCAACCAGTCAACTCAGCTCACCCTTCAGAAAGGACATTTTGCTTCAAAATGGACTAAGCCCAGTTATATTAAGGATGGATCTGCTTACACCACATAACACTTCAGTGCCCTTTTCCAAGCGCCTTGGAATCTCCATTCTCTGGATCCCAACATCCCTCTCACATTTCCCCACAAATCCATGGCATGGATGAGCAAGCTCTCCCACAGGAGATCATGACATCTCAATCAAGAAATAAGATACCAGGGTGAGAGAGGTTCTCCCTGAGAACATTCCCTCTTCTCTACCATTACTTTTTCTTAGGCACACTTCTTTTGTAGGCCACTGGCTTTCTAAGTCTATTCATTTCATCCACTAGTCCTTCACCCTCATTCAAACTGCCACTTTGCATCTGAACATACGCCTCAAATGAGCATTTACCTTACTCTTTACTTGGCTGTTTTTCATAGATTTGGGGTGGTATAAAAAGTAATGAAGTCTCCTTCCCATGTGCCAACCACAGAAGCACTTCCCAGTCATTCCACATCTACCAGCAACCCTTCCACCAAAGAAAGCTCCTTGATCTGAGATGCTGGGAGTATCTGCCCACTTGCTTCTCATTCCTTCTCCTTTTATTGTTGGCAAGGCTTAGCACAACTTCTCAGCTATAGAGTTACTGTCCAGGCCAGGCGTGGTGGCTCAGGCTTGTAATCCTAGCACTCTGGGAGGCCGAGGCGGGTAGATTGTTTAAGCTCAGGAGTTCGAAACCAGCCTGAGCAAGACTGAGACCCCATCTCAACTAAAAATAGAAACAAATTATTGCCTAGGATTTATTTTGCTATACGGGGTCTTCTCTGGTTCCATACGAAGTGTAAAATTATTTTTTCTATGTCTGTGAAAAATGATGATGGTATTTTAATAGGGATTGCATTGACTCTGTAGGTCACTTTGGGTAGTATAGACATTTTAACAATGTTGATTCTTCCGACCCATGAGCATGGTATATTCTTCCACCTGTTTACATCCTCTGCTATTTCCTTCTTCAGTGTTTCATAGTTCTCCCTGTAGAGGTCTTTTACCTCCTTAGTTAAATATATTCCTAGGTACTTTATTTTCTTTGTTGCCATTTTGAAGAGAATTGAGTCTTTGATTTGGTTCTCCCTTTTACTGTTGTTGGCGTATATGAATGCCTCTAATTTCTGTGTATTCATTTTGTATCCTGAGACTATACCAAATGCGTTTATCAATTCAAGGAGTCTCATGGTTGAATCCTTGGGGTTTTCTAGGTATAATATCATGTCATCAGCAAAGAGTGAGAGTTTGATCTCTTCGGCTCCCATTTGGATGCCCTTAATTCCACTCTCTTGTCTGATTGCTGTAGCAAGGACTTCCAGCACTATGTTGAATAGAAGTGGAGATAGTGGGCAACCTTGTCTTGTTCCAGTTCTAAGTGGGAATGCTTTCAATTTTTCCCCATTCAGTATGATATTGGCTGTGGGTTTGTCATATATGGCTTGTATCATTTTTAGGTAAGCCCCATCTATGCCTATTTTGTTGAGCGTTCTCATCATAAAGGGGTGTTGAATTTTGTCAAATACTTTTTCTGCGTCTATTGAGAGGATCATATGGTCTTTGTTTTTGCTTCTGTTTATATGGTGAATTACATTTATAGATTTTCGTATGTTGAATCATCCCTGCACCCCTGGGATGAAGCCCACTTGGTTGCGATGGATTATGTTCTTGGCAAGCACCTGGATTAGGTTGGCTAGGATTTTGTGGAAAATTTTTGCATCTATATTCATAAGGGATATTGGTCTATAGCTTTCTTTTTTTGTTGCATCCTTTCCTGGTTTTGGTATCAGGGTTATGTTCGCTTCTTAAAATGTTTTGGGGAGGATTCCATCCTTCTCAATGTTGTGGAATAATTTATGCAGGATAGGCACCAGTTCTTCTTTGTAGGTGTAGTAAAATTTGGGTGTGAAACCATCTGGTCCAGGACTTTTCTTTTTAGGAAAGTTTTTAATTGCTGTTTCTATTTCAGTACTTGATATTGGTCTGTTCAGGAATTCTATTTCTTCCTGGTTGAGCCTAGGGAGGCTGTATGTTTCTAAGACGTTGTCCATTTCCTCCACATTTTCCAGTTTGTGTGCAGAAAATAGGAGCCATCAATTTACCAGTCTTCAAACTATACTACAAGGATATAGTAATTAAAACAGCTTGGTATTGGCACAAGAACAGGGACATTGACCAGT
>VBSM01003018.1:1409705-1435879 GCA_008086735.1 Cheirogaleus medius | reverse complement strand
AAAAAAAAAAAAAAGAGTTACTTTCCAAGAGGCAATGGCTCTTTCTAGAAACAATCAAGGCTCTGGATCAGTTCTGGAGGTTTGTTGATGACCCACACTAGTTCTAGTCCATGAAGTCAGGGCATAACCAAGGCTGCAAGGGAGGGCACCAAGCTCTGTGCAGGCCAGGAGCCATCTTCTAGAGCAAGGGTTATTTACCAGAGGTCCCTAGACCTTAGACTCTATGGATTGCCTTTATAGATCAATGAACCCCCTGCAATTGAGTCCCTATTTGTGTGTGTGTTGTGTGCACATGTGTGTTTATACATGCACACTTTTCCACAGACAGAATTCTTACCTTGTATCATCTTCTTACAGGAGTCCCTGATCCAAAAAGAAACTAAAAAGGTAAAAATCCCTGTTTTCAAAAAAAAACTAAACTTGGTCAGCAATGCCTCCCAGCCCACTGTGGAAAAAGTTAGAAAGCCAAAGTACAGGGGTTGCCCAGTGGGACTGAGAATTCTAGGACCCCTTTCTCCAGAGCCAGATAGCTTGGGTCCAGCTACCAACCCAGATCTAAATCCAGAGCTCAGGATTCAGATACTGAAGGGGTCCAAAAATCTTGTCCAAGGCTAAGTCAATCTGAATTGAACCCCTTACTTATGGGCAATAACGAAAGGTGATGATGCAAACCAAACCACTGGGACCACATTTATACATCCTTGTCCTTCCTGTGGGCCAGATCCCTAATTAAAATGAGGAAACTGAGTCCAGAAAAGGGAAATGGCCTACCTCCTATCATGCAGACTGAATGTTTGTGTACCCCCAAAATTAATGTGTTTTGAAATCCTAACCCCCAGGTGTGATGGTATTAGGAGGCGGGGCTTTTGGGAGGTAATTAGGTCATGAGAGTAGAGCCCTCGTGAATGGGATTAGTGCCCCTATAAAAGGGACCCCAGAGGGCTCTCTAGCTCTCTTTCCACCATGTAAGAATACAATGAGAAGACAGCAGTCTGCAACCCAGAAGAGGATCCTCACCAGAGCCTGGCCATGCTGATCTCAGACTTCCAGCCTCCAGAACTATGAGAAACAAATTTCTGTTGTTTATAAGTCACCCAGTCTATGGTACTTTCTTATAGCAACCCGAACTGATTGAAACAGTGACTGATATAGGCTAGAATCAGATTCTCTGACACTATAGATGACCGCATAGCACCCATTGGCTTTATCCATCCTTTCCCTGGGCTCCTGCAAAAGATAGAGGCCTATCATCAGTAATAGATGCTCATCAGGTAATTGTGAGGGAAACCCTCAAAAATGCTGATCCCTGTATAACCAGGGCCAGCAATCCAGTGGGAGAAGGAAAGCCAAAGAAATCTACCACGTGCTAATTTAGTTCATTCTAGCAAAGGAAACCCTGAGCAAATGTGAAATTATTTAGGAAAGAATATGAAAGAAAGAGTTAAATAAGTCAATAACCATAAGAGGCCTGTAAACAGTTTTAAAAACATCTTATTGAAAATCCAGGGTGTGCCAAGAATCCAAAATACCAGAAACCTGGAGAGAACCATCTTTGAGCAACTAAGTAGCCAAGTGAGAAAGATGAGCAGCATGACAAAAAAACAAAAAACAAAAAACCCTTTCTCCAAATGGAAAGGTGGCTCAAGCAAAGGGAACAAAGACACTCCCCACAAGTGGAAGGTCAGAGGCAAACTAAAAATCAGGAGAGAATAAGGGAACTGAAGAAGAATCAGGCAAGGTACCTGAAAGCCAAAGCCCAGAGCCCCTTGAGATGTAGTGTAAGGAGAATGCCTGCAAGACAGTCAGTGGGAACAATTGACAGTTGAGATAATGGCCTTGCTTGGGAGGCTGGGAAGTGAACAGATACCAAACTGGATATCAATGAGATATCTATTCCCCAGCCCTCATTCAAATTTTCCAAGTCACTAGACCAGATAGTGGCAAATGCTATGGATATTCGAGGCCTAAAGAATAGCCTAAGTATGCACCCCTCACTAGTATTCAGGGGTAAAATGTCCCCATGAAACTAGGCCAGAAGGTACAGCTTGTTCTTACCAACAGCCCCCACGACAAAGACTGGAACATTGCCAACATGAGTTCCATTGATAAGACAGGATCCTAAAGAGACCCAAGGCACAGGCTGGGAAACGTGTGATTTTTACAACAGATGGGCTCAATGACCACTCGGACAACAGTTTACATAGCAGGAAGTCATGCCTAACCAATCTATTAGAAAGCTTTAAGCAGTAAAAATACACATGGATAAAAAGGAATATGAGAACAGAAGCTTTCAACGTAATGCCAAATATGGTTGGGGGTATGATTGTATCATGGATAAGCAACAGGGACAGGGAACAGAGGGATATACCTGGCCTTCTCTGGGGAGAGATGTGTAGATACCTATGGTCTCCCTGCAAAGACTCGTGGAGGTATCTGTCTTATTTCACTTACTCAAAAATTTATGTGGAAGAGAGTCAGCCTAGTAAAAACTTCAGGTTTCCAGGCAACGCCCAACCTTTCTGGATAGTAACATGTTAAGCTCTTTAGATTAAACTGCAGGAAGATGCTGAGAGGCTGTGTGAGTGGGCTGAAAAGTAGCAGGTGAGCATCAGTGTAGGCAAGTGTAACATAATGCACTGAGAAAAAGAATCCCATTAACCACTCAAAATAACACACCAAGCAATCAAGCCTCCTTTGTACAAATCCTTGGGACATCTGCATCCAAAATGAGAGGACCAATTTTGCTATTAGACCAACTGAGTAACATGGAAGGTTATCCCCTTGAAACTCCTCCTTTGAGAGATGAAGATATGGGGTCCCAGGAACAGAGCCAGGACTAGAACCCAGGGCACAGCACTTTATTCAGGACCACAGCCACTGGACAAGAGTATTAGCTTGTAAGCATTGGCTAACAGATCAAGGGTCTTGGAAACTGTGTGGTGTGATTGAGAGGGCAAAGGTTGCCATGCCAGATGCATTCAAATTCCAGCTCCATTTCTAGCTATGTACAACTTCAGTGAGTGTCTTCATCTCTTTGAGTCTCAGTTGCCTCAACTGTAAGATGGGAATCATAACACACGCTTTGCAAGGTCGTTATGAGGATGAGAGATATTTAAAAAGTGCTCTACAAAAGGATCTCAATAGACATTTCTCCGAAGAAGAGATACAAATGGCAATAAGCCATGAAAAGATGATCAACATCATTAATCAGTAGGGAAATTCAAATCAAATCTTGGGAGTTGATACAGTTTGGCCACAATGAAATATCACTACATACCCACTAGGATAGCTATAATAAAAAAATAAAAAGGAAACTAACAAGTGTTGGTGAGGACATGGAGAAATCAGAACCCTCATACATTGCAGGTGGGCATATAAAATGGTACAGTTGTTTTGGCAAGATAGGGAGCTGTTAGCTAAAGGGTATAGGGTTTCTTTTAGAGGTCTGAAAATGTTCTAAAATTGGCTATAGGGATGATTGCACATATCTGTGAATATACTAAATAAAGTCAGTTAAATTTCATACTTTATGGCATGTGGATTTATAGCTCAATAAAACTGTATACAAATAAAAATAAAGTACTCCATAGAGAGTGATGTGTTAGTAAATGTACAACATCTGACTCTCAGAGGAAGAAAAGTCCTGATTTGTAGTGTTTGATGATTTCTGTGGCGAAAATATCCCTGTGGCCAATTTCAAGCAACCAACGTGCTGTCAGTGAATGCAGCATTGGGAAGAGATATATTGTAGAGCATTACACCATAAGACCATAGAGTAATAAAAGTTGATAAAAGAATTAGGAATTGATGTGTTTTGAGATTTATTACCTTTGTTTTGAATGTAATTCATTTTACTATAATTTTATATAATTTAATTTTTTCAATCTATTTTTTAAATTTCAGAATATTTTAACAATTGCTTGCAAAATTCCTGAAAATTGAACAATCAGCTCTCGCAAACCGATACAGACCATCTCTAGGCACTACACTGTAACCACGGAACAGTCTTTTTGAAGAATTTCACATGAGCATCTTCTAGAAAATTGCCACCCTTTGCATTCCTTTGAGCAAAAACTCAAAAATGTGTACAGCCATTACAGTTTGGCCTAAAGAGGCTAATTTTTCCCCTCTAATGCTGATATCAGAGCATGGCAAAAATATTTTTTTTAAATGTGGAAACATTATCCTATTCTCTTTAGACTCCATTTTGAGGCATTTTGACAACATCTCTCCAGCCAACAAGCAACACCAATAGATCAAGCAAAGCACCTGTGCACACTTGATGAATCACCTTTCTCTGGTTACCCCACTGGCTTCAGGGCTCTCTTCTGATTTTTAACTGCCATCATTCTCAGTTTTGGTACTGTTTTATGAAGTCAAATTTCCAAACATCTAATGACAAACAAAATAAAAATTAGCCTTCTAAAACTCTGCAGGCCCTGATATTTAACACAGAGCTATGGGAGGTTTGCAGTGTTTGATACTTTGAATATTCAATACTGTTATAATTAGGGATATGTCAGTTCTAATCACACAGGCCCTCCACTCAAGGAATACATGTTATAGAACAAGGTAAGCTGTTCCAATGCTCCTGGCACCTGATACTGCACCAAAAGCATGTTGTGAAATTCTTGAGCCTCTGGGAAAGTACATTCAAGAAGATTATGCATGGTTCCAAGATGAGAGGGCTAAAGCTTTCCTGCCCTGGGGGTGACAGTAAAGGAAGCAGCTCCAGAAAGTGGGCTCTGAAATTACCTACATGCTATTGGAATGGCTTTGAGAGAATGATTTAGCTTCTCTGTGATCAGTTTTCTGATCTATAAAATAAGGAATATTAATAATAACCACTTCACAAAATTGTTGGAGAATTATAATAGATAGGGTATATGAAGTTCATAGAACATCAATGATACATTTAAAAAGTAACATAAAATCCTTAGGATAGGGAAGCAAAATAGTGTAGCAGCTAAGCATTCAGACTTTAAAGTCAGAGACAGTCCTAAATTCAAATTCTAGCCCTGCCTGTTCCTGAGTGGCTCTAAGTAAGTCACTGCTCCTTTCTGATCCTTTGGTTCCCCATCTATAAAGTGAGGCTGATGACAGCATTTAACGCACAGTGGTCATCAAATGAGCTGGGGGAAGTCAGGTGTTAAGTATAAATTCTCAGTAACTAGGAGCTGTTAGCCTGCCAGAAGGGGATGGCCACAATTGCAAGCATTTGGGGAGAGCTCACATCGTGTTCCCATCACAGAGGGAAAATGAAGTAAGGATGCTGATTGCTAGAACACAAGGTTAGACTGATGGGAGCCAAGACAGAGGTGCTGGGAAGCCTATGGCCCTCTCAGGGAAAAGCCAGTGTTCTAATACTGGGGCTGGCATCCTGGACAAGCAGGCTTGGGTTTTTTTTCCAGGCGCATATTTTTTTAATAGTTTTATTTAGGTACAATACAGGAAGATTAAACTGCACATATATATCTCAAAAGTACAAATTGATGAGTTTGACATACCGTAGGTATACACTCATGAAACCATCATCACAATCAAGATAATGAATGCTCGTATCACCTCCAAAAGACTCTCCATGACCTTTTGTAATTCATCCCCCACTCCCTCTCCCTCTTCCCTCATCTCAAGGCAACCACTGATCTGCTTTATGTCACTTTAGATTAGATTGAATTTCTGGAATTTTATGCAAATGAATCACATAGCATGTGCTCTTTTTTTGTCTGGTTTCTTTCACTCAGCATAATTATTTTGAGATTTATCCATATTGTGCACATTAATAATTTGTTCTCTTTTTGGCTGAATAGTATTCCAATGTGTGGATATAACATTCAACTGTTGATGGGCATTAGGGTTATTTCTAGTTTTTATCTATTATAAATAAAAGTGTTATAAATATTCAAGCACATCTTTTCATGGACAAATACTTTCATTTTTCTTAGGAGTAGAAAGCCTGGGTCATATGGTAGACGGATGTTTACCATTTTTCATAACTGGCCAAACTGTTTTCATGTGTGGTTGTACTATTTTCCATTCCAAAAGCAGTGCATGAGAGTTAGAGTTTCTTCAAATCCTCACCAAATATATGGTGCCTTAGTATGGTTTTCTTCATATTTCTTGTGCTTGAGTTTTGGTAAGGTTCTTGGAACTGCGATTTTATATTTTTATTATATTTGGGAAAGTTTCAGCCATTATATCTTCAAATAATGTTTCTGTCTACCTCCTTCAGGGACTTCAATTCCACATATATGAGGCTTCCTGAAGTTGTCCCACAGCTCACTGTTGCTCTACACATTTATTTCTCTTTTATCTCTCTTTCATTTTGCTCAGTTTCTATTGCTATGTCTTCAAGTTCATTAATCTTTTCTTTTACAGCATCTAACAGGCTGCTAGTGTCATACAGTGTATTTTTATATCAAACATTATATTTTTGATCTCTAGAAGTAAGATTCGAGTTTGTTTCATATCTTCCATCTTTCTCCTTAGCATGCCCGCAGTTTCCTCTACCCCCTTGAACATATAAAGTATACTTTTTAAAAAATCATTTTAATGTCCTTGTCTACCAATTCTATCTTCAGTGTCTGCTTCTATTTAAGGATTTTTCTTCTTATTATGGGTCATATTCCTACTTTGCATGCCTTGAAACATTTTATTGGATTTGCAAGTTTTATCTTATTGAGTGCCAGATATTTTTGTGCTCCTATAAATATTGTTGAGCCTTGCTCTGTGTTTCCATAAAGTCACTTGGAAACAGTTTGATCCTTTCAAAACTTGCTTTTAAGCTTTGGTATATGATACCAGAGCAAACTTTACACAAAGGCTAATTCAGCTCCACTACTGAGGCAATCTTCTGAGCACTCAGTCTGATGCTCTGTATATTATGAAGTTTTTTCTCTATATAGGGAAACTGAGCTATTTCCAGCCTCATGTGAGCCCTAGAAATCACTCCACCTACTCCTTTTGAGTGGTTCTTTCCTTACATTTGTGTAGTTTCCTCACATACATGTGCTAATCAGTATTCAGCCAAAGACTTGAGGGGAACCCTTTACAGATCTCTGGAACTCTCCTTCGGGGCAGCTCCTCTCCAGCATCTTGCCCTGCAAATTCTGGTCACCCTCACCTTTTTGAATTCTGAACTCTGTCTCCTCAGTTTAGGCAGACATCCAGGCTCAGCTTCTTTCTTGCAAAGAGGCCTGGAAACTCTCTCTAGGTAGTAAAGTGAGGCAATTGTAGGGCTCACCTCATATTTTTACCTTTTCTTGGGGACCACTGTGCTGTACTGCCTAGCATTTTCCAATGTCTGACAACCATTACTTCAGATATTTTGTCCACTGTTTTTAGTTGTTTGAGATAGAAAGGTAAATCTAGTCCCTGTTACTCCTTCATAGCCAGAAGCAGAGTCCAGCTGTCAGTTTTTTAAATATTTGGGTAGGATTAGTTTTGGATTCTTTAATCACACCCAGATAGAAAATAGATGGAATCAAAGGTCATAAACTGACAGGATCCTTAAAGATTACCTAACATCCATCCTCCTATACACACACACATACACACACACACACACACACACACACACATGCTCATTTGATGGATTACAGAACTGAGATCAGAGGGATCTTCCCAAAGTTGCATAGCAAGTTAGCCACAGAATTAGGACTAGAAACCAAGTCTTCTACTCTCCAGTTTTAATCCATCCAGTTATTTTTGACTGATTTTCTCTTCCAAACCAGTTTATTTAGGTAGACATAGCTTTGAAATCCAGACCTTCTGTACTGCCCAAGTCCACAGAATGTGCAATATTAGCTCATACCCAGATGGTACTTGGTTTTGTTTGAGTTTTGTAAACATAACTCTTAGGAGTTGGCCTAAAGTGAAAACCAGAGTAATGAATAACACTGAAAAATTTAAAACACCCCCATGGGTAGGCACTCCAGAACAAAACAGTATATTTTTCCCCATTGACTTATTATGAACTTGCTAAGCAAGAAGGAGTGTGACTTAGAATTTAGATTGACTGATTTAGTCATTTCACCACCTATTGGAACCATGTGTTCTACAAAAAGAAGCTATTACCATTGCAGCATTTCTCTTCCCACAAATCTAGCAATTCTTAGCTCCCCTTCACCTAGATTCAAATATTCTGTCTGGGCTGGATCTCAGAGACCTTCTGTCTTGCCTATGGACCCTTCCTCGAAGTCAACTGGGAAATGCCTTTGCCTTGGAGTCAGGACACGTTTTAACTCTCAGCTCCAACACTTATTTGCTGTGTGACCTTGTGTAAGTTACTTGACCTCTCCATAAGGACAGGGATGGTACTGTCTTATATTGATTCTAAAGCACTTTTTTTGTTGTTTTTTTGGTTTTGGTTTTGGTTTTGGTTTTGCTTTACATTTTAGCATCTTTGAAATCAAGATGTATCTTGCTAGTGGTGGCATGATGGTTAAATTTGCAGCTTTTTGTTCTTAATAGTACATATGGTGTCTTGCTTTCAAACAATACAGTATTAATTCCTAACATGCAGAGTTTCCTCAAGGATTAAATACAATAAAGTAAGCATAGTGCTTGGCACATGGTAGGCACTCAAGGACTCTTGTACCCATTATTACTGGAACCAGTGCCTAGAACCAATACCTGGCTGGATCTTGGGCTTTCTGATTTCTCTCATCTGGCCATCAGGACGTCAGTCGGGCACTTGGCCTAACAAGGTGAACAAGTCTGTGGCTGGCACGCTGCTGACTGCTGTTGCACCTTGTGATTGTCATCAGGCCCTAGAGCTCTTTCTTGTTGGTAACTTCCTGCCTTCAGCCCTGGCCCATTAATACATTAGCTTGACTGTAGTTCTGCAGCTACTGAATACATGTAGGGAAATGGAGTACATGACTTCTTAAGCCATCATCTCAAACTCTCCCTGTCTCATCTTAAAGACCCTTCCAAGAATCTAACAAGGCCACCAGAATCCGAGACTGCAGGGTTGGAAGCCAAATCCACATTCTGCAGGGCCCCCCACATACCTCCAGTTGAGGAGCTGATGCTGGAATATCTTTCAAATCCAAGGATACCAACTCTGTTCACATCTGAGAGGAAACAGACACTTGAGGATTAACCACCCTCAAATATGTTCCTGTAGAGAAAAGTAGCTGGCATTTATTCCCCAGCATTTCCCTGGCTTTCTTACTATCTCTGGCAGGCAAGCTGGCCTCCAATGCAGAGGTCTCATCCCACCTAGACTCTTTCACCCCCGTCATCCCCCCTCGTGCCCAAAAGCATAGCCACAGACTCCATGAGCCTGTCTCTCTGAGGCACTGACATTTAACATGTGTCTAGAGGTTTTCTCCCTGTCCCCTGCTGGATCCCAGCAGTACAGGGCACTGTCTAAACCACACTGAAAAAAAGGAAAGATCAAGAAGGACTGGCCTTCATCTCTGGCCACTTCTAGCAGCTTAACTGCCTCCCAAGAGATTGTAAAATAATCGAGTCTGAAAGAACTGCTGTTAGACAGTGCATGCCACCCAGGATTCTGCACCATGGCTAGCATGCGGCTGGGAATTAATAACTGTGAGTGATTATCATGGGAACTGTCTCCAGGAAAAATGACCAGGTTTTTACCATTCAACCTTGGGAAGATAAAATCGGACCTAGCAGAAAACAGACAAATGATCTAAGAGCAAATGCAGGACTCTGAATCCACAGAGCTTCCTGGGGCCTGATCACACACCTGTCTTGTCTCCCTGTTCCAGAGGTAGGGGATGGGAAGGGAGGCATCTCCATCCAGCCCATCAAACAACTCTGAATCCTGTGCTCATGCTAGACCCTCCCCAACACTTCCTCACCGTTATTCTTCTCCATTGTCAATTTTGCCTCTCTTTGGGTATCTGCTCAGCCCTCCCTGTGTGACTTGTCAAGACCCTCCTTGTGTCTCCTGCCTTAGCCTCCTTTCTGCTTTCTTTACTTACCACCCTATCCACCCCTGCCCCAGTCCTGCTCCTAAGAGACTCTAGAAAACCAGAAACCCCATCACATTGCCCTACCTAAAAACCATCAATGAATAAGAATGGCAAACTATTTATCCTTGTCACGGTTGGGTGATGGGAACATGGAGGTTTATTTTATTATTCTCATTACATTTGTGTACCTTTGAAATTGTTCACAATAAAACAAATCTCCAATGGCCCTCCAGGGATCTCAGGATGAAGTCCGAAGTCCCCAGACTGGCCTTAAAAGTCCCTCGGTATCTGCCCCTATTCAATGTGACCAGCTCACCTCCTGCCCCTCACCATGCTGCAGCCTCTCTGTTTTCTCAGTCTTGGCACCCAGCTCTCTCCTGCAGTCCTCTCCCTGCCATTGCATCTCCTTCTTACAAAACACCCTCCCCTTTTGTCCTGCCTGGAAGAAAACACTTCCTCACCCCTTGGAGACCCAATGCAAATGGCCCCGGGTCTGGTACACTTTCTCAGATTGCCTCCTACCCTGGGGAGGGGCTTATTCCGTGGTGATATACAGCAAACACCCAATATGTGTTTGGGAGAGACCAGAATGTCTTGGTTAATAGACAAATGCAATATTTACTTGAACTTGGGCAAGTAGGGTAGTCTCTCTTGGCTTCTGCTTCTGTCACTATAAAATGAAGATAATAGCAGTACTTATCTTACAAGGCTAGGGTAACGATTCAGTATTCTCTGTATAAACAGATTAACACAGTACCTGGCAGAGAGAGACAGAAAGGGAGAGAGAGAGGCTGACTTACAGACAGACAGACTTCAATCAAAGAATACAGTAGACAATAATGTAGCTTGTCTTAGATGAAATACTCCCAAAACCTACAGGAAAGGTATTGCTGTTTAGCCCTTCCTGGGACCTAGAAAAATCCATGGAAAATCATTGACATCAAAGTCATAGTTCCTCTCTCGGGCCCAGGGACCATTCAAACTTTGGAGGGTCTCCAGAGGTAGAGGCTGAGGCCGGAGTCCAGGCCCTCCTCTTTGGAAGGACTGTGCAGGTCTGTGGCCGGGACCAGACTCGAAATCCCGGGGCTAGGAGGACATGGGGTTTGCACGAAAATCGGCCCTGGTGACAATCCCCAGTCCGTGAGGTCTTGGTGAGCTCCGGGCGCCTGGGGTGGGAACGCGAGGGTGAGAAAATCTGCGTGGGGTCTGTGGCGGCGCCCCCCACCCGCCTGCCCAGCTCCTCTGGCGCCCGCGGCCTCGTGCGTCACCGGCGCGGGCGGGGGCCGAGAGAAGGGGGGCGCCGCAAGGTGAGGGCACCGCGCAGCTTTAAGACGCCGCGCGCCCCCGCAGCCGCTCAGAGCTCGCAGCGCGGCGCGCCAGCCGGACGTGTGGGCACCGGCGCTGTGCCCCGCTCCCGCCGCGCCTGCTGCCCAAAGCGAGCTCTTGGCCCCCGGCGCCCCGAGAGTCAGCCGGGACAAGCGCAGGGAGTCCCCAGGGACCCGCACGCAGCACCCGCCGCGCGACGCCTCCAGCAGCAACAGGTAAGTGGCCCGGCTCTATCCCCGCACCCAGCTGGCCCCCGAGTTTGGATTCCCAGAACGTCCCATGTGCAGCGGCCCGACGGCTGTAGAGCTGCTCAACGCACTGGCCTACGGTGCAGCCCTTGGCCCTTTTTCGCCTTTCCTTGGCCATCCTCTCGCCCTCGCCTTTTCCCTCGCACTTTCTCTCGTGCGCTCTTTCCCCTCTCTCAGTTCTCTCGGGGTTTTTCCCCTCATCCTTTCTCTCTTTCTCTGCTTCTCATCCTCTTTTCTTATTCTTTTTCAATTTTTCTATCTCTATCTCTCCCTGTCTCTCAGTCTCGTTCTCTGTCTCTCATTCTCTTTCACTCTCTCATTTGGTCTTTCTTGTTTCTCTCTCCCTCTCTGTTGCTCATTTTCTCTATGTGTTTCTGTATATCTCGCATTCTTTCTCTATCTCTAATTCTCTTTCTGTCTCTCTGCCTCTCAATCTCTCTCGCTGTGTCTCTCTCAGACTCTCCCCGCCGGTACCCCTGCCTTCTTGCTCGTTCTCCCTGAGCTCCCCTACCCGCCCCCCCCCCGCTGCCACCGCTGCCACCACCAAGAGGACTGTAGAATGCAGGGAAGATGCCTCATTGGGGGGAATAGTAGGGGAGCGCAATAGGCATCCTCCTTGCATTTTCCAGTCGCTGCTGTGCTGCTGAGAAACTAGGTGTTTTATCCGCTAAAGCCCACGGTGGCCAAGGCGGCAGCTGGTTTCCATGGCAAAAGAAAGTCAACAGAGAGACCAGAGATCCAAAGAGACATGAGTCCAGGCAGAGGAAAACCAAGGTGAGGAGCCATTGGAGAAAGATGGAGAGAGACAGATGCACACACTCAAAGATACAGAGAAAGTGTTTTGCCAGAGTCCCAGGGTGACAGGAGAGCGAGAGACAGGGAAACCAACTAGAGAGTGCACACCCTAGAGAGATATCTTGAGAAACGGAGAGATAATCAGGTGAGGCAAGCAGTAGAGCATTAGAGACCAACGGAGAGAGACAGGCAGACAGAGCGATACACAGAGAACTTGCGCATGGAGAGACAGAAACCGCAGGTGAAGAGACAGGGAGAGGAGACACACAGACGAGATCCAAGGAAGACAGAACAAGAACGCACGTGCCAGTGAGAGACAGAAGGAGACACAGAGAACCTGAGGAAGACACGGAAACGAGAGTTGGAGAGACACGGAGGCTGACAGGGACCGACAGCGAGCAACGCTGAACAGGTGCGCTAGGGACCCGCAGAGATGCAGCGTCAGGGAAGTCAATTGAGAAAGAAACGGGGAGATGAGGCAGTATTAGGGCAAGACGGAGAAGCACACGCGCTAGCGAGCGACACACAGACAGTGACGGGTAGAGACAGAGGGATCAGAAAGGGACAGAGGGAGAGCCAGGGACAAGACTGAGAGCGAGAAAGACGAATAGAGCACACGCTGCCGAGAAAGTGCGTTAGCGAAAGAGACATGCACGGAGAGACTGAGTGAGAAACTGAGTGAAGGAGAAATGGGAGCAACAAAGAGAAAGGAAAGACAGTGACAGAGAACTACAGACAGTGTGCACGTGCTATCGAGAGACTGAGAAACAGAGACATATGACAGAGTGAGAGACGGGGAGAAAGAATCAGAGGAAATGGTGAGACACATACATACACACACCCTGAGAGATGCAGAAAAAGTGCGCTAGCGAGAGACTCTAGAGAGACAGAAATCGGTGATCGTAAACAAGCGGGGACAGAGAGCGCACGCGCATGCGCTAGCGGGAGAGCTAGCTAGAGAGACCAAAACTCAGAGACCCAGAGACAGTGTGTGAGACAAGCAGAGGAAGCGCGCGCACGCTCCGGCAGGAGAGACAGACGAGAGGAAATTAGAGACTGGGAGAGAGAGAGGCGGCAGAGAGAGCCGGAGAGCCAGAGAAGGAGCTATAAAAGCTGCCTGGATCCTGGCTGGGGCAGCGCTGGGCCCGGGAGAGGGGTCCTGCAGCGCCCCTGCTGGGCGCGGAGGCTTCCCCCTCTCTCATCAGCCCAACCCCCGACCCCCGGCAGGGGACTAATACCGCCCGCCTGTTTCTTTTGTCCCCAGCATAGGCACTGAGTGTGGTCCGTGCACCCCTTTGCCGCCGGCCGGTGCCCTCGCTGACCCTATTTCAAGCCCTCCAGCTGTCGCCATGACGTCCAGCTGTCCCAACAGCACGCGCGAGAGCAACAGCAGCCACGCGTGCATGCCCCTCTCCAAAATGCCCATCAGCCTGGCTCACGGCATCATCCGCGCGACCGTGCTGCTCATCTTCCTCACCGCCTCGTTCGTCGGCAACATAGTGCTGGCGCTCGTGTTGCAGCGCAAGCCGCAGCTGCTGCAGGTGACAAACCGCTTCATCTTTAACCTCCTGGTCACCGACCTGCTGCAGATCTCGCTCGTGGCCCCCTGGGTGGTGGCCACTTCCGTGCCTCTCTTCTGGCCCCTCAACAGCCACTTCTGCACCGCCCTGGTTAGCCTCACCCACCTGTTCGCCTTTGCCAGTGTCAACACCATTGTCGTGGTGTCGGTGGATCGCTACCTGTCCATCATCCACCCTCTCTCCTACCCGTCCAAGATGACCCAGCGCCGTGGTTACATGCTCCTCTATGGCACCTGGATCGTAGCCATCCTGCAGAGCACACCCCCGCTCTACGGCTGGGGCCAGGCTGCCTTTGACGAGCGCAATGCCCTCTGCTCCATGATCTGGGGGGCCAGCCCCAGCTACACTATTCTGAGCGTGGTGTCCTTCATCATCATTCCACTGGTTGTCATGATTGCCTGCTACTCCGTGGTGTTTGGTGCAGCCCGGCGGCAGCATGCTCTGCTGTACAAGGTCAAGAGTCACAGCTTGGAGGTGCGGGTCAAGGACCATGTGGAGAATGAGAATGAAGAGGGAGCAGAGAAGAAGGATGAGTTCCAGGGTGAGAGTGCGTTCCACCGCCAGGATGAAGGTCAGGTCAAGGCCAAGGAGGGCAGCATGGAGGTGGAAGAGGGCAGCATGAAGTCCAAGGAAGGAAGCATGGAGACCAATGAGGGTAACATGGAGGCCAGGGGCATCGAGGAGGTTAGAGCGAGCAGCATGGTAGCCAGCCAAGGCAGCATGGAGGGTAAGGAAGGTGGCATCAAAGTTGAGAATGGCATGAAGGCAAACAAGGGCCGCATAGAGGTCAACCAGTGCAACATTGACTTGGGTGAAGATGACATAGAGTTTGGTGAGGATGACATCAATTTCAGTGAGGAGGATGTTGAGGCAATGAACATCCCAGAGAGCCTCCCACCTAGTCGTCGTAACAGCAACAGCGACCCTCCTCTGCCCAGGTGCTACGAGTGCAAAGCTGCTAAAGTGATCTTCCTCATCATTTTCTCCTACGTGCTATCCCTGGGGCCCTACTGCTTTCTAGCAGTTCTGGCCGTGTGGGTGGATGTTGAAACCAAGGTCCCCCAGTGGGTGATCACCATAATAATCTGGCTTTTCTTCCTGCAGTGCTGCATCCACCCCTACATCTATGGCTACATGCACAAGACCATCAAGAAGGAAATCCAGGATATGCTGAAGAGGTTCTTCTGCAAGGAAAAGCCCCCCAAAGAAGGCAGCCACCCAGACCTGCCTGGAACCGAAGCAGGCACAGAGGGTGGAACTGAAGGCAAGATCGTCCCTTCCCACGATTCTGCTACTTTTCCTTGATGTTAGTTCTAAGGCAAATCTTGAACTGTCCACAACACGAAAACAAGAGCAGCTTTCTTTTCAATAGACCGCCCACAATCCCATTAATGCCAACCCATATCATTTCAGGCAAAGGTATTGCACACACATCCTTTTCACCATAAGGTAGATAAATATATGAAAGAGGTAGGAACTGGGGTCTTCCCTTAAAGTTGTGCCCCTCAAAGCACGGACTTGAGGATTCTGACTGAAAATTTCCCCTCAGAGATTATTAGGCTCGAAATTTCTTAAGGCAACAAAAGGGCTATCCATTTGGGACCGGTACTTGGTATTCTGTCTGTTTCCCCAGAGCTGCAACATGCCAGCTTTAGCTCTGAGGGAAAAGGAAGATGATGCCTGTGAACTTAAGGACTTTTCAGCCCTCGAGTCAGAAGCTATGGGTCAGGGCTACAGCTTTTATGCTCAACTGAAAGAAAAGCAATGTACAAAATCATTCATGGAGCACAAGAAGCAGAACCTAATGGACTGATCAACGTATGAGAGCCAAATTCTGAATTGGAGAGCCCACAGTCTGGTGCAAAGACTATCATGCAAACTAAGGCAAAGGCCATTGTGCAGTATACCAAGAAGGTTTCTAGATCCCCTAAAGGGATCCAGAAAAGCGGAAGAGCATGCAAGAAATGGGAAGTTAGTCCAAGGGAAAAGATAGAGAAACAACATACATTCATGGGGCTAAACAGTTGACTTTTTTTTCCTATAAAATCCTGGGTTTATGTATGGGCTGGGACTGCAAATGGAAAATTGACAATTGACACTAAAATATTTTCTGTCTCCTATTTGAATAATGTCGGGACAGAAATCATGCCACTATTTTAGAATTTCCCCTTTGTGACTGGGTTTATCATAAGAATTCTCCAGATCTCTGCCCATCACTTATGTTTTGTTTTGTTTTGTTTTGTTTTTGTTAAATAGGCCTTTTATGGTCAAATAGTATTTCCTGAAAAAAGAAATTCAACTAGGAGTGCCCAAAGTCCTACAAAACTCACACTACCAATCAAGAGCAACAATTTCCACATGGGGAGCAAGGAAGGCAGGATGAACATTTTCCTTCCTCCAGGCATACACATGTGTCATTTCCACCTGTGGCTCTCTTTAAAGCTTTTAAGCTCTCTGAAGATGTAGGAGAGAAATACAAGAGAGTCAGAAATGACAAAGAGGATGATGTCACAATACCTGGCAAACATGTGACCTATTCCAAACAATCCTAAAATCAAAAGATTCAGATCAGACATATCCTAATTATTACTATTGAAATATATCACTTTGGGAAGACCTTTACAATATCTAAATTATCCCTAGGGTCAGTAGAGAAGAAGATTTTTCAAATCCCAAACCTTGAAATTACTTTGGGCAGGGACATACCTGTTTATTTCTGAGGGCACAGGCCATATCTAACATGATCAAATAACACGGAACCAAAAAATAGTCAATCCAGTGTTTTTGATCCTCCTGAAGACCAAATTAAAGCAACTGTACAGCCAACCAACTGTTCATGCAGAAATCCACTGTTAATAAGGGTGGAGGGAGAGGAAGCAGTATTTGGTTGAAAATGGTTAATGAGGTGGTTGTGTATAAAGATGGCCATATTCAGAGTTTAGCCTAATTTTTGTGTATTACCATGTCTTTATTAGAACTCAAATTTTATTTATATAAATGCCCAGCTCATTTATATTTTCTTTTATCTCTTCCTCCTCACAGATTCCAACATGAACTTCTCAAGGGGGAGAGGTAAACAGCAATGTATTTGGGCTGTGAATAAGTCTGCGTGGGAATTTGGGGTTGCCATGTTCAGAATTCAGGAAAGGAAAGGGGATAGAACCAAATAATATCAAGCTGACTGGTCAAATCAATATGTCCACAGAAACTTTATTAATTCCAACTCCATTAATTTGGAACTTATGGTAATTCAGACAAGGCATGGGGGCTGAAGTTTACCCTTGCACTATCATTTAATTTTCTACCAAATGTTTAAAGTGAATTAATAGTCATAAATTTGTTATACCAATTGATTGCCAAACTCTTGTATTGACCTGTCCTTAGAGGATAATTGGGTGGAGAGATGGCCTATGGGATCAATTCTCCTGTGGTGGGAGGGGTATTGCCTTGTAAGCCTGTCACAGTTGAAGGAGTTCAAGGTAGCTATAGCCTGTCCTTTGAGTAGAAATGCTTACGTGGGTAGGAAACAGGATTTCAAACCTAAATGTCTCCAAACATTTTGTTTAAACTGAACTTCTTGTTTTATTTTAAAGCTCAACCCCTTCAAAGTGTATCAGAGAAAATTGTTTGCCAAAATCCCAAATCAAAATGGAACCAGAAACCTGTACGAGTATGGTAAGTCCATTTAACTGCACACACAACATTCTCCAGGACACTGAGACTCACTGCTTTCCTTTTTTAAGTTCCTCTTTTCCCTATTTTAGTCATTGTCCATTCTTTTGGTAAATTGGATTCTTCAAAGGTGAAGACCCTTTGAAAATAGGAGAGTGGAAAATAGGACCTTTGAATTAAAAGCATTCTGCTTTGATGACATTTTCTTCTTAATGAACAATAGAGCCTCTGGTTAGCTTGGAGATAGCAACTGCTTCAAATTGTGTGCTATTTTGAATAAAGCACTATCAACTTAATGAGGTTTTACTGCACATACTGTTTTGTCATTTGAAAAATCTGAAAGCATACAAAAAAGTCATCATTAGCCTCACAGATCCTCATGTGCAATAGCTTTCCCTAAATGTTTTTAAAGGATGTATTCTTTTGCCAAGGCCACTTCATATGTGCAGTAAAAAATCCCATTAAAGTATGGGGACCAGACAAACCAGATTTTGAAATGATGTAGTTTTAAATTTAATGATTTCATTATTTAAGAATAATAGAGCATCTAGCTTGCCAAGGAGTCGCAGGTGCTTTGACTAACACACCAATTTCAACAAGCTTGGGAAGGCAGTAATAAGGAGCAAGCCCTGGGCTTCCGTGACTTCTATGATTCGAGGGTCCATCTCTAAGATGCCACAAATACCAGCTGCTAGGAAGTACTCAGCGCTTCCAGCTCCCTGCCTACCTCTTGCCATCATACCCACTGCCTTCACCTGCCTCACTCCCTCTCCCCTGCTGTTATGGCCCTACAGGAATAGTCTGTGCTTGAAGCTCTGTGTGCTCCCCAACTCCTCATCCATCCTTTCCCAACCCAGAGCTAACAGATTCACAGGGACCTAAGGGCCCATGGAAGCAGGGATGGAGAGAGCCATAGGAGTGACCAGCAATTAAAGGTATTTTTCTGTCTCCTCCCCAACTCCAATCCAATTTAGAGATGACAGTATACCTACTTTAAATTTAAGGGGTAAGGAAAAGTACCATTTTATGATTTAGGAGGAGGTAGGCGCCTCATTTCTTAGCAAAAAAGCACCTGATAGAACACATCTTTGGGGGGGCACATTCAATCCTGTAGATACTGTCCAATTATTTCAGCAAAAAAAAAACACTAAAAAATATTTTACCTATAAAATTATAAGGTGCCTAACATTGCCTTATTTTATGCATAATTATCCAATTAAGCTAAGTAGAGTTACTTCAAAAGATTTTTTTCATACTACCCAAAAAAGAACTTACATGATTAAACTAGGCTTTCCTTCTTAGACTTTGCCAAAAAGCTCTTAAAACACATCATTTAGAAGAGAAAAAAAAATTATGCCTCATCTGGTAATTTGAACTCTCTAAAATAAAACCCTCAGGGGTTGTTGGGATGAAATAAAAAGTAACAATTTAAATGACTGGACTGTATTTTCTCTGGTAACCACCCTCCCCCATATTTTTAGGGAAAAAAATCAAATGTTTACCCTTCTTAATGTCTTTTCTGTTGTATTCCTCTTTAAGACAAACCCCAAGCTGTTAGGATAGGTTTCTCTAAGCAACATGTCCTTTCCTTCTAGAGCAGACAAAAGATTACAGGAACAGTTGGCTGCTAGCCAGTTGCCAAGATAAGGAGAGAAAATCTGGTCAGTCATGGCTTTTAACCCTCTCCCTCCTTATCTCTGTCTCTCTATTTCCTATGGGCCAGACTGGTACTCTCAGCCCCTCAAAGCCCTTCTAAGCTTAGGCATGAGGAGACAGAAGCAATGAGCTGGAAACCACAGACTGTAGCCTAAAATAAAAAAAAAAAAAAAAAAAAAAAAAAAAAAGAGAGAGAGAATCCCTTGTCATAAATTCTTTCCAATTACTTAAGAACGATCTCTTCCTCTATGGCAAATGCCCAGCTTGCTTACAGTAGTCTTCTGCTATAAGCAACTAAACTGGCTGGAGGAAGAAACAGGAAAGCTGAAATCCACTGAACTCGGCCACTGACTGCCAGGTCACTGGCAAGTTCACTGCTCTTTGGTAAGTAGAGTAAGAATCCTCAAGATAAATGAAGGTTGCCAATAGGAGTCAGGCGTTTCCATCATTGCCTCCCAAAGCCTCCATATCTCCAGTACACACACCAAGGGGAAACCACAGTAAGGTGTACACTCTACAAGAAGTTTGCTATGTTTGAGGATGAATTACTGTATCTCTCTTGTTCTAAAATATAGACAAAACAAGATGGGTTTCAGTTTGGTGTTTCAAATTTGAGTGGATTTTCTCCCCTTTTCATCTGTGTTACAACTTTAATGTTAAAAGTTTGGTATTTTTGTCTTGTTTTAGTGGTGTATTTCCTTTTGTAGTAGTTCTCCTAAATGTAAGCTATAACTGTATATAAAATATAAGTGTTCTTGGAGATAAGGTGCTAGATGTTAGATTGTATGTGTTCATAGATAGTGTCATCCTCAAAAATGGGTAGTATGTATATGTAAAGTTAGTTAATAAAATGCATGCAGAATTCTATATGTGACCCACACCCTGGTCAGTTTCTGAAGTAAAACATAGCACATTTGTCTTTTAAATTTCATTTTTAAAGTGTATACTACAAGATATGTAAGATGGTTCCAAGGCGAGGTGGCGGGAAATGGTGCCTTTCATTCCTTAAATCCCTGGTACAATGTATGACAAGTGAGAACTTATTCTGGTACAGTTGGTTATTCATGTGAACTAATCATCTTGGCTGAAATCCTCACTGGCAGTTTTCCACAACAAACTTGGCACTGATATGCCTGTTTTCCATTCACTCGATGTATAGAATGCAAAATCAAAGAAGACAATCCTTTCCCCATTAAAATCAAGGACCCCAGAATAGGCTATTGGAGTCCAGTTAGTAGGATGAAAAGCATACTGCACTCTCAAGACCCAACCAGTCCCTGACCATGAACTGACAGGATTTGCATTTAGCAGATCCACAATATGACCATCCCTGCCCTCCTGGAGCAGTACCAAAACCCAGAAAAAGGCTGCTCTGGTTTTTTTCTTTGGTTGGTTTTCTGAGAGATAAGATGGAGCAGGGGTGGGTAACTAGATAGAGAGATAGTGGGACTCCTCTGGGGGTCGCAGCTAGGGAGTTTGTGAATTACAATTATATCTCAATGGCATTTGCATCAGACAAGAAAAGAGAACCATGAAATGATTTTATGAAATCCTAAGAACAAAATATTACAACTAGAAAACTATATAATGTGTGTGTATATATATATACACACCCTCATTAAATCATTTCTAAAACTGCCTTTAATACCAAATTTTATGTGCTGCTTTGAGACTGAAAACAATAGAAAATTGCATTCAGTCAATAAACAGTTCTCTTTAATATTTCAAATTTTCAATTTAAAATTTTTCTTTTCCTTTTAAAAAACAATTTGTAATTTAAAAGTGCCTTTTCAAAGGATTGTCAAACTACAATCCTGGGGCCCAGTTTCCATTGGCACAACTCACCTTCGGGTATGCAGAAAGGGGGGCTTTATCCTCCTCCCCTCAGCAAGAAGAGAAACCCCTTCACACCCCAATCAAATTCATAAATCAATACTGTTACACGGGCCAGTAGTCCCAGAGACTCTGCCCAAGGCCAAGGTTTCATATATGGGTTGGCTTTAATTGGATCCTTTCTAAAATGGTTACAATGCATTTTTTTTTTTTTTTTTTTGCTGGACAGGAATAACGGACTCCTGCTTGGGGAATGCAGAGATGTTTGTAATTTAACTAAGTATTATTAAGTAATGTTTGTGTTTCTTAAATAGGTGCTGTAAATCTGTCCTTGGTATATTCTTCTTAAATATGCTAAATAAAGTGAAATTTTATGTGTGTACCTGGTTATTATGCCAAGCTCCTTGAGAAAACGGCAAGGGAGACACATAACTAGACCTTTATCCCTTCTCTTACTTGAATGGAGACAGGGGATAAACAACCAACTACATTACAAAGTAGAATGAAATATACAGACTCCAATATTTCACATTCGAGTATTCTAATATAAGGACTATACAGTGAGAAGGAGGGGATGGTCATCAGGAAGGGATTGCTGGAAGAGGTATATTAGCTTGGTCCTCTATGAATGAAAAAGATTCCAAAGGGAGGTGGGGGGGGCAGAGAGGAAACCTGGGGCCAGATGGTCTGTGGGGCTGTCCAATGCCAAATTATACCCCAAAGGCAATGAGGTTTGAGCAGGAGGAGAGGGAGTGAATGGCCTTTGTTTTTAGGAAACAGTACTGCCCAGCACCCAGGTCACCACCACTGGGCTCCAGCCTCTGCTGCCCTACTAGTTTGGCCCAGATGACTTCCCTCTGCATGATTCAGCCCAGTCTGGCCTAGTTCCCATGCTCATCTCAGTTCAGCCCAAACTCACCAGGGTAAACCCTGGTAGAACAGGAGGGCAGTAGCATGTTCCAAGCCCTGGTTTCAGAAAATGATTATATCTCTAAAGCAACCATTGCATGTGAAAACACAGTACACAGATGAGATAGGCAAATACGTTTAAAACTTAAGAGTACCTAATTCCTCTTGAGTGGAAGTACTTTACCTACTAGTAGCTCCTCTTCTGATACTCTCATCGGTAGTGGTGCAAGGAACTACACGCCCTGTGCTTCTGAAGTGGTATTCATGGGTCCACACTGAGAGGCTCAGGGAGAAATTTAGCCCCATTTCAATCAAAGTAAAGTGCTCTTCTCCATTTCTCACTCCAAAATCAAGCTAAATCCTAACTTACACACTATTTCAAAATGTTCAAAGATGGCTGCCATGAGACCTGCAAGTGGCTGCCCTCACCTTCATCTATGATCCCCATCCAGGTGATGACTTTTACCTGCTGCAGAAATAAATGTGCCTTTCTAGCACACTACTACTATCAATGCAAATAAGTGGGCTTGGGAACTCAGATAAAACTATCAGATAGTCAACCCAGTGGGAAAAGATTCCCTAAAGCTCAATATACCACTTCAGAGTATTTAGAGAAAAATGGAATTGGTTCCAATGGGCCTTATAATAGCAGTTTCTCCTCTCAGGCAGGGCTAAAGACCCAGCCCTAGGCTATGAAACTGAATGGGAAAAGGCTGAGGGGATCTGAAAATTCATTCCACTGTCAAGAGGCTTTCTATAGCCATCCATAGCCACTCCCCCCACAGCCATGCTACTCTAGGCCCCATACCCATTTGCCACCAGTCAAAGCCCTGACCCTCCAAAATAGACAAAAGCACACTACTGCCTAGTGAATTATTTTCTTCCTCCATGAGGGAACTAGTGAACTCCTACTCCCCTCCCACATTCTCTTTCAGAATGCAGCTCTCTTGACCCTGTCCTTCCTCATTCCAATCTCCCCTCCAAGGGCAACACAACCTCTTTGATCCCAGTACACACACACAAGTACTCCTCAGCTTAAGGATGGCTTGGGAATGTTTATGAATGGAAGGGTATGTGTAGACATTTTTCGAATGTTTTCCTAAATGAGACCTATATTTATCAATAAAATTTATGATAGAAAATATATGCTTTTCGGCCTGGTGTGGTGGCTCACACCCGTAATCCTAGCACCCTGGGAGGCGGAGGTGGGCGGATTGTTTGAGCTCAGGAGTTCGAGACCAGTCTGAGCAAGTGCGAGACCCGTCTCTACTAAAAATAGAAAGAAATTAGCTGGACAACTAAAAATATATAGAGAAAAAATTAGCCGGGCCTGGTGGCGCGTGCCTGTAGTCCCAGCTACTCGGGAGGCTGAGGCAGGAGGGTCGCTTGATCCCAGGAGTTTGAGGTTGCTGTGAGCTAGGCTGACGCCATGGCACTCTAGCCCGGGGAAACAGAGTGACACTCTGTCTCAAAAAAAAAGAAAGAAAAAGAAAAGAAAATACATGGTTTTCATGACTCCTCCCCCAAAACTGCAAGCTTGAAGAATATTTGCAATATAAATTCCCAACATTTTGGGAGTTGTGACACCTGACTATTGTTTAGCCAAAGCAAATAAACATTCTCAACCTCCAAAGGACAGCAAACAGAAATAGACAACTAAAAACCAGAAATATACAGACTTAATGAAGTAATAAGACAGCAGTATCTGGTATTTCACTAACTCTATATGCTAAACCAATGTACATTTTTAAATGATCACCCAGATACAAAGATGTAATATAGTTTATATGATCAACTTCAGTTAGAAAAATGCAGATTTTACATAAGATTTACTTGACAATAGTTCCAATAGAATAATTAGATGCTCTAAATAATATGAGGGAAAAAAGGAAAAAACTTTTTCATCTGAAAGAACAGTGTACTCAACTTAAATTTTTAAAAGAAATGTGCCTCCCTTGCTCTAATTGCTTTAAATTAAATCTTTTTATGGTATCTTTTCAGGAAAATATGAATTAGAGTATTTCCCCAACCTGTTTTTTTTTCCATACAATCAGTATTTTGTGTCATACAAACTGAGGCCAGACAATAAGATTTTATATTTATATATACTTAAAATTTATGTAATTGGGAGCACACATATACATATGTGTATATATAGGTGTTCATATAGATATATAGATATTCAAAAGCAAGGATGATGTGTCTGGATGCCTTTGGGAAAATTCTTTACTCCACTTTCACCACATTGTAGATTTTAGTAATAAACCAGAAGCAGGAGAAAAATCCAACTGTTCCTGAAACAAAATGAAAGATCTTTGTTAACCACACATCATAGCAATGAAAGTAGCTTTCTCAAAAACACAAAGCATGTCAGTTTTGAGGTGGGCTACTGATTCTCCAAATCTCAAGACTTGTACATTATCAAATAAAAATCACCAGGCTTTCTTGCTGAGCAAACAGGATGAGCAACAGGGCCAGAGCCAGTCACCTGCAAATGGGTGTGAAAATCCATCTGATTGAATTCTGGTCTCTAACCAAAGCCAAAAAATAGAAAATAAAAAAATAAAAATAAATAAATGAGAAGCTTAAGTTCTCCATTTCAAAAAGAATACAAAGAGGTCCAAGGCTAGTTTCTGATACAATAAAACTTCTTATAACTTGCTTCAATTGAGAAAATGTAAATAACCATTATTATTATACATAGCAAAAGGGGAATAATCTATTTATTTGCATACCCAGAGCATATATTAGTTTTCTAAATCAAAGTTTTGTATTATTAAGCCTGAAAAACATCCTACATGTGGGGATTTATCCTAAAGAAATGACCCCATAGAAGAAAAAAATTATATACAAAAAGTTGATCATAATACTATGACTTATAATATAGAAAAGATTACAAGTGAACCAAGTACCCCCAAAATAAGTGACTAGCTAAATTATGACCTAAGTGTTCAATGAAAAAATATAGCCATCAAAATTATGAATATAAAAACTATATAGTAGCATGGGGCAATCTTTATAATATGGTGTTAGGTGAAAAAAGCCAGATTTTAAATGATTCCCAGGCATCACACCAGTGTGAACACTATATAAACATAAACACATGGACTAAAGCCAGCAGAACATAGATATAAGAAAATACTTTTATATTTTGGGATAATATAATTATGAGCAAAATTTTAATATATGATTTCACTGATGTTCATATTATAAAAACAATTTTCAGATGATATTAAGGTTCAATGACTTAATCGAAAAAAACTCTAAAAGGATTTGCAGATTCTATAGTCTAATGGTGCACCCCAAGACAATTCACCAAGGAAAACATCTTAATAAGATCACAGAAAGTTTTAGGTGGGGTTTGGTACCTTTTTCTTTGTCAGTTTCCAAACTTAGAATAACTTTCCATCCAACATATCATCATACCACTTCCTTCTACCCTCCAAAGCTCCTCATCAGGACTCAATATGGTATAATGGATTAAGACCACACAGTGACACAGATCTACTCCATTGGTTTACTAGATGTCTAACCTTTGGCAAGTGACAGTCTTGCCAAGCCTGTTTTCTCAGCTGAAAATGGTGATGATAATATCTATTCCTACTCTAGACTTCCTTTCCTGAATTCAATGACTTCAAAGGTTCAGGAGATGACAGATGTACAACTAACACATGTCTCTCAATTTAAATCATCCCTGATTTCCATCTGCTGCCTATTTCCCCCATAAACCATTGAAATGTTTATGAATTCTCGATTTTTTGATGCTCTACCTACAATACGCAATTCTCTCCTACCTAAAACACAAAATCCATCAACCCTCACATTGTTCAGTGGTCAGATGAACTAAAGATTCTTGTTCTACATTATTGACTAGAGTCAAGCAGACATTTAGCTATAATGATGTAGAACAAGCTACCTTCCTCCTCTGTTCCTAACATGTGAAAAGGAACTATAAGCCAACCCAACTAAGGCTTTTCTTGAAAGAAAAAGGATAAGATATATTAGAGTGCCTGTCAGAGTAGGCACTTAAGAAATGATAGCTATCATTGATGTTTGATTTGGGGCTTGAAATCTATGGTCACAAGGGGTTTAGCTGACTAGTGTAGTCATCCTCAAAATTGGCTGCACACTAGAATCGCCTGGGGGAGATTTAACCGCTACTATTGTCTGGGTCACAGCCCCAGAGATTCTTTTTTTTTTTTTTTTTT